>OY992888.1:2736214-2921214 GCA_963921405.1 Cepaea hortensis | reverse complement strand
AATTTTTACCCACCCAAAAAAGCACTAAAAAGCACTAACACAAAATTGTGAAGCACCAAATTAGCGCGGCCGCGCTAAATGCAGATATTTCGCACTAAATGACTTGAAAAAGCACTAAATTTAGTGCTAAAAGCCCGCCAAAGAAAGGAGACATACATTGAGAAAATACCGGAGCACTAAAACTCATAGACGAATGGGTGTAATGTGAAATCCTTACATTGAGGGAGGGCAGGGGGAGGAGATTCCTGGGGGACGTCGCCGGAGCTACGGAGTTCGTGCTTTGTGCGATGCTTTCTGCAGGTCGCCCTGTGGAAAGAGACCGAGCCATATGGCATAAAACCCGGGGCAATGAAGTCGGTCCTCTCCTCTTTGAAGACTTTAGACTTTATTTTCACGGACGCAACGGTCGCGTGTGTAACCCACTCATGCACCAACTTCTGTACCTCTTAACAGAAGTCACATCGTTTTGAAACGTCCTACTCAACTCATACACTTGCTGGGCTGACATGCATGCATCACCATATTAGACCTTCATTGCCGATGAATTTCTACAGGTTTCAACCCTTCACTTATTAAATAACGGATAACGGAACGCTGCTGCTCTCTGAGGGTGTGGTGTTGTCGTGTGCTGTGATTTGGCTGCCTTGTATGGCTTGGTTGTCTAGTGTTGTCGCGTTCCGTGGTAACGGTTAAAAGTACCCAGGGTTCTCTTTAACAACCCTCTTTCCTTGAAGGAATTGGTAGACTGAAGAACAGTATTTCCCCAAGTAATCTTCGCAGACACCGCAAATGAAAGCTGTTTAAACGCTTCTCTTGGTGTGAGTAAGTTGACCAGGTTTCACTGCCATAAGAAGAGTACTAAGGACACAGGCTAAGGACACTTTTGTTTTGGTAATAAGTTTCCTGTTCTCCCAGACTCTATTTGCTAACATGTTCATTGTTGTTGGTGCCTTACCAATCCGGATGTTGATTTAATGATCTACGGATAATTTGCTATTTACCTCTGATCCTAGATATTTAAAATGGTCTACTATCTCTAGTTTGCCGGCTCCATGGCCGAGGGGTTAGCAGCTTTCTCCGCTAACCCCGAATACTCTCGTCACGTGACGCGACGAGAATTAGCAGTGGTTCGAATCGCAAAAGTGACTTATGAGAGTATGGAGCCGGTCGCTCAGAAAGTCGTGGCGTGCTAATGAGCGTAATCTAGCCTAGGAATCAACATACAGCTGAAACATGCTGGTGTTGACCGCAATATCCTGAAATAGGATGGAAACGCGAAAAAAAAAAAAAAACTATCTCTAGTTTGGTGTCGTCAATAAGGATTGATGGTACCCCATGTGCACCATGTGACATAATCTGTGTCTTCTTTTTGCTAATTGTTAAACCAAATTCAGAACAAGCATTGAAGAATGCTGCTGTAATTCTTCCTCAAAGTGGGTCGTAACTGCAGCATCATCTGCAAAAAGCAACTCTCTGATTAGTACCCTCTTAATTTTGGTCTTGGCCTTCAATCTCTGAGCATTACAGAGTCCGCCATCTGAGCGTGAGTGAATGTATATACCGGCATCCTGATCACGAAAGGCATATTTCAGTAGAAGTGAAAAGTATATTCCAAAGAGGGTGGGAGCTAGTACACAACCTTGCTTAACTCCACTCTTGATTTCAAACTCTTCAGAAGTTGAGCCATCAAACTTGATTATACCCTTCTGTCACGAGCTCGCCATGAGTTAACCAGATAATAATACCGACGTTTGCTTGGCGTATATTTTCTAGGCCACAACAGTCGTACTACCAGAGTAAACACAGCTGCACAGGTTACATCGTGTCAGCCCATAAACACATTTGGTGGTGAGTGAGAAGGAATGGATACATCGAGTTGGCAGTTCATTAACAGTTAGAATCACATATGATTGTCGGCTTAGGATATGGAATGGTTCCGTTTGTCATCTATACTGCCGGACATCAGACGGAAATGGCTGCTGGGATTGTCACCACGGAACAGAAGATTGACAGTTTATCAACAGGTCGGAAGTGCCCGACTAGGGAGAAAACAGTGCATCTGTCAATTCTTGGTTTCCGGCACATCGAGAGGATTGACGGGGTTATTTGCAACTCTTTGTTGTAACTCGACAGAAACTCGCTGGCTTGTTTTGAGAATCTAAACTATTACTGACAACTTTGACAGGACTTAAGCCAGGAAAATAGTTTCCTGACAAGGGATGATCTGCCACTGTGCCACCTGTGTGGGGGCATAAAGGATAACGTCACGTGGCCAACTTTGGTAGTTTGCCATATAAACCCGAGTTGGGACAAACTAGGGGGACTTGAAAATGCTCTAGTCGGAGTGCCAGGGCACTGCAGTGCTTAGTGGAAATAATATCTACCGTGTGTTAATTAGTGACTTAATTTTGCACGTGCCTATAATGGCAGATGTAGATATGATTGATAGGACTGCAGTAGTGCCATTTAAGGTATAACCTATTATATATATATTCGTTATAATTAATATAGACTGTGGCCTTGTTAAACTATAGTGTGATGATTAGCACTGTTAGTGGAAACTAGCTAGAGTAGTGAAGTGATACGTGGCTCTGTTAGCTAGAATAGATTAGTGAAGTGCTGATAAGCTTTACTAGTTGAGAATTGAGTAATGAGGGATAATTGGGATCTTCCCGTAGGTGTCCCTGGTGGGCGGGGTTCCGCATTCTGTTTGCTGATTTTTTCTTTGTCATAGCCTGATTCGGCTCTAGGTGGGTAGCTAATCTGCTCTATGACTAATTCTAGTTAGCTAAAGATCATTAAGCAAGGTGATAGGCTTACACTCAGCCGAAAGGATCAGTGACTAGTACTATCACCAGATGTGTTGTTTCTATCCTAGGTTCCCTACCAGATCCAAGGAAACTCAACAAGTTTTGGGAAAAAATCAAATCCAAAAGGGAAGAACACCAGTTCAAGAGTCACTAGAGTTGCATACAGAACGTAACTTACGCTAGAAGGAAATTGATTCATCAAAGAGAGTGATGCATACTGATGCACCACACAGCATTAGACAGTAGTAACGAACCGAGAACCGGCTAAGAGTACCTAGTGTTAGTACAGCAACAATTAACATTAGAAATTAGCACTTATGGACTGCATGGTTCGATGTGCAACGAGGATGATCTGTCGACTAACTAACTAACTAACTAACTGCGTACGCACTACAAAAGACTTGTGCAGTTTGTTAAGGAACGTTAGGAACGGACATTGTGTAGAGTGCAACCGGTCCATGATTAACTGTTAATACCACCGGTGTCTATTTCGGATGTTCATGAAATTGGATTACCAGAGGTCTACAGAGGCAAAGCAGTATCCGGCAAGATGGTTTCGGCAACGGGTGAGAAGTACATGTTCTGACGTAACGTGCTGTGGTCTATCTTTGCTGGGATCAGCTGACTGGGTTGCTGTCTGAGAGTCAGAGTCTACACACTTTATAGAACACGTCACACATTTTCTTCACATACACGTCTCATATACGTTACACTTTTATTTTAATAAATTACTCTTTATTAATTTCTAGAAGCAAGAGTGGTTGAGTATGTTGCGTTGGGGAAGTATGAGAAGGGGGCATAGTACGACAGTGTGAGAGTGATAGGAAGAGGTGTCCATAGGCTGATGGAGTGTGTTGGACGGAAGCTGGTGGATTCTCCAGAATATTGAGAAGGAAAAAAAAAATATTATAATGTGGGTGTCGGATCTCCTCACTCCAGGGACGACACTTTAAAGGAGGACACGACACCTGCATGCCTGTGTGGAACAATTTCACCACGGACAAAAGAGTTGGTGGGCAGCCAATCTTCTTTAGTGCCTTGAACAGACCCGCACGACTGACCAAATCAAATGCCATTGTGAGGTCGATGAAGGCAATAAACAGTGGTTGATTTTGTTCCCGGCATTTTTCTTGCATCTGTGGCAATGAGAATATCATATCAATGGTAGACCGGTTCTGACGGAAGCCGCACTGTGATTCGGGGTAGACTTGATCTCCTAGGACTTGAAGTCTGCGCAGAACAATTCTAGCAAATACTTTCCCAACAATACACAGAAGTGAGATACCCCTATAGTTGTTACAGTCGCTTCGATCGCCATTGTTGTTGTACGGTGTTATGATGCTTGAATGTTTGAAATCCTGTGGGACTTGTCCTTCTCGCCAGCATAGATCTAATAGCTGGTGGATCTGTAGAGTGAGTGTGTCTTGCCCACTCCTGATAACCTCTATTGGAATCCCATCCTTACCCTTAGCCCTGCCCATTTCCATTTCCAATGTTTCAAAGCAAAAATTCCAAATTCGGCCTCGTTCAACCTGCCTCTTCATCTGTGGTTATTGTTGAGGTCCGTGGTTTTTGTGGGTTCATTCACCCTAATTCTTGTCTTGTGAGTCCTATCTCGGACTGGTTATGTAGCGTTTGTGTCTGTGACGTCAGCTGGGAGATCGGTCGGCGGCTGTCCTTTGTGCATGTTTCCTCCTGTGGTTTTCTTTGTTGGCGCAGGCTCCTGGCTCGTCTGGTTTGGCTGGTTGCCGTCCTTGAAAGGACTTTATATTTGGTATTTTTGCCTCCATTTCTGTGTAGAAGATTTTCGATGTTATTTACCTCTTATTTCACTTTCGCGGTTAAGTTCTTGTTGTCTTTCGATTGCTTCCTCTGGGGTCAGCCATGGGATGATCTCTCCGTCCTCTATATAGTACTCTATGCCGGTATCATAGTCATGGTGTAGTTCAGGGTATTCTGTCGGTTTTCCCCTGGGTTTCTTCACCTTCTTTCTTTTTGCTTCCTGTCTCTTTATGTATTCCTCGTGCCTGAGTCTCTCTTGCCTTGCCCGTTTCTTTTCTGCATCTTGTCGCTCCTCCTGTTCCTCCAAGGTAGGATCCTTTATAAGCCACTTCATGGAGTCGAAAGGTTCCTCATCTTGTCTTTTTTCGGCTGTCTGGCGGATCTGTCTGTCTTAGCCTTGCCAGATGCAAGTTTATTTATGGCACACTTAACTTCTGATACGGTGGGAAGTGTGTCCAGGTGGTCAAAACTTGGCAGGGCCTCTATGGCGTTGAGGGCATCATCTGCTAGTTTGGTCTCACTTGAGTAAAGCTCTAAATAGTGCTCTACCCATTTATCCACACAAGAGGTAGTTGAACCTATGAGAGACCAGGACACAAGAGGTAGTTGAACTTATGAGAGACCAGGACACAAGAGGTAGTTGAACTTATGAGAGACCAGGACACAAGAGGTAGTTGAACTTATGAGAGACCAGGACACAAGAGGTAGTTCAACTTATGAGAGACCAGGACACATGAGGTAGTTGAACGTATGAGAAACCGGGACAGGGCACACAAAAATAGAGATTTAACCGTGTACGTAGTCTGAAAACAAAATTCAATATGCTATTCGAAAGGAAAAGAAAAACTATATTAAGAGATTAATAATTAAAAAAACCAACACTAAAGATATATGGAAAGCAATTAATACCTTGACAAACTAACACAAATCATCACAATCATTACCATCAAATAAGGTTACATGTGATCAATTCAGAAGATTCTTTCAGTCCGACATAAACCAACTGAAGGCTGCAATACCAGATGCTCCTCATGACATATTTTTATTATCATCATTCTGTGAAAACAAATGCTATGGAGGCATTCCCTCTAACATACCGCTAATTACGGCCACTGAAGTATTTACTCATCTCTGTAACCTAAAAAACAATAACTCATCAGGACTAGATGGAATCAGTAATTCGATCCTTCGCTTCGCTGCACCGGCGATCTGAGAGTCACTTTTATATATAATCAATGTCTCACCAAAGGTCACTTCCCATCAGCCTTTAAAGTCGCTAAAGTGTATCCTCATTTAAAAGCTGGTTTATTAGACTATCGTCTCATGTGTAACTATAGGCCAATTCCTATATTATCCTCACTATCCAAACCACTAGAAAGGCACATTCATAAAACAACATTAGAACACTTAGTTCACCACAAACTAATAGTTTACAGTCAGTCAGGATTTCGGCCAAATTATTCTTGTCATACGGCCCTAACAAACATGATAGAAAACTGGCATCAAAATATTAACAACAATACTCTATGTGGAGCGGTGTTTATAGACGTTAGAAAAGCATTCGATATGATAGATCATACTATTCTAATAAAAAAAAAAACAGAAACAATGAAAGTAAGCTTTAATATAGTGACATTAATAACATCATTTTTATTAGACAGAAAACAAGTAGTATCACTCAATAAATCTTTATCTCAAGCCATTACCAGTAATATTGGAGTACCTCAGGGGTCTATACTTGACTGTCAAAGACTGAAATAGATAGGAGGGAAGACCACCCTGAATGAGTGGTCTACCTCAAGTAGAGTAGAGGTAACCCAGTGCCCCAACATGAGGGCAGGGTAGGTGTAGGAACTAGATAGGGAGGGGAACTGTAAACAGTTCTCTCATGAGTCACGGAAGTGTGAACCAGAGAGTAAGCACTCTGGTCACGGTATAATCACGCCAACGTGATAGACACGAAGAACTAGAATGGAACTCAAGAGTAGGCTACTACTCTAAGCGTGTTGAATGATGTAGCACGCAAAAGCCGAAGTGCACACGAGGTCCCTCCGCGTAATGTGTAATCAGCACGCGGAGAATCGTCAGACTGGGGACAGACTTCGTAGGGAACACATCGCTTAGCGTCGATGCGTATTTCTTTAGATGAGTAGATAGATTTAGCAGTAGGGCTAGGGACGACTAGTGATAGGAAATTCTGTGTATTCATGTGTGATGCATTAGAGACAGTTTTGAGCATTTATGTAATGTAAAGAGCCAGTGGCAATAAAATGTGTAATCAATTCCTCTCGTACGACTGACAAATCTTTTTGTGTGGTGCGAGAGAAGTTTATCCCGTAATGCCTGTAGCATCGCTTGATGACAGGCTATGATAAAAGTGGTGTCAGAAGTGTGGCTTGGACAATTGTTCAAGCAAAAACACTCACCCACGGCTCTAAAATAGTATTACTGTCAGTTAATCACAGGGTTTAATTTGTGTTAGTGTGAAAAAGCTTGTGCAGACTAGAACAAGTTTGCGAGCTGTGCCCATCGTGACCAATTAACGTTTATTTATGCTTATTGAAATGTTTTATGCTTTATGAACATGTTTTCTTCTAATCTGTAAGTATTATTATTATAGTTTTGTATCATTTATTTCTACAATGAATGGTTTATTTATGAGTATTTGTCAAACATGATTCACGGCGGAGCAATACATAAAAAAATGAGCCGGCGACAATATCGATTTTTCCAATCTAAAAATAGCGCTGCGCCTGTGACGTATCGCGGTTGACAAACAGCTGCCCTACGCCATTTGCAATCAGCAACAGATTGTTTACAAATCGCCAAGCAGCTGCTCGCCTGATTCTTTGGCTTATATTGAATATTATTTGATTATACAATCTATTTATTGAATATATTTATTTATTTAAACATTATTAGTACCTTTATATTTATTTCAAAGCGTATATTTAATTATTTGTAGCCTTTTTCTATTTTCTACCGTCACGATGGCACTACTTTCTTTATGCAAATAAGATTCCGTCTGCACAGCACTTTCATAAATTAAACAACAATAGTTAGGAAACGCAGAAGACATTAGAACGAAGACAGGACAGTGACATTTACTTAAACTATACCACATTGTGTTGTCCAGGGGCATGTGATTGTAAATGTCAAACAAATGTCTAAAGTCATATGTCGTTTACAAATAGTTAATTATTGATGCTCTTATAAACCAGGTATAACAAGAGCGGTGTATAAGAGTAACGCAAGATGTATGTCGAGGTGCCAAACGATTGTACCTGAGGTGCCAAACGAATGTACCTGATTGTTCTGGATTGCTGAGATGAGTATACCCAAATTATCAACTCTAGCTAATTATCCAACAACATGTCAACTTTAGCTGATTTCATACAAGCAGGCAAGGCATTAGGATACACAGGAAAGGAATTAGAGCAATATGCAGATCAAAAATTTAGGGAAGTAAAAGATGCTGAGAGAGATGAACGTGCACGAGAAAGACAACACCAAAAAGAGATGGCACAATTAGCTGAAGGAACTAAACAGAAACAGTTAGAACAAGAAAGAGAGTTAAAGCAAAAACAAATAGATCAGGAGAGAGAGTTAAAGCAAAAACAAATAGATCAGGAGAGAGAGTTGAAGCAAAGAGAGATAGATGAAATGGCAAGAGTGAAAGAAAAACAAATACAGATTGAATCAGAGACACAGTTAAAGATGAAAGGTATGGAAGTAGATTCACACCTAGAGATCTCCGCTACAAAACTAAAGAGTCAGCAAGAAGAGAATAAACTTAATAAATACAAACATATTATTAAGCCATTCTGTAAAGAAGATTCCATATCAGCTTGGACAGAAAATGTCGAATATCAGCTTAAATACCATCAAGTACCAATTGATATGTGGGCCATGATCTACATGAAAAACCTCAGTGGGGAGCCCCTTAAAGTTATTGAATCAATACCAACTGATCTTAGATCTAACTATCAGTACATTCATGATAGGATAATGCAACATTTTATACTTGATGCCCCTGGGTATCAAGTACAGTTTTCTAACTTAAAACCAAAACCAAGTGAGACCTTCATCGATTATGTCTCGAATGTCCAAAGCGTACTGAATAGATGGCTTAACGCAGAAAAATAGGAAAGGACTTTGAACAACTTAAAATTTTAATAGCCATGGATAAAGTCATATCCACAATTCCATCTCCTTTCGCTAAATTTCTTCAGCAGTCAGACATCGAAACAATAGAGCAATTCGAGAAGAAAGGCTCCACAAATTTTTCCTCGAATAGGGAAATTTTTAAAACATCAAACATCGACTCTGAAATAGTCTCTTTTGTTAAGGACCAACCTAAAAGCTATCGTAGCAATAAAAACCCATTTCAGAGAGTCGACAAGAAAGATCAAAAATTGCCTAAATGTGTGTATTGCCAACGTTTTCATGATACTTACTCTATGTGTGATAAATCACCAAACTATCCGGCACATCTTGAGATGGTCATTAAGAAACAACAAAACAAGAGAAGTGCATACAGGCGTGCAGTCAAATGTTTCTTCTGTTCTAGCTACGGGCATGATTCCAATAAGTGCCTAGGCCGACAAAGAATGAAGGCCAACAGTGCAATGTTGATTGATACATCTTCTGATAGTGGGAGTGAGACTGAGTGTGAGGTTGAAAATGAATTACCTGTTAATCAATCTGAAAATGTTTGTTGTGTAAACGATATTTTAAGCTTTGACAGTTGTGAACGATGTCACCAATTTCATGCAGACGGAAAATTAGAATGTGGACATACAGTACCATTCTCCACTGAGAGTGTAAATGCAGCATTAGCCTCCAGAGACAATTTGGTGTTCCACAATGCATTGGTCAACGAAATACCATGCCAATGTTTGCTTGACAGTGGGAGGATTCTTATCGGTCTTAGAAAGGAACTGGTGAATCCAAATGATTATACAGGTGACTCAGTCAAATGCCGAACCTTTTCGGGTAATATCGAAATTTACCCACTGGCAAGAGCCCGTATTAACACTCCTTTTCTTTCTGGTACCTTTACATGTGCTATGTTAGATAACCCTTGTACTGATTTAATTTTGGGATGCTTACCACAAATGAAGCATTGCACTAACGAAGAAATAGCTGCATGGGAGAAATTAAATGCAGCTAATGCAACAACCAGAGCAGATACTATTAAGCACCAAGACATACTACAGGAGGAAAGACTACTGTTGCTATCACCAACGAGCACGGATGATACCACCAGACAAAAGTTCATAGACCAGCAAAAAGCTGATCCAAGTGTGTCTCCATATCTAAAACTATTAAAAGAAAAAGCCAAAGTAACAAAAAACGCATCATGGTTCTTTAGACTTGATAATGGGATTCTTACTCGTTATTATACAACTGGCAACCATGAGATTCAGCAAACGGTGTTATCTGTACAACACCGCCAAACTGTGCTAAAGATTGCACACGAGTCACCGTTTGCTGGTCACCTTGCATACGATAAAACCAGGGCCAGAATTCAGGCTCATTTTTACTGGCCGGGTTTTTGTAATGACATAAAAGTATTCTGTCGTTCGTGTAATGTCTGTCAACAACTAGTACGTAAGGGTAAACATCCTACAGCTGAAGTACAACCGACAACACTGGCCTCTAGACCATTTATATGAAAGATCTTCCCTTATATCTTTCGTCGTCCTGCGATCTATTTGCAGACGACTGCACAGTATATGCAAACGCTATTGATTGTAATGTGCTAGAATTATCCTTGCAACAGGAATAGTGCTACTAACTGGAGTCATGCAAACAGCATGCAAATTAACATTTCTAAAACAAAATCTATGCTAATAGCAACCAGGCAAAGACTTCAATCTCTAAATTTGCAGAGAACAATAGAAAGTTTAAACGAACACAAGACAATGGGTCTTATCATAGATCAAAATCTAACCTTTAATTCCCATGTTCAAGTTCTAGATAAATAAATAGCCAACAAATATACCAACTTGCCAAAATTAAAAATTTCCTCGACGAAAACACAAGAAAGATATTCTATACTTCCCACATATATACACATATTGATTATTGCTCCACAATCTTGGAAGGATGCTCCAAATTAACAACAAAACTCCTCAGAAAAGGGCAGTGCGTTTATTCAATGCTGATAAGCTTACAGACAATTCTAACCTACATGAACGTCTTCAGTTACTGCCACTCCACAAACGCCTACTTTTTAATAAGGCTAAACTAATTAACAAAATCCTATTTCAAAATGCTCCAAGCTACCTGTTGTCATTGCTCAAATATAACGCAAGACATAGCGAACGGCTAAATATACTTCATGTCCCTAAACCTAGGATAGACTTATTTAAAACAATCTTAGCATACTCTGCCATTACATTGTGGAACAATCTTCCACAAGAAATCAAAGACACCACCAATCATTATATATACAGTCGCAACCTGTTTGAACGCTACCTCAGTACAGATTACACCCCCTACCACCCATAAAATATAAATAATAATTGTAAATTATCTCAAACGACAATTTGTTAATAAACATTCCCATATTTATGGCACATTACACCTTCCTTAGGTATTTATCATGCCCATGGTAAACATTTCCTTAGTCAGTCATGTATTATAGATTATTTTTCATGTGTATTAATGCTTATTGTTCTTTTGTTGTCTAAGATTAGCTTCATTAGTGATGTTGAATCAAATAATGTATGACATGAATGAGTGAGGAAGGGCAGAATGTCAGACGGGCCTACGTGCCCAATTTGTAACCCTTTAAAAATAAAGATTGTTCTTTCGTTCGTTCGTTGGTATCCATATGCTGTTTCTTATCAGTAATGATTTCTCCATTCAAGGTTTTCAGTGGTGTACTTCTTTTTATCATTGGACCACACCCTTTCTTTATCCCTTCATACATGCTTCAGATGTTTCCCTTATCACTTGCGTTTTGAATGAACTCACATAACATGATCCAATAGTCATTTGCACACTGCCTGGCAGCTTTTTGCACATCCTTCTTAGCTTGCTTCGGCTCACTAAGAGCGTTACGCGTTGTTTTGTCCTTGTTTCTTGAGGATTCTATTTTTCTTTTTATTAGTACTTGGTTCATTGGTTTACAGAATGCGGTTCAGATTTTTTCCTACCCCCAAGCACCCGATGAAGCGGGCAGGCTGTGGTGGATCAGGACCCAATTGGCCGGGGGATGCCCAGCTTGAGGCGGGCGGTAGCTGATCAGTGACACCTGTAGGTGTCTCCCACCGTCAGAGGCAACCCGTAGCGTCCCATGTCTACGCCAATTGACAAGGACATATAACCCCTAAATGTTACCTCTCGCTTTGATTCCGAGACCAGTTACGACCAAGGATGGAGTTATTGCCTCCCCATAGCACAAAGTCTGTGCTAAAATATAGAAACAATGTGTTGCCCATGCAGCATGATCCCTCTCTCGGCCTGTCTAGTTCCCTCCAGAGGAAAGGTAACACCTCTACATTTGGAACAAGACAAGCTGCAGAAGCTGCCGGATCAGCAAACAATGCTTTAACTGTCCGCCGGTCAGAGCTTCGATCCTAGACCCGCTGCCAACCAAGGCTTAGGACCTGGTCTGCCCTGCCATGACATTTTCTCTTTATGTTGCATTTCCTCGCACCGGGATAAGGCTCGTACTCTCCCAATTGCGCTCTTCCACCCGAAACCGTTGGCACAATGTTGGGTATCGGGTTTGGTAAGCGCCTCCCAACATTCAGCGCTAACAGAAAGCAGGTAGTACCGTCAACAGTCATACGGTAGCTCAGTCATATCTGACTAAGACCTAACTCAGGGTAGCCTATTATATCTGAAGCAATAATCAATATGCATACAGAAAACTAATCATAATAAGAGCACAAAAAAACATTGACCCTGATGTGTTATAACACCATAGGAATAATACTAGAATTATTCCTAGCATAGCATGATATACCCTGTTGTTAAGGAAGAATAAACATTATATATATATATATATATATATATATATATATATATATATATATATATATATATATATATA
This sequence comes from Cepaea hortensis, assembly GCA_963921405.1. NCBI lineage: Eukaryota > Metazoa > Mollusca > Gastropoda > Stylommatophora > Helicidae > Cepaea > Cepaea hortensis. The sequence goes on along the minus strand of OY992888.1, from coordinate 2,908,554 downwards.
TATATATATATATATATGTTGTTGTTCTGTTGTTTGTCCATCAAGAATGATGATGACCATTCATTTAATCCAGTGGGGTTGAAGGTGTGGAGCCGTGGGTTCTAAGATGGCTGATAAGGCCTATTTTGGCTCGAAATGTTCTTTGACAATGTGGGCAAAGAATGCTTGACGTCTCTGGAGGAGGATTTCCTGCAGTGGTTTTTCTGTCCTGCCTTTTCTTCACAGCTCTTGCAGTCCTGGTTGCTTCACATATGACTGCACCTTTGCGCAATGATGCACGCCACGAATTTCGGTCTCTGGCTGCAGCCTCCCAGGTGTCATGATGAATTCCAAAAGCATTCAGTGAAATTTTCAGTGTCTTTAAAACGTTTCCTCTGGCCACCTTGGGAGCGTTTACCACAACGCAGTTCGCTGTAGAAAATTCGTGTAGGGAGCCTGTGATCTGGCATGCGGGTCAAGTGACCAGCCCAGCGAATCTGATTCTTCATCAGTAGAGTGTGGATACTGGGCATGGATGCTCTTTCTAGGACTTCAGTGTCTGGAATCTTGTCTTGCCATTTAATCTTCAGTAGCTTCCTTAGGCAGACTGTGTGGAAGTGGTTTAATTTCCTAGCGTGTCGCTGATAAACAGTCCAGGTTTCACAAGCATATAGCAGTGTGGATAATACAACTGCTTTGTAGACTTTTAGCCTTGTTTGCAGGCTTATTCCAGTTGTGTCCCATACATTCTTGTACAGTCTGCCAAAGGCTGCACTGGCCTTGGAGATTCTTGCATTCACTTCGTCATCGATTGTGGCAGCTTGTGACACAGTGCTGCTAAGATAGGTGAATTTGTCCACAACACTTAGTCTATGATCATTCACTTTGATATTCGGCACAGTGTGATTATTCCCTGGAGCTGGCTGGTACATAACTACAGTCTTCTCCAAGTTGATATTGAGCCCAAATTTGGCACAGGCATGTGAGAAAGCTGAAACATTATGTTGCATGTCCGCCTCTGAGTTGGCGTATAGAGCGCAATCAGCAGCAAACAGGAGCTCTCTGACGGTGCCGCTGTCAATTTTGGTTTTAGCTTTCAGCCTTCTGAGATTGAATAACTTTCCATCCATACGGTAGTTGATGTCTATTCCAATGTCGTCGTTCTCGAAGGCATTCATCAGCATGGCTGAAAACATGAGGCTGAACAGTGTTGGTGCCAGGACACATCCTTGCTTCACTCCATTGGTGACAGGAAAGGGTTCAGACAGTTCACCATTTTCCTGTACTCTTGCCTGCATGCCGTCATGAAATAGCCGCACTATTTGAACAAACTTTCGTGGACAGCCATATTTTGCCATAATCTTCCACAATCCATCTCTGCTGACTGTATCAAAAGCCTTGGTAAGGTCAATGAAAGTGGAGAACATTTCGCAGTTCTGTTCCTGACATTTCTCTTGCAGCTGCCTTGCAGCGAAAATCATGTCAACAGTTCCACGTTCTTTTCTGAAGCCACATTGACTCTCAGGAAGAAGACCTTGATCGAGATGGGCTGTGAGGCGATTGAGAAGAATTCTGGCGAGTATCTTCCCTGCAATTGAAAGCAAGGAGATGCCTCGGTGATTGTCACAGGATTGGCGGTTTCCTTTACGTTTGTAAAGGTGTACTATTGACGCATCCTTAAAGTCTTGTGGCATGGTCTCGTTCATCCATATGTTTGTGAAGACTTGGTGAAGCTGCTCTGTTAGGACCGGCCCACCTGCCTTGTATATCTCTGCTGGGATGGAGTCAGGACCAGGTGCCTTGCCGCTGGAGAGTTGCTGGATGGCTTTGTTTATTTCCACTATGGTTGGCAGGTCACCAAGTGTCTCATTGGTGGGAACTTGAGGAAGGCAGTTGATGGTTTCATTATCGAAGAAGGAAGTTGCATTTAAGATTTTGCTGAAATGCTCTGCCCAGCGTTGGAGGATTTCTTTCTTATCGGTGACCAATGTTCCCCCGTCTGCACTGAGGAGGGGAACTATGCCTGGTGATGAAGGACCATAGACCGCTTTCAGTGAGTCGTAGAAGTTTTTCATATCATGTCTGTCAGCAAAGCCCTGAATTTCATCAGCTTTGCTGCTCAGCCAGGAGTCCCGCATGTGCCGAAGTTTCTGCTGCACTACTCTCTGAATGTTCTTGAAAGCATCTTTTTTTGATGTTGACTTTGGGTCATTCAGATGTGCCTTGAGGAGAAGATGTTTCTCGGCCAGCAATTGGTTGATGTCTTCGGAATTTTCATCAAACCAGTCTTTATGCTTTCGGGGGGCTGGACCCAGGATTTCCATAGCAGTGTTGTAAATTGTGTCCTTTAGGGCTCTCCATTCTGTTTCTGTATCCTGTTTAGCTTCAACATTGGGCTTGAGGCGGTCTTCCAGCATATTTTCAAACGACTGCTGCATTTTCTTGCTGTTTAGGCGGGTGACATTTAGCTTTGTTAGCATTTTCGCCCCTTGAGGACGCCGTGGTGGCCTGATGTGGATGTTCATTTTCGAGACAATGAGACGATGGTCTGTCCAACATTCGGCACCACACATGGATTTTGTCACTCGAACGTCTTGTCTGTCACTCCTCCTGACGATGACATAGTCAATGAGGTGCCAGTGTTTCGAGCGAGGGTGCATCCACAATGTCCTATTTCTCATGGGGAGACTGAAAATTGTGTTCGTAATCACGAGATCATGTTCGGCACATGTCTGAAGGAGGCGGAGTCCATTGCTGTTACAATTTCCGACTCCATGCTTTCCAATAATGCCACTCCAAGAGGTGGTGTCCGTGCCTACTCTGGCATTGAAATCCCCAAGGAGTATAAGTTTGTCTCCTTTGGGAACAGATGTTAATACACTGTGCAGGTCCTCATAGAACTTGTTCTTGACATCATCTTCGTTGGTCATAGTTGGTGCGTAGACACTCACAATGGTTGCGTGCTTCCTTCCATTCAGCAGAGGCAACTTCATGGTCATGAGCCTGTCGTTTATAGCCTTTGGAAATCCAGCTAATTTGCCGACCAGGGCCGACTTAATGGCAAATCCCACACCGGATTGGCGTCTTTCCACGCTTTTCCTTCCACTCCAGAAAAATGTGTAGCCGGCACCAATTTCACAGATTTGGCCTTCTTCTGCAAGTCGTGTCTCGCTCAAGGCTGCAATGTCGATGTTGTACCTGCCCAGCTCTCTCCCAATCAGTGCTGTTCGTCTCTCTGGACCCGACGCGCCGTCTCTGTCAAGTAGGGTGCGTACATTCCAAGTTCCAATTGTTAAGGGAATATGGTTTACTCTTTTAGCTTTGCTTGTTTTATCTTTCTTTGTATGTCGACCGCAGTTAAGGGTACCCACCAACCGCGGCTAGCTGGTTAGGTAGTGATGAAGCAGACAATGTTTAGGGCACCTTTTCTAGCCCCTTCCTCATGCTATGGAGGTGAGCAGTGTGTTCCTATAGAGGGCTGCTCAGTCGCTCAGGGGGCTGCCGAATCCCACTGCTGCTCCGGTCAGTAGAAGACGACCATATGGCCTGAGCCGCCTGTGTGCAGGTCTGCGACTACGGCTGCCAGCGTACCCACGCCTGCCGCTTTGCCGCTCGCCCATCGCCACAGGGCTTGAAGGTGATATGTGACGTTGGATGAAGAATGACTTGCGCGATGACTTGGATTAAAGTGAGGAAGAGTTGCGCAATTCGTCGACCTCACTCTCTCGCCTGAGTCCATCTGAGTCCAGTGGCAAGACAAGTCGAGACGATCGGAGACGAATACAGGTGCAGTGGATGACCAGGGCGCTCTACGTGCCTTGCCGTGCTCATTACGTTCCACAACGCTTTGCAGGTAAACGCCGTCTTGCCCGTTGAATCAGGAATGATTTCTTCCGCGCAGTCTGCCGAATCCTGTCTTCACATGCTGGGTAGGCATACCCTAGTTTACCTCTTGGTTTGACACCAAATCGGATACCCATGCCTGGTTTAGCCAGCCTCTCACAGCTGTTGCCCGGGGGGTGGCCGCTGTCGCATGCTGACAGCTACTAGGAGCCACAGGCACGAGCTGGGTGTCAGACTTGGACCAGTGGGGGATGGGTCCTGAAAGGACATGAGAGCCATCCTTACCAAAGGTGCTACCAATGCCTGACACCCCGTACCCCCCATATATATATATATATATATATATATATATATATATATATATATATATATATATATATATATATATATATATACTAGCTGTCCCAGGTGTGGAGCATCTCATTTAATTTATATAAGTAGTCATATAATTTCCCGTTCCCGTTCCCGACTATCTGTCTGTCTGTCTGTCTATCTGTCTGTCTGACCCGGCCCGGCTTCGCCCATCACCTGATGGGGAGCATCTCATTTAATTCATATAAGTAGTCATCTAAGTTCCCTTTCCCGACTGTCTGTCTGTCTGTCTGTCTGTCTGTCTGTCTGTCTGTCTGTCTGTCTGTCTGTCTGTCTGTCTGTCTGTCTGTCTGTCTGTCTGTCTGTCTGTATTTCCCGTGTGGGATACACCACTTTAAACAGAGACATTGACTTGTATAGTCATTTATTAATTCTTTTGGATAACAATTGGTTACTTAGCTTGTGAAGTAGTTTATTTCAGTTTAATTATTTGTTGTATGTTCTTTAATTCGTTTTGTTCCGTGTTTGCATTATATTCGTTGGTCTAATTAGTTATATCGTTATAATACTGTCATTTACTTATCGATTTGTATTACTGATATTTTGTAAGTTAATGTAATTGTGATGTTTTATTATCTTGTATTTTTGCTTAAGTTTGACTAATTTACACTTTCTTCGTGGATAAAATGTCTGAGAAGTGGCAACACTGGCTCAATAAGTCAGGAATACGCCTTGGACACTTAAACATTTGCAGCTTATTTAACAAGCTACCAGAGTTATCTTCTATTCTTAATCAAAATTTTCATTTATTTGGCCTTAGTGAAAGTAGGCTTAATGATAAAATTTCAGATGAGGACATCTCTATTAAAGGGTACAAAGTTTTTAGAAGGGATCCCTGTAGGAAACAAGAGACAGGCATAGTAACCTATGTTTCTAATTTACTAAATGCTCACCGTAGGCTAGACTTTGAAACTTGCGAAATAGAATGTATTTGGTTAGAGCTGAAACTTCAAAACCGCACACCCCTGATAATTGCTACCTCTATCGAAATCCCAGTGCTGGACACGTCTGGTACGAAAACTTCACTACCATGATGGACGTGGTTTTCGCTTCCGGGAAGGAAATTATACTAATCGGAGACTTTAACATTGACACCAACAAATCCAACATAATATGGGGAAATATAATTGCATCATACAATTTCCAACAAATAGTACAACAAGCTACTAGAGTAACAAAGTCATCTTCAACAGTCATAGATCACATTTATGTAACTTGCTCAGACAACATCATAGAATGCACCGTACCCAATTGTGCAATGAGCGATCACTACCCAATATACTGCACGTGGTCTAAAAAAGGAATTAAAACTCCTAAACATAAACACATAAGTGTAAAATATAGAAGTTACAAAAATTTCAACCAAAACGCATTTTTACAGGACTTGTTCAGTTCACCTCTAGATAATGTTTATCAGCTTTCTGACCCGGACGATGCTCTGGAATTCTGGATGAAAACCTTTATTGATGTTTTTGATAGACATGTGCCAGTCAAGGAAGTTGGAGTAAAACACCACGTCAAGCCACCTTGGATCACTCAGGAAATACTTGAAATTATGAGAGACAGAGATAAAGCACATAAAAAGCGTGATCTCAACGTATACCGTACTCTTAGAAACAAAGTTCAATATAACATACGACGGGAAAAGAAAAATTACTTTAAGAACTTAGTAATGGATAAAACAAATAGTAAGGATATATGGAAGGCAATTAACACCTTGACAAACAAGTATAACTTCCGCAATTCTTTACCATCAAATCATATTACATGCGACCAATTCAGTGATTTTTTTCAAACTGACATAGACCAGAAGAAGGCTTCAATACCTAATTCTCCTTGCAACTTATCTTTATTGTCATCTTTTTGCGAGAATAGATGCTCCCGCGATATTCTTTCCGACATACCGCTAATGACAATCACTGAAGTATTCACTTACCTCAGCAACCTAAAAAACACAACCTCATCTGGGTTAGATGGAATCAGCAACCGGATTCTCCGTTGTGCTGCGCCAGTGATCTGTATATCACTAACCTATGTATATAATCAGTATCTCACCAAAGGCCACTTTCCATCAGCTCTCAAAATCGCCAAAGTGTACCCTCTTCTTAAATCTGGTTCATTAGACAATGGTCTCCCGAACAATTACAGACCCATTTCTTTACTATCATCACTATCTAAGCCACTAGAAAAACACATCCATAAAGTAACATTACAGTATTTAGTTCGCAACAAGCTTATTGTTGACAGCCAATCAGGATTTCGTCCAAAATATTCTTGCCATACGGCCCTAACAAACATGATAGAAAATTGGCACCAGAATATAAACAATAACAGTCTATGTGGAGCTGTGTTTATTGATTTCAAGAAAGCATTTGATATGATAGATCATCTTATTTTAATTAAAAAACTTGAGACAATGAAAATTGGCCCTAATGTAGTCACTCTAATATCATCTTTTCTATCAAACAGAAAGCAAGTAGTATCACACAATAAATCTCTGTCTCAAACCACTACCTTCAATATTGGAGTACCGCAAGGCTCTATTCTTGGCCCTTTACTATTTGCCATATATATTAACGATCTACCTTTGCATCTTTCGTCGTTCTGCGATCTATTTGCAGACGACTGTACAGTGTACACAAACGCTGAAAACTGTATTTTACTTGAGTCGTCTTTACAACAAGAATTAAATAATGTAGTTAGGTGGAGCTATTCAAACTGTATGCAAATTAACATCACTAAAACAAAATCAATGTTATTAACAACCAGACAAAGACTTCAGACTCTAAGCTCACACACAACACTTCAACTTCACATCGATAACATGCCAGTAGAAAGTGTAATTGAGCACAAAACATTAGGCCTACTCATTGATAGAAACCTAACCTTTAATTCCCACGTTCAAGTGCTCATTAAACAAACAGCGAAAAAAGTCTACCACCTCGCCAAAATTAAAAACTTTATTGATGAGGACACAAGGAAACTATTCTATACTTCTCATATACAGACACACTTTGACTACTGCTCTACGATCTGGGACGGTTGTTCTAATTCAAACACTAAGCGACTTTACTCACTTCAGAAACGGTCCATGAGTCTAATTTATAGCAAACATTTAACTGACAATCCCAGCCTGTATAAACGCCTTCAGTTACTACCACTCCGTAAACGCCTGCTTTTCAATAAAGCTAAACTAATTCACAAAATCCTGCATCGGAATGCCCCAAATTACCTTTGGCCATTGTTTAAGGATAATGCTAGACACAGTAAACGTTTAAATATATTACACATTCCGAAGCCTAGGATTGACTTATACAAAACAAGCTTAACGTACTCTGCAGCTCAGCTGTGGAACAATCTTCCACAAGAAATCAAAGACATCACCAATCCCTTTTCATATAATCGCAAATTATTCGAACACTATCTCAATATGGATTACCTTCCCCCTTAATAATAGAGATAATAATAATAATAACAACAAAACCCTAGTATAACAGCCAGTCCCCTTTTGGTAGGCCAGTATATTCCACATGGCTAACAACAAGTGTCAGACCATTATCTAATATTACTGTGTCGTGTAGTTTTGATGTTCGCATTTTGCCCATGCCTTTATAATGCATATCCTTTATATTGTTGTTGTTCTCTGTTAGCCTTGAATGATGTGTGAATGAAATAATGTATGAAAGAGAGTGATAGAAGGGCAGAATGTTAGACAGGCCTGCGTGCCCAATTCTTAACCCTTTGAAAATAAAGTTTGTTCGTTTGTTCGTTCGTTAGTTCTGTCTGACCCGGCCCGGCTTCGCCCAGCCCCTGGTGGGGAGCATCTCATTTAATTCATATTAGTAGTCATATAAGCACCCGTTCCCGTTCCCGACTATCTGTCTGTCTGTCTGTCTATTATTAGAAAGAGCACTTGAACGATCTTTACATCTTCCCACAAAAATTAACTTGGGTAAATGGAGCGGCAGCAGCAGCAGCAGAAGAAGAAAAAGGAGGAGGAGGAGGAGGAGTGGGAGGAGGAGGGGGAGGAGACGGAGGAGGGGAGGAGGGGAGGAGGAGGAAGGAGGGGATGAGGAGGGGAGGTGGAGGGGGAGGAGGAAGGGGAGGAGGAGGGGAGGAGGAAGGGGAGGAGGGGGAGGAAGGGGAGGAGGAGTGGAGGAGGAGGGAGGAGGAGGAATAGGAGGAGAGGGAGGAGGGGAGGGAGGAGGAGGAGGGGGCGGAAGAGGAGGGGAGGAGGGGAGGAGGAGGAGGAATGGGAGAAGGAATGGGAGAAGGAGGAGGAGAGGGAGGAGGAGGGGAGGAGGAGGGGAGGAGAAGGAGGGGGAGGAGGAGGATGAGGCGGAGGAGAAGGAGGAGGCGGAGGGGAGGAGGAGGAGAAGGAGGGGGAGGAGGAGAGGAGGAGGGGAGGAGGACGGGAGAGGAAGGGGAGGAGGAGGAGGGGGAGGAGGAGGGCCGAGGAGGAGGGCCGAGGAGGATGGAGAAGCAGGGAGCAGGAGGAGAGGGAGGGAGCAGGGGAAGGTGGAGTAGGAGGGAGGATGAGTAGGAGGGGAGGAGGAGGTGGAGGAGGGGGGAGCGGAGGAGGAGGTGAGGAGGAGGAAGAGGAAGGAGGATGGGGAGGAGGAGGAAGAGGAAGGAGGAGGGGAGGAGGAGGGGGAGGAGGAGGGGGAAGAGGAGGAGGAGATGGAGGAGGAGGGAGAAGGAGGGGGAGGATGGAGAGAAGGAGGAGGAGGAAGATTATAACGCATATGCCTGTAGATAGCTGTAGCGAAAACGTCCACTTATTTGAGAAATATGCAACAATTTTACATATATAGCAATGCTATTAGAAGTTATGTCCCCTCGCTATGTATACATTATAATCTAACTTAAAATATTAAATAATATTAAGTAAATATGTTTGTACACTAACAAACTATGACAGTTGGCAGCATGGGAATGAGAAGAAGACGTGTAGAAAATTTCATCTCAATCGGATGGACCGTTCGCGAACGCATAAATAACATACATACAGACATACTTACAGACATACAGACATACATTCTATTTTATATATATATAGACTAGCTGACCCGGTCCGGCTTCGCCCAGGCCCTGGCGGGGATCTATCTAGCTGTCTGTCTGTCTGTCTGTCTGTCTGTCTGTCTGTCTGTCTGTCTGTCTGTGTAACAGAGGAAGGGGTTTTGGTAGTGTTTAGGTGGGAAATACTACAGCACGATTGAGCATCGGGGTCGAATGATAGGAGAGATGCTCAATTCGTGACGTGGTTTGTTGTCAAAGGGGCAGTTACCATCAAGATACCGAGCAGAAAGGGTGCCACACTAATTCCAGCGGTCATCAACATGAATAAAGTATATTTGTAAAGATCATCCGCCAGACTCCACTCATGTTATGAGTTATCAGTTGAGTTGACTTCGTTACAGAAGCGAAATGGTGCCTACGACACAGGATTCGAGCCTGGAGTAACGAGAAGTCATGCCGTATAACATCGCGGAGGCCAAAAACTAAGACGATGATCCGTGCTCCGTTTATCTCAGTCGTCAGAAATAATTTCGGCACGCTTTTGAACAACCATTGAATGTAACAAGGCGCAGTAAAAAAATGGCCAATAACGTATCAGCGAAAAATACAGCTACCAAAAGCCCGCCCAGGGGTGGTCGTCTGTAAGTCTTTTTCAAGACTGCTGCTGGCTGTCAAAATTTTGCTGGCGTCAGGAGAAAAGTTTCACTGGCCATAACGAATTGCGACACCTGAGATCGTTATCAAACCGGCGAGCGTCAACTGTGGACACCATACTTGGCGATTCCTCTTATCCGTTCATTTAACGGACGTGTCAGAAGTTGTCCTGAAGGTCAAGCCGTCTAACCGATATCTCGAGCGAGCAGGAGTTCAGCCTCAATCTTAATAGTTTTCGTTCTGAACGCTAACAACTGAAAAAAAAAAGAAGATCGAGACAGCAAGTAAATAAGGCATTACTTCATGGATTGCCTAATGTTTTGTTGACGAGTCAGACTATCTCGGGGCTCCACTGCAGTTGAGAGCCGCTCGCTATCTCAAGACATCGATGAGGTACCCCACCCGGGGCGAAGTCAGAAGCCAGAAGACTGGTCGGGACCCTACCAGGGGTTGAAGTTTAGCCAGGCATCCCAAGAGACGAAGTTACCTGGGAGAGGAGACAGACTACCTGAACTCCGCGACTGAATTTCAGCTGACGCAGAATCCTAGTGTTTGAGTAACCTGAGACGAGCGAACGAACTGTCTGAGGCGTGATTGGGTTCAACTACTACAGCGTTGAGTGTAATCTGACGGCGAGTCTAGGAAAATACCTCGTGCTGGGATCGAGAAACAGAAGTACGTAAATTTATAAACCTGATAACTGATTGAACTGTTCTTAAGAAATAAGTGATTTGATTTGTGTTTCTTAAATTAGGAAATTACGATTCTGAAGTTGTTTGCTTGCTCTGTTTAAGTATTTCAGCATAGCAGACCCATCACAGCACAGTGGAGAAACAGGCATAATTTCGGCTGAGTTCAGGACGAATTTTTTTCTCTAGGTATCAAAGAATATGCAGAAGAAGAAGTAGAAATATTGTTTTTAGGCTGAGATAGCATAAAGAGTGAAAATGCACCTGAGCAGAGACTTAGGACGCGTGACTGCATGGTTAGGAGAGTTAAAGGTGGCAGTCAGCGAGGTGGAATGTTTCGTACACTGGTTACAGAGAAAAACAAATAATGTAGGAAGTAATGAGATAAAAAGGAACAACAAGAATAGCCGAGGACAGCCACTACTTAATGAAAATAGAGAGCAGTGTAGAAACATTTACCTTAATCCAAGGAAGACTAGGGTTAGGAGCTGGTATAATGATCAGGGATACAGAAATGGACATGAGAGAGACTGTTCTAGGAGTTGGCCATCCTATACTGTAAGCGCTAGAAAAAGACGTGACGAATGGTTTGAAAAAAGACAAAGACAATATCTAAACTCAGGTGTAAGAGACAGAGTTGAACCTGTAAATAAAATACAAACTAGTCCTAAAATGGTTGCGAATGTGACTAGTGGACAAGAAAAGAAAACAATGGTATTAGTGAAGAAAATAAACCGAGAGACACAGACGCAGGCAGGTAATACGATAGAAAATAGTACACAGACTCAGGTAGATATTGTAGAGAAAAATACCCAAGTGCAACCAACTAAGAAAATAGTAAGGAGAACGCAGAATATTAAGACGGTGGAAATTGCGGAAACACCTCAGGTGAAATTAGAAAAAGGAGTCAAGGTTGAAGTTAAGAAAGATAGACAGACGAAAACCAAGGATGAAAGAAAGCCAAAGAGGAGAGGTATTGAAAGAGGAAATAGCAGTATGATAGTTAAAAGAGGTACTGACATCTCAAGTTCCTCAAGTATAGACATGAAACTAATTCCCAAATGGTGTAGGAATATTAGCTGTCGGAGTTCAGATTACGAAGAAGATATTTCCACATGTTATAGTGATTCTGAAACAGATATAAATACTGGTGAGTCGAAGAGTGAGAGAGTTACACTACGAACAGATCCTGACTTGAAGCGTAATGTTCCCTCGTACGGTGTAGTTGCTGGTGGACAGACGGACAGAGTTTTAGTTAGTGACTCTAGAGAACTAGATACTAGTTTACATGACAAGAAAGTAGGGAAAACTAAGAGACGAATACCGAGAAAGAGAAAGAAAGACAGAGGTTCTAAAGGTGACTATGGGAATAGGGTCGACGTATCTGCAGTAAATCGTTATGAGAATTTTTATGAGTCTGATGAAGGAACTGTTATCAGTGTGTCATCTGAAGACGAGATGGGGAGATATAAACGTTATATAAGGTTGACAGGAAACAGTGAGCAGACCAACGCAAATGAAAGAAATAAAGGAAAGAATTCATTTAAGAAGAAGAATAATAGTAGACAGATAGCGGGAATTTATTCAACGACAGAAAGCGACTTAAGAAAAATAGAAGACCTTATGACCTTAAGACCAGAGTACTTTAATAACAGGTTAACAACGGATAGTGATGATGGTATAGTTGAAACGAGACGAACGTCAGTACTAAGAGACGACGAAATATTTGGTTTCGATGCGCTCTATGGGTGTTAAAATTATTTGGGTGAGGAAGGAAAATGGAATTGTTTTGGAAGAATTGTGGTTTGAGCACATAGATATATGAGCTGTCTAAAATAGACATGAAATTGTTTGGTGTGGCATCGCATGGTACAGGGGTGGCGATGGTGTTGTTGAGAGTTACGGCAAATGAGATTTTACGTGGATACGTAATACATAGTTAGGATATATTGTGTTCAGTGACGATGTAGGAAGAGTAGAAATTAAAATAGTCCTTTGTCCAAAATGAATAGATACAGAGAGTTAGTCACGTTGAGTGATGTATAAATGGAGTAGTTAAAGTAGAATAGATTCAGCATTTAATTAGTAGAGAGAGGGATAAAATAAGAATGGATGGTTCGACTCAGAGCTGTGACATGAAGTCTGAGATAGTTTTGTTTGGTAGGTTGAGAAGTAGGTGTGGTGTTGTTTACGGCTGGGCCGAGAGTGTATAGTGAAGAGATACAGATTGAGGAGGAGTTAGATATTATGTGTGAAATAGTCAGTTGAACGTGAGAATATTAAGAGTAAAAGACTGTAGAAGTTGATGATTGAAGAATACGAGTTCTTGGTGAGACGGATGAAGTAATTACGTCATGCTAGCGGAGAAGGAAGAGCTGATTAAATATGAGAAACTTGTTGTGTGGAGAAGTATAGAATGATAGTTACGAGGTTAGTGGCTCGTCGGAGTGAAATTGCCTATAAGAGGATGAGTGAGAAAAGTAGAAATAAGTAAACAAGTGAATTGTGAAAGTCCTGTTGAGTGTTGAAGTAGTTTGTCTGATAATCAGTTGTTCTTGTAGCGATAAAAATGTAGACAAACATATGTGCGTCGAGGATGGATAGGCTGTTGGCAAGTGTTAAGTACAGCATGCATGTACGAGGTGTTTAGTTCGTACGTGAGTATAGTTCTAGACAAACAGGTGTTCGTCGCGATGAGTGAAGTAGGAGTGAGGTTTGGTGATGTCGCCTAAAAGAAGTACATAGATAAAATGTAATAGTGCGCTGATATATCTGGTGTCAAGGTGTGTAGAAGAGGTCGATACGCTTAGATTGTGGTGAGTGATTGCTGGAATGTTGAATTGGCGTCTAAAGTAATTTTATTTGGAAGTAATAGTATGGACACGTTAGGTTGTCGCGATGCGAGAGTAGTAGTAAGATGAGAGCGAGGTTGTGTATCATTGTCCGTGTGAATATGCGAAGACTGGTTGATAAAAAGAGGAAAGTAGAGTATGCGAAAATTGAGAGATAGAAAGAACGTGATTAGAGAATTGTGATGTCTTTTCGTTAGAATATCTGACGTTGGAAAGAAATTAGGGAAATTGTGTGACAAGTTGACGGAAACAGAGTTAACATTCTGAATGATGTTTCATAAAATATGTTTAGTATTGTTAACAGGGATGTGTCGAAGCAAGAATGCCTAACACTGAGAAATGAGAAAAGTGAGCTCTGCTGTCAGTTATAAGTGGAGTGGGTTGTTGTTCTGGAAGAGTCCCGATAAATAGGAAAAGGAGTGAAAGGTACAGAGGTAAACAAGATTAGTTAAATGAATGTTGGAGAATGTGTTTCGATAAGAGTGACCAGTTTGATTATCGTCACGATACAAGAGTGCTAGGAGAGACCTGAGGATTAGCTTAGAGTAGTCGTGGTGAGATGTTGGAAAGTAATGATGTGATTAGTTAATTGCGTCGGATAGACGAGAAACTTAAAAAGTAGAGTTGCTTGTATTGGTGAGAGACAAAGTTTTGTTGGACGTAAGAGGCTAGAGATACCGTAGTTAACGGAAGTAATAATAATTAACAAGTGTAGTGATGCTTGGAATAAATCCAAGGGAAACAATTGGTGTGCCAGGTCACAGGATATTACTGGATAGATGACCACTGGTACTTTGAGATAACATTGAGATAATAATAGGTGAAATGAGTTGACCTGTAGTTTACAGTGATTGAATTCCAAATAATGTGATGTGTAAGGAGTTAGTTTTGTAAAATATTGTAAGGGGAGATAATCAATGTTTGACTTCCAGAAAATGGAACGGTCAATTGTGGAGTGGTGATTGTGGTTGAGGAGAAAAAATATTGTTCTAGATTAAAGAAGTTAGTCTGTAGTTAACAGATATACATACGTAGCAGTGAAGTGTTTTGTTTTCTCGGTTATAAAAATACTGGAATGATTTGTATAAATAGATATGTGTTACGTTAAGTCGTATGGGAGGCCAAGGTTGATGGGCCACTATATGTAGTAATTTGAAGGGAGTTGTATTTTTTTGAAAACCTTCTCTTTAGAGAGAAGACAATTGTTTTATGGACTCTGAGTTTTAATGCCTCATATATAATATGTTTTTTGTTTTGCTTGATTTGGTCCTGTAAAATGATTGTTATTATTTTAGAATAGGATTATTGTGTTCGTAGACTTTTACGTACAAACTATTGGTCCGTAAAAGAGACCAGTAGTATTAACTAAAAATAGGTTAGGATGTATGTTGTATTATTTTAATATATATTTTTCTTTGAATGAGTTCATACCTTTAATTAATATGTGGGGAAACATAAATGATGTAAAAAGTTTGGGGGGTATGATGGTCTGTTTTGATTTCATTTCGCTTAACTTATGATTTAAGTGAATTGTCTTGTATGTTTGAAAATACATGTTGGAAATTAGTTAGGTTAAGTTTAATCTACATGGTTTTGTCTAGAATAAAGACATGGGGCTTTATTTTAGTCCTTCGTTCAGAAAATAGTAATAAACTACTGGGGACTAGAAGAGAGACATTTATTTGGGGCCCTTCGTTCAGAAAATAGTAATAAACTACTGGGGACTAGAAGAGAGACATTTATTTGGGGTCCTTCGTTCAGAAAATAGTAATAAACTACTGGGGACTAGAAGAGAGACATATTCTCCTTGTGAATAACAAGTTGATGTATATGCTACTAGCAAGGTTGCTGTGATAATCAGCATAGAGAGGTTGAGATGGTTATGAAGTAGTGGAAACATATACCGGGGATGGTTATGGGAAAGTTTAGAGTTACACTAAAGTCAGCATTGATTGGAAATATATGGATTAGAAGCCATATGAGGGAAGAAAACATTAATATAGCAGTGAGGTAAATGAGGAGAAAGTTTTAAACATGGTTTACATGGGGTCAGAAGAACCATGATGTACACAGGATTGCGGGGTTATAGAAAAAGAAGAGGGTAACGGGTTACCCCAGACAAACAGCAAAAACATGAATTGAATCCATGTTTAAATCTGAAGAGTGATTAGACACTGTGGATAACAGTACAATAGTAAAGGGGTGTAAGTGTGTTAATGAGAAATGAACATAGTGGGAACAAAATGACATGGGGTTTTGAGGGTCCGTGTTATACAGACGAGAGTTAGGAGCAGTACATGGTTGCTGTTGATAACGGCATAAATTAACAACTAGAGGTTTGAGTAGTTGTGCCCATAATAAATGGACTGTAAGGGGGCAAGAGAGATATATTATGTGAGGTGATCTGTATTGGAACAGGTCATGATTTTTAATTGTGTCCAAGGGACGTGTTTTGTGGTTAACATTACATTGAGGTTAAGACTTATAAAATTGGTAGTGTCTGTAATATGTAGACAATTGTTTTTTGATGCTGTAGATAGCAGCGTAAACGTTTACCATAATGAGTGGTATTGTAGGAGATATAATTATTTTAGACTTTATTACATAAAGTCTCAAATGACATAGGAGGGTAAAGGAGTGTGGTTTGGTAAAGGGGGTGTGTGATTTAGCTGAGTGTGGTCTTTGTGTGGAAGAGTTCTACTGCTTCTTTTAAATACCGGTGGCCACCGATTCTTTGTCTTTCTATTGTGTGAGAGTGATTACAGGTTGAAAGTAGCGAATTGGTAGTGTTGTTGAAGACAATGGGGAGTTGGTACCAGAAAGGTACAGTGTTTGAGTTTTGATATGTAGACGAGGAGGGGTTATTTCAACCATGTGTGTGTTATGACGTATTGTATATACTTGTTAAGTTGAGTTTTCAATGTTATTATGATATGAGTTATTATGTTATGAAGGGTTTATAGTTCTTGTAAAGAACAAAAATAATCCTGCCAAATATGAAGAAATTCACAGAAAAGTCAGAACCTTATGTAAGGAGGCTAAAGAAACATGGCTTGAGAAAAATTGCAGAGAAATTGAAAAACAACACAACAGTAAAAATGCGAAACTAATGCACAAAAGAATTCAGGAGATTACTAATCAAAGAACACGCACATCAGCAGGCTGCCTAAAGACAAAAGATGGAAGAGTCGTAATAGAAAAAGATCAGATTTTACATGTATGGTCAGATTACGTGAAAAACCTTTATGACGATAACAGAGACGAACAATATATTGTTCAAAATAACAATGAAGGGCCAGCAATTTTGAAGACGGAGGTTCAGAATGCTCTTAATCATATGAAATCTGGCAAGACCCCCGGTCCAGACAGCGTCACAACAGAAATGATTAATGCTTTAGAAGAATATGGAATAGATAAAGTTACCAGTCTGCTTAATACAATATATGATACTGGAAATATACCTCATGAGTTATGTAATTCTGTATTTATTGCAATCCCAAAGAAATCAGGAGCCTTGGAATGTGATCAACATCGAACAATTAGTATAATGAGTCACATCACGAAGATTTTGCTAAGAATTATCATGCAAAGAGTTAGGAAGAAAATACAACCTGAAATAGGAGAAGAACAATGTGGGTTTGTAGTAGGCAAGGGTACAGTAAATGCTGTGTATATACTGAGAACCGTAATCGAACGTTCTATAGAAGTAAACAAAGATCTACACCTTTGCTTTATTGACTACACAAAGGCTTTTGATAAAGTGAGACATGTCAACATGATAAGGATGCTTGAAGATCTACAAATTGATGGGAAAGACCTTAGACTTGTAAAAAACATATATTGGAAACAACAAGCTGCCATAAGAGTTGATAATGAAGTAAGCCAATATCAGCCTATTAAGAGAGGTGTGAGACAGGGATGTGTAATGTCTCCAGATCTGTTTTCCCTGTACAGTGAAAATATTTTCAGAAATATTGAAAATATGGAAGGAATCAACATTGGGGGACGATGCATCAATAACATTAGATATGCAGATGATACAGTCTTGATTGCAGACAATGAACAGGACCTGCAAAATTTAGTAGATGCGGTTGTTACACACAGTGAACAACAAGGGTTAGAATTAAATTGTAAAAAGACACAGATTATGGTCGTCACTAGGAAGAACGAAATACCACAGTGTAATATACAAGTAAATGGGAATATTCTTCAACAAGTGAATAGGTACAATTATCTCGGAACAGTAATAACATCTGATGGGAGATGCCTTGAAGAGATTAGAACAAGGATCGCCATGGCAAAAGTAGCCTTTAGCAAGATGAAAAACATACTGACCAATAAAAAGATGTCAATTGAAACGAGAAAAAGAGTGTTGAGATGCTACATAGAACCTGTACTTTTATATGGATGTGAAGCTTGGACAATGAGCAGCCAGGCTGAAAAACATCTGATGGCTGTAGAAATGTGGTTTCTGAGGAAAATGCAAAGAATACCATGGACAGCCAGAAAGACCAATGAACAAGTCCTTCAAGAAACAAATGAAGATCGTAAACTGATCAGAGACATTAGACGTAGACAGTCACAATTTTTTGGGCATGTTATGAGAAGAAATGATTTGGAGAACTTGGTGACAACTGGTAAGATCGAGGGGAACAGACCAAGGGGAAGACCTAGAAACAAGTATCTGGATGGCTTGGCCTTGTGGCATGGTCGAGACAGAAACACGGAACTGATCCACGACTCTGTTGATCGAGTGAGATGGCAGAACATGACCGCCCACGCTTACCGGCATGGCACATGATGGATGGATGGTTTATAGTAGGGTACTAGATTGAAAATACGACAGGGAGAAGGGTTAAATAATATAATATTTGCTCCAAATTTTGAGTTAGTTTGGGGAAGATTAGAAGAAATGTGGGAGTTAAGGAAAAAGAGGGAATAGATTAAGAGAGTTGGGAGTAAAGAATTTTTCCTTTAGAGGAAAAATTCTTTAGTAAACATAGGGAGGTGTAACAGAGGAAGGGGTTTTGGTAGTGTTTAGGTGGGAAATACTACAGCACGATTGAGCATCGGGGTCGAATGAGAGGAGAGATGCTCAATTCGTGACGTGGTTTGTTGTCAAAGGGGCAGTTACTATCAAGATACCGAGCAGAAAGGTTGCCACACTAATTCCAGCGGTCATCAACATGAATAAAGTATATTTGTAAAGATCATCCAGACTCCACTCATGTTATGAGTTATCAGTTGAGTTGACTTCGTTACATCTGCTTGTTTGTCTGTCTGTCTGGCTGACCCGGCCCGGCTTCACCCAGTCCCTGGTGGGGAGCATCTCATTTAATTCATATAAGTAGTCATATAAGCTCCCGTTCCCGACTATCTGTCTGTCTGTCTGTATGTCTATCTGTCTGTCTGTCTGACCCGGCCCGGCTTCACCCAGTCCCTGGTGGGGAGCATCTCATTTAATTCATATACGTAGTCATATAAGCTCCCGTTCCCGACTATCTGTCTGTCTGTCTATATGTCTGTCTGTCTAACCCGGCCCGGCTTCACCCAGTCCCTGGTGGGGAGCATCTCATTTAATTCATATAAGTAGTCATATAAGCACCCGTTCCCGACTATCTGTCTGTCTGTCTGTCTACCTATCTGACCCGGCGTGGCTTCGCCCTGCTCCTGGGGAGAAGGAGGAGAGGAAGGAAGAGGCGGGAGGAGGAGTAGTGGGAGGAGGAGGAGGGGGAGGAGAAAGGATGAATAGGTAGGAGGACGCGGAGGAGGAGGGTGATGAGGATGAGGAGGAGGGTGAGGAGGAGGAGGAGGGGATAAGGAGGAGGAGGGATGGAGAGGGGAGGGAGGAGAGGAGGAGGAGGAGGGGAGGAGGAGAAGAGGGAGGAGGAGAGGAGAGGGAGGAGGAGAGGAGAGGGAGGAGGAGAGGAGAGGGAGGAGGACGGGGAGGAGAAGGAGGAGGAGGGGGAGGGGGAGGAGGAGAAAGAGGGGGAGCAGGAGCAAGAGCAGGAGGATGAGGGGGAAGAGGAGGAGGGGAGGAGGAGGGAGGAGGAGGCGGAAGAGGGGAGGAGAAGGTGAAAAGAGGGGGAGGAGGAGAGGGAAAAGGAGAGGAAGGAGGAGGGTAAGGAGGAGGAGGAGGGGGATGAGAGGGATTATAACGCATATGCCTGTAGATAACTGTAGCGAAAAGGTCCACCTATTTGAGAAATATGCAACAATTTTACATATATAGCAATGCTATTAGAAGTTATGTCCCCTCGCTATATATATACATTATAATGTAAATTAAATATTAAATAATATTAAGTAAATAACTGTGTTTACACTAAAAAACTATGACAGTTGGCAGTACGGGAATGATTAGAAGACGTGTTGAAAATTTCATCTCAATCGGATGGACCGTTCACGAACGCATAAATAACATACATACATACATACAGACATACAGATATACATTCTATTTTATATATATAGATATATATCTATATATATAAAAAATAGAATGTCTGTATGTATGTCCTCTCCCGTGTGCTGCCGGGGCCCATAAGGTAAGCAAAGAATACCTCCTCCTCCTTCCTCTCCATCTCCTCCTCCCCTCCTCCCATTCCTCCTCCCTCTCTTCTCCCCTCCTCCTCCCTCCTCCTTCTCCCCTCCCTCCTACCCCTTCTCCTCCTCCTCCTCCCACTTCTCCTCCTCCTCCCCTCCTCCTCCCCCTTCTCCTCCTCCCCCTCCTCCCCTTCTCCTCCTCCCCCTCTCCTCCTCCCCCTCCTCTCCTCCTCCTCCCCTCTTTTCCCCTTATCCTCCCTCCTCCTCCCCTCCCTCCTACACCTTCTCCTTCTCCTCCTCCTCCTCCCCTCCTCCTCCCACTTCTCCTCCTCCTCCCCCTCCTCCACCTCCTCCTCCTCTCCTCCTCCTCCCCATCCTCCTCCCTTTTCCTCCTCCCCCTCCTCCTATTCCCTTTCTCCTCCCCCTCCTCCCCTCCTCCTCAGTCCTTCTTCCCTCCTACTCCCCCTCTCCTCCTCCCGTCCTTCTCCTCCTCCCCTCCTCCTCCCCTCCTCCTCCCCTTTTCCTCCTCCCCCTCCTCCCCTTCTCCTCCTCCCCTCCTTTCCTCCTCCTCCCCTCTTCTCCCCTCCTCCTCCCTCCTCCTCCCCTCCCTCCTACTCCTTCTCCTTCTCCTCCTCCTCCTCCCCTCCTCATCCCACTTCTCCTCCTCCTCCCCCTCCTCCTCCCTCCTCCTCTCCTCCTCCTCCCCATCCTCCTCTATCATCTCCTCCTCCCTCTCCTCCTATTCGCCTCCTTCTCCTCTTCCTCCTCCATCTCTCTCTCCTCCTCCCCTCCTCCTCCTACACTTCTCCTCCCCTCATCCTCCCCCCCTCCTCCTCCTCCTCCCCCCTCCTCCTTCTTTTTCTTCTGCTGCGTTATAATATGTAATGATAAAATCTTTAAGGCATTTTCAAAGTTTTCATATAAATAATGCATCTATTTTAAATACATGAAAATTTTCTAACTCATTTTTTTATTTCTCTTCGACATCTATACAGTCATCCCAGCATTTATTGCGTTTTCGTGATATCTTGGTAAGTTCGGGCCGGGTCGTCTTTTTTTGGAACGGGAACGGGAGCAGGGGCCGAATATGAATTAAATGAGACGCTTCCCGCTAGGGTCTGGGCGAAGCCGGACCGGGTCAGACAGACAGACAGATAGACAGACAGACAAACAGATATATAGTCGGGAACGGGAACGGGAGCTTATATGACTACTTATATGAATTAAAAGAGATGCTCCTCACCAGGGACTGGGCGAAGCCGGGCCGCGTCAGCTAGTATATATATATATATATATATATATATATATATATATATATATATATATATATATATATATATATATATATATATATATATATATATATATATATTTTTTTTTTTTTTCCCGCGATTCCATCCTGTTTCAGGATAACGACTTTCTGAGCGACCGGCTCCATACTCTCATAAGTCACTTTTGCGATTTGAACCACTGCTAATTCTCGTCGCGTCACGTGACGAGAGTTAGTTAGTTAGTTATCAGTTGGGGTATCTTCGTTGCACTCCGGACATGTCCATAGGTGCTCAGATCCTCCCCCCAGCATATGCATCAGCGTCCGGTGGCTAATAGTGCCAGTTCTGTGTTGGTTGACGAGGCGCTTTGTTTTCCCGATGTACCTCTCGCGTCTGGCTGTGCCGATTCTTACTCCCAGGTCTTTCATCCTGGAAAGCGATGTGGAATCACTGGCGTCAAAATCCTCTGTTCTCGCCATATCTTTAAGGGCGTTAATAACATCGGCACGATCCATGGGCTGGCCATCTACAGGGGGTGCAGAGCCAGCCAATTTATCAGCTCGTTCATTTCCCTCGACTCCCGCATGTCCCGGGACGAAGATGAAGGTGACTTTGCGGACAACAGACTTCCGCAGCGACTCAGTCCACTGTCTACGTACAGATCCAGCTTCGACCTTCTGAATCATGCTCATTGAATCACTTAGTACACACACGTTGGTATAATGCTGTGATTCCAGCCACATGAAAGCCTGTGTAACTGCCATCACCTCCATCGTCATGCTGCTCGTGGTCATGGAGTGGGCACCACTGGATTCTTGAACGGTTCGGCCCGCTGTAAATGCCCACGCACTTCTCTGCTGCTTTACAACAGATCCATCTGTATAGATGAGTACTTCGGGACTATCTGAGTGATCATAGATGAGCGCGTTAACCTCTGCATTGACAGCGGCAGGGTTCTGCTCTCTGCACCGTCTGTCGAGTGTGATAATGCAGGAGAAGGTACACTTAAAAGCTGGAGGCACCGGCATCCATTCCTTGCCGGGGTTGATACTGGTAAGACTGCAGACCTGTCCGACGACATCTTCCGCCCGACCCATCCATGATTTGCCCCTCTTTAGCCTGTCACCCTTTTCTCTGAATACAGCGTCATGCAGAGGGTGCTGCTCATCTGCACTTATTTTTAAGTATGCACGAGCTCTCCAGATCTTGATCCTGTGTTCCATTGTCGGGAAGTCAAGGAGGTATCTCATTGCTACACAGCTGGTGTCTCTCGTGCAGCCCAAGATGATGCGCATGGCTTCGTTTTGTACCTTTTCAAGTCTTCCAATCTGTGTAGGGCTGACAGTGAGGATGGCCAGGGCATACTCGATGCGTGAAAGCACAAGTCCTTGGAACAGAAGTAATAGCAGTCTTTGCTCGATATTGGCACTCGCCATGACTCTCATTGCTGCCAAACCTTTTCGAGCCTTCGTTATGACATAATCGACATGATCTCTGAAGGACAGGCTACGATCAAGCCTCACGCCAAGATATGTCATTGACTGGGTTCTACTCAGAATGCTCCCATCCATTCTTACTGCCGGCAGGTCTGTTTTCACAATATGGTTGTTTAGTGAGAACCATGTAACCGTTGCCTTTGCAGGGTTGACAAGGGCACCGGCATCAGCACACCATGAGGAGATTCGATCTAGTTCGCCCTGCATATAGTTGGCAACCGCCTGTCTATCTCGACCCTGTCGATACACGAGGATGTCGTCAACGAATGATAGAGTCCTACCCCTCCCATCCAAGTTAGCAATGTTAGCACACGACCATGCTTTAATTGTGTGGTGTCATGTGTCGTGGTTTGGTTGTGTGGTGTCGTGTGTCGTGGTTTGGTTGTGTGATGTTGTCGTTCCGAGGTTTGGTTGTGTGATGTTGTCTTGTGCAGTGATTTGGTTGTGCGATGTTGTCTTGTGCCGTAGTTTGGTTGTGTGCTGTTGTCGTGTGTGTGTCGAGGGTAGGTTGTGTGGTGTTGTCGTATGTCGTGGTTTGGTTGTGTGGTGTTGTCGTGTGCCCTGGTTTGGTTGTGTGATGTTGTCTTGTGTCGTAGTTTGGTAGTGTGATGTTGTATTGTGCCGTGGTTTGGTTGTGTGATGTCTTGTGCCGTGGATTGGTTGTGTGATGTTGTCTTGTATCGTGGTTTGGTTGTGTGATGTTGTCTTGTGCCGTGGTTTGGTTGTGTGATGTTGTCTTGTATCGTGGTTTGGTTTTGTGATGTTGTCTTGTGCCGTGGATTGGTTGTGTGATGTTGTCTTGTATCGTGGTTTGGTTGTGTGATATTGTCTTGAGCCGTGGTTTGGCTGTGTGATGTTGTCTTGTGTCGTGGTTTGGTTGTGTGATGTTGTCTTGTGACGTGGTTTGGTTGTGTGATGTTGTCTTGTGTCGTGTTTTGGTTGTGTGATGTTGTCGTGTGCTGTGTTTTGGTTGCGTGGTGTCGTGTGCCGTGGTTTGGTTGTGTGATGTTGTCTTGTACCGTGGTTTGGTTGTGTGATGTTGTCTTGTGCCGTGGTTTGGTTATGTGATGTTGTCTTGTGTCGTTGTTTGGTTCTGTGATATTGTCTTGTGTCGTGGTTTGGTTTTGTGATGTTGTCTTGTGTCGTGGTTTGGTTGTGTGATGTTGTCGTGTGTCGTGCTTTGGTTGTGTGGTGTCGTGTGTCGTGGTTTGGTTGTGTGGTGTCGTGTGTCATGGTTTGGTTTTGTGATGTTGTCGTTCCGTGGTTTGGTTGTGTGATGTTGTCGTGTGCCGTGGTT
The DNA here is from genome assembly GCA_963921405.1 of Cepaea hortensis. Classification (NCBI taxonomy): domain Eukaryota; kingdom Metazoa; phylum Mollusca; class Gastropoda; order Stylommatophora; family Helicidae; genus Cepaea; species Cepaea hortensis. Next base: position 2,884,536 of record OY992888.1, on the reverse strand, counting down.
TGGTTGTGTGATGTTGTCTTGTGCGGTGGTTTGGTTGTGTGATGTTGTCTTGTGCCGTGGTTTAGTTGTGTGATGTTGTCGTGTGTCTGGTTTTGGTTGTGTGGTGTTGTCGTGTGTCGAGGTTTGGTTGTGTGGTATTGTCGTGGTTTGGTTGTGTGGTGTTGTCCTGTGCCGTGGTTTGGTTGTGTGATGCTGTCGTGTGCCGTGGTTTAGTTGTGTGATGTTGTCGTGTGTCTGGTTTTGGTTGTGTGGTGTTGTCGTGTGTCTGGTGTTGGTTGTGTGGTGTTGTTGTGTGTCTTGTTTTCGTTGTGTGGTGTTGTCATGTGTCTTGTTTTTGTTGTGTGGTGTTGTCGTGTGTCTGGTTTTGGTTGTGTGGTGTTGTTGTGTGTCTTGTTTTGGTTGTGTGGTGTTGTCTTGTGTCTTGTTTTGGTTGTGTTTTGCTGTCGTGTGTCGTGTCTTCGTTGTGTAGTACGGTTATGTGGCGTTGTCTTGTGCCGTGGTTTGGTTGTGTGATGCTGGCTTGTGCCGTGGTTTGGTTGTGTGATGTTGTATTGTGTCGTTGTTTGGTTGTGTAATGTTGTCTTGTGTCGTGGTTTGGATGTGTTGTGTCGTGTGTCGTGGTTTGGTTGTATGGTGTCGTGTGTCGTGGTTTGGTTGTGTGATGTTGTCTTGTGTCGTTGTTTGGTTGTGTGATGGTGTCTTGTGTCGTGGTTTGGTTGTGTGATGTTGTCGTGTGTCGTGGTTTGGTTGTGTTTTGTCGTGTGTCGTGGTTTTGTTATGTGATGTTGTCTTGTGTCGTGGTTTGGTTGTGTGATGTTGTCTTGTGTCGTGGTTTGGTTGTGTGGTGTTGTCGTGTGTCGTGGTTTGGTTGTGTGTTGTCGTGTGCGTGGTTTGGTTGTGTGGTATCGTGTGTCGTGGTGTGGATGTGTAATGTTGTCGTTCCGTGGTTTGATTGTGTGATGTTGTCTTGTGTCGTGATTTGGTTGTCTGATGTTGTCTTGTGCCGTAGTTTAGTTGTGTGGTGTTGTCGTGTGTTGAGGTTTGGTTGTGTGGTGTTGTCGTGTGTCGTGGTTTGTTTGTGTGGTGTTGTCTTGTGCCGTGGTTTGTTTGTGCGATGTTGTCTTGTGTCGTGGTTTGGTTGTGTTATGTTGTCTTGTGTTGTGGTTTGGTTATGTGATGTTGTCTTGTGTCGTGGATTGGTTATGTGATGTTGTCTTGTGTCATAGTGTGGTTGTGTGATGTTGTCGTGTGCCGTGGTTTGGTTGTGTGGTGTTGTCTTGTGCCGTGGTTTGGTTGTGTGGTGTCGTGTGTCGTGGTTTGGTTGTGTGGTGTCGTGTGCCGTGGTTTGGTTGTGTGATCTTGTCGTGTGTTGTGGTTTGGGTGTTCTGATGTTGTCTTGTGCAGTAGTTTATTTGTGTGATGTTGTCTTGTGCCGTGGTTTGGTTGTGTGATGTTGTCTAGTGTCGTGGTTTGGTTGTGTGATGTTGTCGTGTGTCGTGGTTTGGTTGTCTGTTGTCGTGTGTCGTGGTTTGGTTACGTGATGTTGTCTTGGGTCGTGGTGTGGTTGTGTGATGTTGTCGTGTGTCGTGGTTTTGTTGTGTGGTGTCGTGTGTCGTGGTTTTGTTGTGTGTTGTCGTGTGTCGTGGTTTGGTTGTGTGGTGTTGTTGTGTACAGTGGTTTGGTTGTGTGATGTTGTCTTGTGCCGTGGTGTGGTTGTGTGATGTTGTCTTGTGTCGTTGTTTGGTTGTGTGATGTTGTCTTGTGTCGTGGTTTGGTTGTGTGATGTTGTCTTGTGTCGTGGTTTGGTTGTGTGATGTTGTTGTGTGCCGTGGTTTGGTTGTGTGATGTTGTCGTGTGCCGTGGTTTGGTTGTGTGGTGTCGTGTGCCGTGGTTTGGTTGTGTGATGTTGTCGTATGTTGTAGTTTGGTTGTTCTGATGTTGTTTTGTGCAGTAGTTTATTTGTGTGGTGTTGTCTTATGCCGTGGTATGGTTGTGTGATGTTGTCTAGTGTCGTCGTTTGGTTGTGTGATGTTGTCTTGTGACGTGGTTTGGTTGTGTGATGTTGTCTTCTGTCGTGGTTTGGTTGTGTGATGTTGTCGTGTGTCGTGGTTTTGTTGTGTGGTGTCGTGTGCCGTGGTTTGGTTGTGTGATGTTTTCTAGTGTGGTGGTTTGGTGATCTGATGTTGTCTTGTGCCGTGGTTTGGTTGTGTGATGTTGTCGTGTGTCCTGGTTTGGTTTGTGGTTTTGTCGTATGTTGTGGGTTGGTTGTGTGGTGTCGTGTGCCGTAGTTTGGTTGTGTGATGTTGTATTGTGTCGTTGTTTGGTTATGTGATGTTGTCGTGTGCCGTGGTTTGTTTGTGTGGTGTCGTGTGTCGTGGTTTGGTTGTGTGATGTTGTCGTGTGTCGTGGTTTGGTTGTGTGGTGCCGTGTGTCGTGGTTTGGTTATGTGATGTTGTCTTGTGTCGTGGTTTGGTTGTGTGGTTATGTTGTGTGCCTAGGTTTGGTTGTGTGATGTTGTCTTGTGTCGCTTTTGTGTTGTGTGATGTTGTCGGGTGCCGTGGTTTTGTTGTGTGGTGTCGTGTGCCGTGGTTTGGTTGTGTGATGTTGTCGTGTGCCGTGGTTTGGTTGTGTGTTGTCGTGTGTCGTGGTTTGGTTGTGTGGTGTCGTGTGCCGTGGTTCGGTTGTGTGATGTTGTCTAGTGTCGTGGTTTGGTTGTCTGATGTTGTCTTGTGACGTGGTTTTATTGTGTGATGTTGTCTTGTGTCGTGGTTCGGTTGTGTGATGTTTTCGTGTGTCGTGGTTTTGTTGTGTGGTGTCGTGTGCCGTGGTGTGGTTGTGTGATGTTGTCTTGTGCCATGGTTTGGTTGTGTGATGTTGTCGTGTGCCGTGTTTTGGTTGTGTGATGTTGTCGTGTGTCTGGTTTTCGTTGTGTGGTGATGTCGTGTGTCTTGTTTTGGTTGTGTGGTGTTGTCATGTATCTTGGTTTGGTTGTGTGGTGTTGTCGTGTGTCTGGTTTTGATTGCGTGATGTTGTCATGTGTCTTGTTTTGGTTGTGTGGTGTTGTCGTGTGTCGTGTCTTCGTTGTGTATTACGGTTTTGTGGCGTTGTCTTGTGCCGTGGTGTGGTTGTGTGATGTTGTCTTGTGCCGTGGTATGGTTGCGTGATGTTGTCTTGTATCGTTATTTGGTTGTGTGATGTTGTCTTGTGTCGTGGTTTGGTTTTGTGATGTTGTCTTGTGTCGTGGTTTGGTTGTGTGATGTTGTCGTGTGTCGTGGTTTGGTTGTATGTTGTCGTGTGCGTGGTTTGGTTGTGTGGTATTGTGTGTCGTGGTTTGGTTGTGTAATGTTGTCGTTCCGTGGTTTGGTAGTGTGATGTTGTCTTGTGCCGTGATTTGGTTGTCTGATGATGTCGTGTGTCGTATTGTGGTTGTGTGGTGTTGTCTTGTGCCGTGGTTTGGTTGTGTGGTGTCGTGTGTCGTGGTTTGGTTGTGTGGTGTCATATGCCGTGGTTTGATTGTGTGATGTTGTCGTGTGTTGTGGTTTGGGTGTTCTGATGTTGTCATGTGCAGTAGTTAATTTGCGTAATGTTGTATTGTGCCGTGATTTGGTTGTGTGATGTTGTCTAGTGTCGTGGTTTGGTTGTGTTGTTGTCTTGTGACGTGGGTTGGTTGTGTGATGTTGTCTTGTGTCGTGGTGTGGTTGTGTGATGTTGTCGTGTGTCGTGTTTTTGTTGTGTGGTGTCGTGTGTCGTGGTTTGGTTATGTGCTGTTGTCTTGTGTCGTGGTTTGGTTGTGTGGTGTTGTTGTGTGCCGTGGTTTGGGTGTGTGATATTGTCTTGTGCCGTGGTTTGGTTGTGTGATGGTGTCTTGTGTCGTGATTTGGTTGTGTGATGTTGTCGTGTGTCTTGGTTTGGTTGTGTGATTTTGTCTTGTGTCGTGGTTTGGTTATGTGATGTTGCCTTGTGTCGTTGTTTGGTTGTGTGATGTTGTCTTGTGTCGTGGTTTGGTTGTGTGATGTTGTCGTGTGTCGTGTTTTTGTTGTGTGGTGTCGTGTGTCGTGGTTTGGTTATGTGATTTTGTCTTGTGTCGTGGTTTGGTTGTGTGGTTATGTTGTGTGCCGTGGTTTGGTTGTGTGATGTTGTCGTGTGATGTGGTTTGCGTGTTCTGATGTTGTCTTGTGCAGTAGTTTATTTGTGTGATGTTGTCTTCTGCCGTGGTTTGGTTGTGTGATGTTGTCTAGTGTCGTGGTTTGGTTGTGTGATGTTGTCTTGTGACGTGGGTTGGTTGTGTGATGTTGTCTTGTGTCGTGGTGTGGTTGTGTGATGTTGTCGTGTGTCGTGGTTTTGTTGTGTGGTATCGTGTGTCGTGGTTTGGTTTTGTGGTGTCGTGTGTCGTGGTTTGGTTATGTGATGTTGTCTTGTGTCGTGGTTTGGTTGTATGATGTTGTCGTGTGTCGTGGTTTGGTTGTGTGGTGTTGTCGTATGTTGTGGGTTGATTCTGTGGTGTCGTGTGCCGTGGTTTGGTTGTGTGATGTTGTCTTGTGTCGCTGTTGTGTTGTGTGATGTTGTCGGGTGCGGTGGTTTTGTTGTGTGGTGTCGTGTGCCGTGGTTTGGTTGTGTGATGTTGTCGTGTGCCGTGGTTTGGTTGTGTGGTGCCGTGTGTCGTGTTTTGGTTGTGTGGTGTCGTGTGCCGTGGTTTGGTTGTGTGATGTTGTCGTGTGTTGTGGTTTGGTTGTGTGGTGTTGTCATATGTTGTCGTTTGCTTGTGTGATGTTGTCGTGTGCCGTGGTTTGGTTGTGTGATGTTGTCGTGTGTTGTGGTTTGGTTATGTGATGTTATCGTGTGTTGTGGTTTGGTTGTTCTGATGTTGTTTTGTGCATTAGTTTATTTGTGTGATGTTTTCTTATGCCGCGGTTTGGTTGTGTGATGTTGTCTAGTGTCGTGGTTTGGTTGTGTGATGTTGTCTTGTGACGTTGTTTGGTTGTGTGATGTTGTCTTCTGTCGTGGTTTGGTTGTGTGGTGTCGTGTGTCGTGGTTTGGTAATGTGATGTTGTCTTGTGTCGTGGTTTGGTTGTGTGGTTATGTTGTGTGCCGTGGTTTGGTTGCGTGATGTTGTCGTGTGTCGTGGTTTGGTTGTGTGGTGTTGTCGTATGTTGTGGTTTTGTTGTGTGGTGTCGTGTGCCTTGGTTTGGTTGTGTGATGTTGTCTTTGTCGTTGTTTAGTTGTGTGATGTTGTGTGCCGTGGTTTTGTTGTGTGATGTTGTCTTGTGTCGTGGTTTGGTTGTGTGATGTTGTCTTGTTTCGTGGTTTGGTTGTGTGGTGTTGTCTTGTGTCGTGGTTTCGCTGTGCGATGTTGTCTTGTGTCGTGGTGTGGTTGTGTGATGTTGTCTTGTGCCGTGGTTTGGTTGTGTGATGTTGTCTTTTGTCGTGGTTTGGTTGTGTGATGCTGTATTGTGTCGTGGTTTGGTTTGTGTGATTTCGTGTGTCGTGGTTTGGTTGTGTGGTGTCGTGTGTCGTCGTGTGGTTGTGTGATGTTGTCGTGTGCCTTGGTTTGGTTGTGTGGTGTTTTTGTGTGTCGTGCTTTAGTTGTGTGATGTTGTCGTGTGTCTGGTTTTGGTTGTCTGGTGTTGTCGTGTGTCTGGTTTTGGTTGTGTGGTATTGTCGTGTGTCGTGTCTTCGTTGTGTAGTACGGTTTTGTGGCGTTGTCTTGTGCCGTGGTTTAGTTGTGTGATGTTATCTTGTGCCGTGGTTTGGTTGTGTGATGTTGTCTTGTATCGTTGTTTGGTTGTGTGATGTTGTCTTGTGTCGTGGTTTGGTTGTGTGATGTTGTCTTTTGTCGTGGTTTGGTTGTGTGGTGTTGTCGTGTGTCGAGGTTTGGTTGTGTGGTGTTGTCGTGTGTCGTGGTTTGTTTGTGTGGTGTTGTCTTGTGCCGTGGTTTGGTTGTGTGATATTGTCTTGTATCGTTGTTTGGTTGTGTGATGTTGTCTTGTGCCGTGGTTTGGTTGTGTGATGTTGTCTTGTGTCGTGGTTTGGTTGTGTGATGTTGTCTTGTGTCGTGGTTTGGTTGTGTGGTGTTGTCGTGTGTCGTGGTTTGGTTGTGTGTTGTCGTGTGCGTGGTTTGGTTGTGTGGTATCGTGTGTCGTGGTTTGGATGTGTAATGTTGTCGTTCCGTGGTTTGGTTGTGTGATGTTGTCTTGTGTCGTGGTGTGGTTGTGTGATGTTGTCGTGTGTCGTGGTTTTGTTGTGTGGTGTCGTGTGCCGTGGTTTGGTTGTGTGATGTTGTCTTGTGCCGTGGTTTGGTTATGTGATGTTGTCTTGTGCCGTGGTTTGGTTGTGTGATGTTGTCTTGTGTCGTTGTTTGGTTGTGTGATGGTGTCTTGAGTCGTTGTTTGGTTGTATGATGTTGTCGTGTGTCGTGGTTTGGTTGTGTGGTGTAGTGTGTCGTGGTGTGGTTATGTGATGTTGTCTTGTGTCGTGGTTTGGTTGTGAGGTGTTGTTGTGTGCCGTGGTTTGGTTGTGTGATTTTGTCTTGTGCCGTGGTTTGGTTGTGTGATGTTGTCTTGTGTCGTTGTTTGGTTGTGTGATGGTGTGTTGAGTCGTGGTTTGGTTGTGTGATGTTGTCGTGTGTCGTGGTTTGGTTGTGTGGTGTCGTGTGTCGTGGTTTAGTTATGTGATGTTGTCTTGTGTCGTGATTTGGTTCTGTGGTGGTGTTGTGTGCCGTGGTTTGGTTGTGTGATGTTGTCTAGCGTCATGGTTTGGTTGTCTGATGTTGTCTTGTGACGTGGTTCTTTTGTGTGATGTTGTCTTGTGTCGTGGTTTGGTTGTGTGATGTTTTCGTGTGTCGTGGTTTTGTTGTGTGGTGTCGTGTGCCGTGGTTTGGTTGTGTGATGTTGTCTTGTGACGTGGTTTGGTTGTGTGATGTTGTCGTGTGCCGTGTTTTGGTTGTGTGGTGTCGTGTGCCGTAGTTTGGTTGTGTGATGTTGTCTTGTGCCGTGGTTTGGTTGTGTGATGTTGTCTTGTGCCGTGGTTTGGTTGTGTGGTGTCGTGTGTCGTGCTTTGCTTGTGTGGTTTCGTGTGCCGTGGTTTGGTTGTGTGGTGTCGTGTGTCGTTTTTTGGTTGTGTGATTTTGTCGTTCCGTGGTTTGGTTGTGTGATGTTGTCGTGTGCCGTGGTTTGGTTGTGTGATGGTGTCTTTTGCCGTGGTTTGGTTGTGTGATGTTGTCTTGTACCATCGTTTGGTTGTGTGGTGTTGTCGTGTGTCGAGGTTTGGTTGTGTGGTGTTGTCGTGGTTTGGTTGTGTGGTGTTGTCGTGTGCCGTGGTTTGGTTGTGTGGTGTCTTGTGTCGTGGTTTGGTTGTGTGGTGTCGTGTGTCGTGGTTTGGTTGTGTTTTGTCGTGTGCCGTGGTTTGGTTGTGTGATGTTGTCGTGTGGTGTGGTTTGGGTGTTCTGATGTTGTCTTTTGCAGTAGTTTATTATGTGATGTTGTCTTGTGCCGTGGTTTGGTTGTGTGATGTTGTCTAGTGTCGTGGTTTGGTTGTGTGATGTTGTCTTGTGACGTGGGTTGGTTGTGTGATGTTGTCTTGTGTCGTGGTGTGGTTGTGTGATGTTGTCGTGTGTTGTGGTTTGGTTGTGTGGTGTCGTGTGCCGTGGTTTGGTTGTGTGATGTTGTCTAGTGTCGTGGTATGGTTGTGTGATGTTGTCTTGTGACGTGGTTTGGTTGTGTGATGTTGTCTTGTGTCGTTGTTTGGTTGTGTGATGTTGTCGTGTGTCGTAGTTTTGTTGTGTGGTGTCGTGTGCCGTGGTTTGGTTGTGTTATGTTGTCTAGTGTGGTGGTTTGGTGGTCTGATGTTGTCTTGTGACGTGGTTTTTTTGTGTGATGTTTGTCTTGTGTCGCTGTTTGGTTGTGTGGTGTTGTCGTGTGCCGTGGTTTGGTTGTGTGATGTTGTCGTGTGCCGTGGTTTGGTTGTGTGGTGTTGTCGTGTGTTGTGGTTTGGTTGTGTGATGTTGTATTGTGCGGTGGTTTGGTTTTGTGATGTTGTCTTGTTTCGTTGTTTGGTTGTGTGATGTTGTCTTGTTTCGTGATTTGGTTGTGTGATGTTGTCGTGTGTCGTGCTTTGGTTGTGTGGTGTCGTGTGCCGTGATTTGGTTGTGTGATGTTGTCGAGTGTTTTTTTTGGGGGGATGTTCTGATGTTGTCTTGTGCAGCAGTTTATTTGTGTGATGTTGTCTTGTGCCGTGGTTTGGTTGTGTGATGTTGTCTTGAGTCGTAGTTTGGTTGTGTGATGTTTTCTTGTGACGTGGGTTGATTGTGTGGTGTCGTGTGCCGTGGTATGGTTGTGTGATGTTCTATTGTGTCGTTGTTTGGTTGTGTGATGTTGTCTTGTTTCGTGGTTTGGTTGTGTAGTGTTGTCTTGTGTCGTGGTTTTGTTGTGTGCTGTCGTGTGTCGTGGTTTGGTTGTGTGGTGTCGTGTGTCGTGGTTTGGTTATGTGATGTTGTCTTGTGTTGTGGTTTGGTTGTGTCGTGTTGTTGTGTGCCGTGGTTTGGTTGTGTGATGTTGTCGTGTGTCGTGGTTTGGTTTGTGGATTTGTCGTATGTTGTGGGTTGGTTGTGTGGTGTCGTGTGCCGTAGTTTGGTTGTCTGATGTTGTCTTGTGACGTGGTTCTTTTGTGTGATGTTGTCTTGTGTCGTGGTTTGGTTGTGTGATGTTTTCGTGTGTCGTGGTTTTGTTGTGTGGTGTCGTGTGCCGTGGTTTGGTTGTGTGATGTTGTCTTGTGACGTGGTTTGGTTGTGTGATGTTGTCGTGTGCCGTGTTTTGGTTGTGTGGTGTCGTGTGCCGTAGTTTAGTTGTGTGATGTTGTCTTGTGCCGTGGTTTGGTTGTGTGATGTTGTCTTGTGCCGTGATTTGGTTGTGTGATGATGTCTTGTGTCGTTGTTTGGTTGTGTGAAGGTGTTTTTTGTCGTGGTTTGGTTGTGTGATGTTGTCTTGTACCGTGGTTTGGTTGTGTGGTGTCGTGTGTCGTGCTTTGCTTGTGTGGTTTCGTGTGCCGTGGTTTGGTTGTGTGGTGTCGTGTGTCGTTTTTTGGTTGTGTGGTTTCGTGTGCCGTGGTTTGGTTGTGTGGTGTTGTCGTGTGCCGTGGTTTGGTTGTGTGATGGTGTCTTTTGCCGTGGTTTGGTTGTGTGATGTTGTCTTGTACCATCGTTTGGTTGTGTGGTGTTGTCGTGTGTCGAGGTTTGGTTGTGTGGTGTTGTCGTGGTTTGGTTGTGTGGTGTTGTCGTGTGCCGTGGTTTGGTTGTGTGGTGTCTTGTGTCGTGGTTTGGTTGTGTGGTGTCGTGTGTCGTGGTTTGGTTGTGTTTTGTCGTGTGCCCTGGTTTGGTTGTGTGCTGTTGTCGTGTGGTGTGGTTTGGGTGTTCTGATGTTGTATTTTGCAGTAGTTTATTTATGTGATGTTGTCTTGTGCCGTGGTTTGGTTGTGTGGTGTTTTTGTGTGCCGTGCTTTAGTTGTGTGATGTTGTCGTGTGTCTGGTTTTGGTTGTCTGGTGTTGTCGTGTGTCTGGTTTTGGTTGTTTGGTGTTGTCATGTGTCTTGGTTTGGTTGAGTGGTGTTTTCGTGTGTCTGGTTTTGGTTGTGTGGTGTTGTCATGTGTCTTGTTTTGGTTGTGTGGTATTGTCGTGTGTCGTGTCTTCGTTGTGTAGTACGGTTTTGTGGCGTTGTCTTGTGCCGTGGTTTAGTTGTGTGATGTTGTCTTGTGCCGTGGTATGGTTGTGTGATATTGTCTTGTATCGTTGTTTGGTTGTGTGATGTTGTCTTGTGTCGTGGTTTGGTTGTGTGATGTTGTCTTGTGTCGTGGTTTGGTTGTGTGATGCTGTATTGTGTCGTGGTTTGGTTGTGTGATTTCGTGTGTCGTGGTTTGGTTGTGTGGTGTCGTGTGTCGTCGTGTGGTTGTGTGATGTTGTCGTGTGCCTTGGTTTGGTTGTGTGGTGTTTTTGTGTGCCGTGCTTTAGTTGTGTGATGTTGCCGTGTGTCTGGTTTTGGTTGTCTGGTGTTGTCGTGTGTCTGGTTTTGGTTGTGTGGTGTTGTCATGTGTCTTGGTTTGGTTGAGTGGTGTTTTCGTGTGTCTGGTTTTGGTTGTGTGGTGTTGTCATGTGTCTTGTTTTGGTTGTGTGGTATTGTCGTGTGTCGTGTCTTCGTTGTGTAGTACGGTTTTGTGGCGTTGTCTTGTGCCGTGGTTTAGTTGTGTGATATTGTCTTGTGCCGTGGTATGGTTGTGTGATATTGTCTTGTATCGTTGTTTGGTTGTGTGATGTTGTCTTGTGTCGTGGTTTGGTTGTGTGATGTTGTCTTGTGTCGTGGTTTGGTTGTGTGGTGTTGTCGTGTGTCGTGGTTTGGTTGTGTGTTGTCGTGTGCGTGGTTTGGTTGTGTGGTATCGTGTGTCGTGGTTTGGATGTGTAATGTTGTCGTTCCGTGGTTTGGTTGTGTGATGTTGTCTTGTGTCGTGGTGTGGTTGTGTGATGTTGTCGTGTGTCGTGGTTTTGTTGTGTGGTGTCGTGTGCCGTGGTTTGGTTGTGTGATGTTGTCTTGTGCCGTGGTTTGGTTATGTGATGTTGTCTTGTGCCGTGGTTTGGTTGTGTGATGTTGTCTTGTGTCGTTGTTTGGTTGTGTGATGGTGTCTTGAGTCGTGGTTTGGTTGTATGATGTTGTCGTGTGTCGTGGTTTGGTTGTGTGGTGTAGTGTGTCGTGGTGTGGTTATGTGATGTTGTCTTGTGTCATAGTTTGATTGTGAGGTGTTGTTGTGTGCCGTGATTTGGTTGTGTGATTTTGTCTTGTGCCGTGGTTTGGTTGTGTGATGTTGTCTTGTGTCGTTGTTTGGTTGTGTGATGGTGTCTTGAGTCGTGGTTTGGTTGTGTGATGTTGTCGTGTGTCGTGGTTTGGTTGTGTGGTGTCGTGTGTCGTGGTTTAGTTATGTGATGTTGTCTTGTGTCGTGGTTTGGTTCTGTGGTGGTGTTGTGTGCCGTGGTTTGGTTGTGTGATGTTGTCTAGCGTCATGGTTTGGTTGTCTGATGTTGTCTTGTGACGTGGTTCTTTTGTGTGATGTTGTCTTGTGTCGTGGTTTGGTTGTGTGATGTTTTCGTGTGTCGTGGTTTTGTTGTGTGGTGTCGTGTGCCGTGGTTTGGTTGTGTGATGTTGTCTTGTGACGTGGTTTGGTTGTGTGATGTTGTCGTGTGCCGTGTTTTGGTTGTGTGGTGTCGTGTGCCGTAGTTTGGTTGTGTGATGTTGTCTTGTGCCGTGGTTGGGTTGTGTGATGTTGTCTTGTGCCGTGATTTGGTTGTGTGATGATGTCTTGTGTCGTTGTTTGGTTGTGTGAAGGTGTTTTTTGTCGTGGTTTGGTTGTGTGATGTTGTCTTGTACCGTGGTTTGGTTGTGTGGTGTCGTGTGTCGTGCTTTGCTTGTGTGGTTTCGTGTGTCGTGGTTTGGTTGTGTGGTGTCGTGTGTCGTTTTTTGGTTGTGTGATTTTGTCGTTCCGTGGTTTGGTTGTGTGATGTTGTCGTGTGCCGTGGTTTGGTTGTGTGATGGTGTCTTTTGCCGTGGTTTGGTTGTGTGATGTTGTCTTGTACCATCGTTTGGTTGTGTGGTGTTGTCGTGTGTCGAGGTTTGGTTGTGTGGTGTTGTCGTGGTTTGGTTGTGTGGTGTTGTCGTGTGCCGTGGTTTGGTTGTGTGGTGTCTTGTGTCGTGGTTTGGTTGTGTGGTGTCGTGTGTCGTGGTTTGGTTGTGTTTTGTCGTGTGCCGTGGTTTGGTTGTGTGATGTTGTCGTGTGGTGTGGTTTGGGTGTTCTGATGTTGTCTTTTGCAGTAGTTTATTTATGTGATGTTGTCTTGTGCCGTGGTTTGGTTGTGTGATGTTGTCTAGTGTCGTGGTTTGGTTGTGTGATGTTGTCTTGTGACGTGGGTTGGTTGTGTGATGTTGTCTTGTGTCGTGGTGTGGTTGTGTGATGTTGTCGTGTGTTGTGGTTTGGTTGTGTGGTGTCGTGTGCCGTGGTTTGGTTGTGTGATGTTGTCTAGTGTCGTGGTTTGGTTGTGTGATGTTGTCTTGTGACGTGGTTTGGTTGTGTGATGTTGTCTTGTGTCGTTGTTTGGTTGTGTGATGTTGTCGTGTGTCGTAGTTTTGTTGTGTGGTGTCGTGTGCCGTGGTTTGGTTGTGTGATGTTGTCTAGTGTGGTGGTTTGGTGGTCTGATGTTGTCTTGTGACGTGGTTTTTTTGTGTGATGTTTGTCTTGTGTCGCTGTTTGGTTGTGTGGTGTTGTCGTGTGCCGTGGTTTGGTTGTGTGATGTTGTCGTGTGCCGTGGTTTGGTTGTGTGGTGTTGTCGTGTGTTGTGGTTTGGTTGTGTGATGTTGTATTGTGCGGTGGTTTGGTTTTGTGATGTTGTCTTGTGTCGTTGTTTGGTTGTGTGATGTTGTCTTGTTTCGTGATTTGGTTGTGTGATGTTGTCGTGTGTCGTGCTTTGGTTGTGTGGTGTCGTGTGCCGTGATTTGGTTGTGTGATGTTGTCGAGTGTTTTTTTTGGGGGGTGTTCTGATGTTGTATTGTGCAGCAGTTTATTTGTGTGATGTTGTCTTGTGCCGTGGTTTGGTTGTGTGATGTTGTCTTGAGTCGTAGTTTGGTTGTGTGATGTTTTCTTGTGACGTGGGTTGATTGTGTGGTGTCGTGTGCCGTGGTATGGTTGTGTGATGTTCTATTGTGTCGTTGTTTGGTTGTGTGATGTTGTCTTGTTTCGTGGTTTGGTTGTGTAGTGTTGTCTTGTGTCGTGGTTTTGTTGTGTGCTGTCGTGTGTCGTGGTTTGGTTATGTGATGTTGTCTTGTGTTGTGGTTTGGTTGTGTGGTGTTGTTGTGTGCCGTGGTTTGGTTGTGTGATGTTGTCGTGTGTCGTGGTTTGGTTTGTGGATTTGTCGTATGTTGTGGGTTGGTTGTGTGGTGTCGTGTGCCGTAGTTTGGTTGTCTGATGTTGTCTTGTGACGTGGTTCTTTTGTGTGATGTTGTCTTGTGTCGTGGTTTGGTTGTGTGATGTTTTCGTGTGTCGTGGTTTTGTTGTGTGGTGTCGTGTGCCGTGGTTTGGTTGTGTGATGTTGTCTTGTGACGTGGTTTGGTTGTGTGATGTTGTCGTGTGCCGTGTTTTGGTTGTGTGGTGTCGTGTGCCGTAGTTTGGTTGTGTGATGTTGTCTTGTGCCGTGGTTTGGTTGTGTGATGTTGTCTTGTGCCGTGATTTGGTTGTGTGATGATGTCTTGTGTCGTTGTTTGGTTGTGTGAAGGTGTTTTTTGTCGTGGTTTGGTTGTGTGATGTTGTCTTGTACCGTGGTTTGGTTGTGTGGTGTCGTGTGTCGTGCTTTGCTTGTGTGGTTTCGTGTGCCGTGGTTTGGTTGTGTGGTGTCGTGTGTCGTTTTTTGGTTGTGTGGTTTCGTGTGCCGTGGTTTGGTTGTGTGGTGTTGTCGTGTGCCGTGGTTTGGTTGTGTGATGGTGTCTTTTGCCGTGGTTTGGTTGTGTGATGTTGTCTTGTACCATCGTTTGGTTGTGTGGTGTTGTCGTGTGTCGAGGTTTGGTTGCGTGGTGTTGTCGTGGTTTGGTTGTGTGGTGTTGTCGTGTGCCGTGGTTTGGTTGTGTGGTGTCTTGTGTCGTGGTTTGGTTGTGTGGTGTCGTGTGTCGTGGTTTGGTTGTGTTTTGTCGTGTGCCCTGGTTTGGTTGTGTGCTGTTGTCGTGTGGTGTGGTTTGGGTGTTCTGATGTTGTATTTTGCAGTAGTTTATTTATGTGATGTTGTCTTGTGCCGTGGTTTGGTTGTGTGATGTTGTCTAGTGTCGTGGTTTGGTTGTGTGATGTTGTCTTGTGACGTGGGTTTGTTGTGTGATTTTGTCTTGTGTCGTGGTGTGGTTGTGCGATGTTGTCGTGTGTCGTGGTTTTGTTGTGTGGTGTCGTGTGCCGTGGTTTGGTTGTGTGGTGTTGTCTTGTGCCGTGGTTTGGTTATGTGATGTTGTCTTGTACCGTGGTTTGGTTGTGTGATGTTGTCTTGTGTCGTTGTTTGGTTGTGTGATGGTGTCTTGAGTCGTGGTTTGGTTGTGTGATGTTGTCGTTTGTCGTGGTTTGGTTGTGTGGTGTCGTGTGTCGTGGTTTGGTTATGTGATGTTGTCTTGTTTCGTGGTTTGGTTGTGAGGTGTTGTTGTGTGCTGTGGTTTGGTTGTGTGATTTTGTCTTGTACCGTGGTTTGGTTGTGTGATGTTGTCTTGTGTCGTTGTTTTGTTGTGTGATGATGTCTTGTGTCTAGGTTTGGTTGTGTGATGTTGTCGTGTGTCGTGGTTTGGTTGTGTGGTGTCGTGTGTCGTGGTCTGGTTATGTGATGTTGTCTTGTGTCGTGGTTTGGTTGTGTGGTGGTGTTGTGTGCCGTGGTGTGGTTGTGTGATGTTGTCTAGCGTCGTGGTTTGGTTGTCTGATGTTGTCTTCTGACGTGGTTCTTTTGTGTGATGTTGTCTTGTGTCGTGGTTTGGTTGTGTGATGTTTTCGTGTGTCGTGGTTTTGTTGTGTGGTGTCGTGTGCCGTGGTTTGGTTGTGTGATGTTGTCTTGTGACGTGGTTTGGTTGTGTGATGTCGTCTTGTGTCGTGGTTTGGTTGTGTGATGGTGTCTTGTGTCGTGGTTTGGTTGTGTGATGTTGTCTTGTGTCGTGGTTTGGCTGTGTGATGTTGTCTTGTGTCGTGATGTGGTTGTGTGATGTTGTCTTGTGTCGTGGTTTGGTTGTGTGATGTTGTCTTTTGTCGTGGTTTGGTTGTGTGATGCTGTATTGTGTCGTGGTTTGGTTGTGTGATTTCGTGTGTCGTGGTTTGGTTGTATGGTGTCGTGTGTCGTGGTGTGGTTGTGTGATGTTGTCGTGTGTCTGGTTTTGGTTGTCTGGTGTTGTCGTGTGTCTGGTATTGGTTGTGTGGTGTTTTCATGTGTCTTGGTTTGGTTGTGTGGTGTTTTCTTGTGTGTGGTTTTGGTTGTGTGGTGTTGTCATGTGTCTTGTTTTGGTTGTGTGGTGTTGTCGTGTGTCGTGTCTTCGTTGTGTAGTACGGTTTTGTGGCGTTGTCTTGTGCCGTGGTTTGGTTGTGTGATGTTGTCTTGTGCCGTGGTATGGTTGTGTGATGTTGTCTTGTATCGTTGTTTGGTTGTGTGATGTTGTCTTGTATCGTGGTTTGGTTGTGTGATGTTGTCTTGTGTCGTGGTTTGGTTGTGTGGTGTTGTCGTGTGTCGTGGTTTGGTTGTGTGTTGTCGTGTGCGTGGTTTTGTTGTGTGGTATCGTGTGTCGTGGTTTGGTTGTGTAATGTTGTCGTTCCGTAGTTTGGTTGTGTGATGTTGTCTTGTGCCGTGATTTGGTTTTCTGATGTTGTCTTGTGCCGTAGTTTACTTGTGTGGTGTTGTCGTGTGTCGAGGTTTGGTAGTGTGGTATTGTCGTGTGTCGTGGTTTGTTTGTGTGGTGTTGTCCTGTGTCGTTGTTTGGTTGTGTGATGTTGTCTTGTGTCGTGGTTTGGTTGTGTTATGTTTTCGTGTGTCGTTGTTTGGTTGTGTGGTGTCGTTGGTCGTGGTTTGGTTATGTGATGTTGTCTTGTGTCGCTGTTTGGTTGTGTGGTGTTGTCGTGTGCCGTGGTTTGGTTGTGTGGTGATGTCGTGTGCCGTGGTTTGGTTGTGTGGTGTTGTCGTGTGTTGTGGTTTGGTTGTGTGATGTTGTCTTCTGCGGCGGTTTGGTTGTGTGATGTTGTCTTATGTCGTTGTTTGGTTGTGTGATGTTGTCTTGTGTCATGTTTTGGTTGTGTGATTTTGTCTTGTGTCGTGGTTTGGTTGTGTGATGTTGTCGTGTGTCGTGCTTTGGTTGTGTGGTGTCGTGTGTCGTGGTTTGGTTGTGTGATGTTGTCGTTCCGTGGTTTGGTTGTGTGAAGTTGTCGTGTGCCGTGGTTTGGTTGTGTGATGTTGTCTTTTGCCGTGGTTTGGTTGTGTGATGTTGTCTTGTGTCGTGGTTTGGCTGTGCGATGTTGTCTTGTGTCGTGGTGTGGTTGTGTGATGTTGTCTTGTGTCGTGGTTTGGTTGTGTGATGTTGTCTTGTGTCGTGGTTTGGCTGTGCGATGTTGTCTTGTGTCGTGGTGTGGTTGTGTGATGTTGTCTTGTGTGGTGGTTTGGTTGTGTGATGTTGTCTTTTGTCGTGGTTTGGTTGTGTGATGCTGTATTGTGTCGTGGTTTGGTTGTGTGATTTCGTGTGTCGTGGTTTGGTTGTGTGGTGTCGTGTGTCGTGGTGTGGTTGTGTGATGTTGTCGTGTGCCGTGGTTTGGTTGTGTGGTGTTTTTGTGTGCCGTGCTTTAGTTGTGTGATATTGTCGTGTGTCTGGTTTTAGTTGTCTGGTGTTGTCGTGTGTCTGGTTTTGGTTGTGTGGTGTTGTCATGTGTCTTGTTTTGGTTGTGTGGTTTTGTCGTATGTCGTGTCTTCGTTGTGTAGTACGGTTTTGTGGCGTTGTCTTGTGCCGTGGTTTGGTTGTGTGATGTTGTCTTGTGCCGTGGTATGGTTGTGTGATGTTGTCTTGTATCGTTGTTTGGTTGTGTGATGTTGTCTTGTGTCGTGGTTTGGTTGTGTGATGTTGTCTTGTGTCGTGGTTTGGTTGTGTGGTGTTGTCGTGTGTCGTGGTTTGGTTGTGTGTTGTCGTGTGCGTGGTTTGGTTGTGTGGTATCGTGTGTCGTGGTTTGGTTGTGTTATGTTGTCTTGTGTTGTGGTTTGGTTGTGTGATGTTGTCTTGTGTCGTGGTTTGGCTGTGTGATGTTGTCTTGTGTCATAGTGTGGTTGTGTGATGTTGTCGTGTGCCGTGGTTTGGTTGTGTGGTGTTGTCTTGTGCCGTGGTTTGGTTGTGTGGTGTCGTGTGTCGCGGTTTGGTTGTGTGGTGTCGTGTGCCGTGGTTTGGCTGTGTGATGTTGTCGTGTGTTGTGGTTTGGGTGTTCTGATGTTGTCTTGTGCTGTAGTTTATTTGTGTGATGTTGTCTTGTGCCGTGGTTTGGTTGTGTGATGTTATCTTGTGTCGTGGTTTGGTTGTGTAATGTTGTCTTGTGACGTGGGTTGGTTGTGTGATGTTGTCTTGTGTCGTGATGTGGTTGTGTGATGTTGTCGTTTGTCGTGGTATTGTTGTGTGGTGTCGTGTGTCGTGGTTTGGTTGTGTGGTGTCGTGTGTCGTGGTTTGGTTACGTGATGTTGTCGTGGGTCGTGGTGTGGTTGTGTGATGTTGTCGTGTGTCGTGGTTTTGTTGTGTGGTGTCGTGTGTCGTGGTTTTGTTGTGTGTTGTCATGTGTCGTGGTTTGATTGTGTGGTGTTGTTGTGTGCAGTGGTTTGGTTGTGTGATGTTGTCTTGTGCCGTGGTGTGGTTGAGTGATGTTGTCTTGTGTCGTTGTTTGGTTGTGTGATGGTGTCTTGTGTCGTGGTTTGGTTGTGTGATGTTGTCGTGTGTCGTCGTTTGGTTGTGTGGTGTCGTGTGTCGTGGTTTGGTTATGTGATGTTGTCTTGTGTCGTGGTTTGGTTGTGTGATGTTGTTGTGTGCCGTGGTTTGGTTGTGTGATGTTGTCGTGTGCCGTGGTTTGTTTGTGTGGTGTCGTGTGCCGTGGTTTGGTTGTGTGATGTTGTCGTGTGTTGTAGCTTGGTTGTTCTGATGTTGTTTTGTGCAGTAGTTTATTTGTGTGATGTTGTCGTATGCCGTGGTTTGGTTGTGTGATGTTGTCTAGTGTCGTGGTTTGGTTGTGTGATGTTGTCTTGTGACATGGTTTGGTTGTGTGATGTTGTCTTCTGTCGTGCTTTGGTTGTGTGATGTTGTCGTTTGTTGTGCTTTGGTTGTGTGGTGTCGTGTGCCGTGGTTTGGTTGTGTGATGTTGTCGTGTTTTGTGATTTGGGTGTTCTGATGTTGTCTTGTGCAGCAGTTTATTTGTGTGATGTTGTCTTGTGCCGTGGTTTGGTTGTGTGATGTTGTCTTGAGTCGTAGTTTGGTTGTGTGATATTTTCTTGTGACGTGGGTTGATTGTGTGGTGTCGTGTGCCGTGGTATGGTTGTGTGATGTTGTATTGTGTCGTTGTTTGGTTGTGTGATGTTGTATTGTATCGTGGTTTGGTTGTGTGATGTTGTCTTGTGTCGTGGTTTGGTTGTGTGGTGTTGTCGTGTGTCGTGGTTTGGTTGTGTGTTGTCGTGTGCGTGGTTTTGTTGTGTGGTATCGTGTGTCGTGGTTTGGTTGTGTAATGTTGTCGTTCCGTAGTTTGGTTGTGTGATGTTGTCTTGTGCCGTGATTTGGTTTTCTGATGTTGTCTTGTGCCGTAGTTTACTTGTGTGGTGTTGTCGTGTGTCGAGGTTTGGTAGTGTGGTATTGTCGTGTGTCGTGGTTTGTTTGTGTGGTGTTGTCCTGTGTCGTTGTTTGGTTGTGTGATGTTGTCTTGTGTCGTGGTTTGGTTGTGTTATGTTTTCGTGTGTCGTTGTTTGGTTGTGTGGTGTCGTTGGTCGTGGTTTGGTTATGTGATGTTGTCTTGTGTCGCTGTTTGGTTGTGTGGTGTTGTCGTGTGCCGTGGTTTGGTTGTGTGGTGATGTCGTGTGCCGTGGTTTGGTTGTGTGGTGTTGTCGTGTGTTGTGGTTTGGTTGTGTGATGTTGTCTTCTGCGGCGGTTTGGTTGTGTGATGTTGTCTTATGTCGTTGTTTGGTTGTGTGATGTTGTCTTGTGTCATGTTTTGGTTGTGTGATTTTGTCTTGTGTCGTGGTTTGGTTGTGTGATGTTGTCGTGTGTCGTGCTTTGGTTGTGTGGTGTCGTGTGTCGTGGTTTGGTTGTGTGATGTTGTCGTTCCGTGGTTTGGTTGTGTGAAGTTGTCGTGTGCCGTGGTTTGGTTGTGTGATGTTGTCTTTTGCCGTGGTTTGGTTGTGTGATGTTGTCTTGTGTCGTGGTTTGGCTGTGCGATGTTGTCTTGTGTCGTGGTGTGGTTGTGTGATGTTGTCTTGTGTCGTGGTTTGGTTGTGTGATGTTGTCTTGTGTCGTGGTTTGGCTGTGCGATGTTGTCTTGTGTCGTGGTGTGGTTGTGTGATGTTGTCTTGTGTGGTGGTTTGGTTGTGTGATGTTGTCTTTTGTCGTGGTTTGGTTGTGTGATGCTGTATTGTGTCGTGGTTTGGTTGTGTGATTTCGTGTGTCGTGGTTTGGTTGTGTGGTGTCGTGTGTCGTGGTGTGGTTGTGTGATGTTGTCGTGTGCCGTGGTTTGGTTGTGTGGTGTTTTTGTGTGCCGTGCTTTAGTTGTGTGATATTGTCGTGTGTCTGGTTTTAGTTGTCTGGTGTTGTCGTGTGTCTGGTTTTGGTTGTGTGGTGTTGTCATGTGTCTTGTTTTGGTTGTGTGGTTTTGTCGTATGTCGTGTCTTCGTTGTGTAGTACGGTTGTGTGATGTTGTCTTGTGCCGTGGTTTGGTTGTGTGATGTTGTCTTGTGCCGTGGTATGGTTGTGTGATGTTGTCTTGTATCGTTGTTTGGTTGTGTGATGTTGTCTTGTGTCGTGGTTTGGTTGTGTGATGTTGTCTTGTGTCGTGGTTTGGTTGTGTGGTGTTGTCGTGTGTCGTGGTTTGGTTGTGTGTTGTCGTGTGCGTGGTTTGGTTGTGTGGTATCGTGTGTCGTGGTTTGGTTGTGTTATGTTGTCTTGTGTTGTGGTTTGGTTGTGTGATGTTGTCTTGTGTCGTGGTTTGGCTGTGTGATGTTGTCTTGTGTCATAGTGTGGTTGTGTGATGTTGTCGTGTGCCGTGGTTTGGTTGTGTGGTGTTGTCTTGTGCCGTGGTTTGGTTGTGTGGTGTCGTGTGTCGCGGTTTGGTTGTGTGGTGTCGTGTGCCGTGGTTTGGCTGTGTGATGTTGTCGTGTGTTGTGGTTTGGGTGTTCTGATGTTGTCTTGTGCAGTAGTTTATTTGTGTGATGTTGTCTTGTGCCGTGGTTTGGTTGTGTGATGTTATCTTGTGTCGTGGTTTGGTTGTGTAATGTTGTCTTGTGACGTGGGTTTGTTGTGTGATGTTGTCTTGTGTCGTGATGTGGTTGTGTGATGTTGTCGTTTGTCGTGGTATTGTTGTGTGGTGTCGTGTGTCGTGGTTTGGTTGTGTGGTGTCGTGTGTCGTGGTTTGGTTACGTGATGTTGTCTTGGGTCGTGGTGTGGTTGTGTGATGTTGTCGTGTGTCGTGGTTTTGTTGTGTGGTGTCGTGTGTCGTGGTTTTGTTGTGTGTTGTCATGTGTCGTGGTTTGATTGTGTGGTGTTGTTGTGTGCAGTGGTTTGGTTGTGTGATGTTGTCTTGTGCCGTGGTGTGGTTGAGTGATGTTGTCTTGTGTCGTTGTTTGGTTGTGTGATGGTGTCTTGTGTCGTGGTTTGGTTGTGTGATGTTGTCGTGTGTCGTCGTTTGGTTGTGTGGTGTCGTGTGTCGTGGTTTGGTTATGTGATGTTGTTGTGTGCCGTGGTTTGGTTGTGTGATGTTGTCGTGTGCCGTGGTTTGTTTGTGTGGTGTCGTGTGCCGTGGTTTGGTTGTGTGATGTTGTCGTGTGTTGTAGCTTGGTTGTTCTGATGTTGTTTTGTGCAGTAGTTTATTTGTGTGATGTTGTCGTATGCCGTGGTTTGGTTGTGTGATGTTGTCTAGTGTCGTGGTTTGGTTGTGTGATGTTGTCTTGTGACATGGTTTGGTTGTGTGATGTTGTCTTCTGTCGTGCTTTGGTTGTGTGATGTTGTCGTTTGTTGTGCTTTGGTTGTGTGGTGTCGTGTGCCGTGGTTTGGTTGTGTGATGTTGTCGTGTTTTGTGATTTGGGTGTTCTGATGTTGTCTTGTGCAGCAGTTTATTTGTGTGATGTTGTCTTGTGCCGTGGTTTGGTTGTGTGATGTTGTCTTGAGTCGTAGTTTGGTTGTGTGATATTTTCTTGTGACGTGGGTTGATTGTGTGGTGTCGTGTGCCGTGGTATGGTTGTGTGATGTTGTATTGTGTCGTTGTTTGGTTGTGTGATGTTGTCTTGTTTCGTGGTTTGGTTGTGTAGTGTTGTCTTGTGTCGTGGTTTTGTTGTGTGCTGTCGTGTGTCGTGGGTTGGTTGTGTGGTGTCGTGTGTCGTGGTTTGGTTATGTGATGTTGTCTTGTGTTGTGGTTTGGTTGTGTGGTGTTGTTGTGTGTCGTGGTTTGGTTGGTGGTTTTGTCGTAATTTGTGGGTTGGTTGTGTGGTGTCGTGTACCGTAGTTTGGTTGTGTGATGTTGTATTGTGTCGTTGTTTGGTTGTGTGATGTTGTCGTGTGCCGTGGTTTGGTTGTGTGGTGTCGTGTGTCGTGGTTTGGTTGTGTGGTGTTTTGTGCCGTGGTTTGGTTGTGTGATGTTGTCGTGTGCCGTGGTTTGGTTGTGTGATGTTGTCTTGTGACGTGGTTTGGTTGTGTGATGTCGTCTTGTGACGTGGTTTGGTTGTGTGATGTCGTCTTGTGTCGTGGTTTGGTTGTGTGATGGTGTCTTGTGTCGTGGTTTGGTTGTGTGATGTTGTCTTGTGTCGTGGTTTGGCTGTGTGATGTTGTCTTGTGTCGTGGTGTGGTTGTGTGATGTTGTCTTGTGTCGTGGTTTGGTTGTGTGATGTTGTCTTTTGTCGTGGTTTGGTTGTGTGATGCTGTATTGTGTCGTGGTTTGGTTGTGTGATTTCGTGTGTCGTGGTTTGGTTGTGTGGTGTCGTGTGTCGTGGTGTGGTTGTGTGATGTTGTCGTGTGTCTGGTTTTGGTTGTCTGGTGTTGTCGTGTGTCTGGTTTTGGTTGTGTGGTGTTTTCATGTGTCTTGGTTTGGGTGTGTGGTGTTTTCTTGTGTGTGGTTTTGGTTGTGTGGTGTTGTCATGTGTCTTGTTTTGGTTGTGTGGTGTTGTCGTGTGTCGTGTCTTCGTTGTGTAGTACGGTTTTGTGGCGTTGTCTTGTGCCGTGGTTTGGTTGTGTGATGTTGTCTTGTGCCGTGGTATGGTTGTGTGATGTTGTCTTGTATCGTTGATTGGTTGTGTGATGTTGTCTTGTATCGTGGTTTGGTTGTGTGATGTTGTCTTGTGTCGTGGTTTGGTTGTGTGGTGTTGTCGTGTGTCGTGGTTTGGTTGTGTGTTGTCGTGTGCGTGGTTTGGTTGTGTGGTATCATGTGTCGTGGTTTGGTTGTGTAATGTTGTCGTTCCGTAGTTTGGTTGTGTGATGTTGTCTTGTGCCGTGATTTGGTTTTCTGATGTTGTCTTGTGCTGTAGTTTAGTTGTGTGGTGTTGTCGTGTGTCGAGGTTTGGTTGTGTGGTATTGTCGTGTGTCGTGGTTTGTTTGTGTGGTGTTGTCCTGTGTCGTTGTTTGGTTGTGTGATGTTGTCTTGTGTCGTGGTTTGGTTGTGTGATGTTTTCGTGTGTCGTTGTTTGGTTGTGTGGTGTCGTTGGTCGTGGTTTGGTTATGTGATTTTGTCTTGTGTCGCTGTTTGGTTGTGTGGTGTTGTCGTGTGCCGTGGTTTGGTTGTGTGGTGATGTCGTGTGCCGTGGTTTGGTTGTGTGGTGTTGTCGTGTGTTGTGGTTTGGTTGTGTGATGTTGTCTTGTGCGGTGGTTTGGTTGTGTGATGTTGTCTTATGTCGTTGTTTGGTTGTGTGATGTTGTCTTGTGTCATGTTTTGGTTGTGTGATTTTGTCTTGTGTCGTGGTTTGGTTGTGTGATGTTGTCGTGTGTCGTGCTTTGGTTGTGTGGTGTCGTGTGTCGTGGTTTGGTTGTGTGATGTTGTCGTTCCGTGGTTTGGTTGTGTGAAGTTGTCGTGTGCCGTGGTTTGGTTGTGTGATGTTGTCTTTTGCCGTGGTTTGGTTGTGTGATGTTGTCTTGTGTCGTGGTTTGGCTGTGCGATGTTGTCTTGTGTCGTGGTGTGGTTGTGTGATGTTGTCTTGTGTCGTGGTTTGGTTGTGTGATGTTGTCTTGTGTCGTGGTTTGGCTGTGCGATGTTGTCTTGTGTCGTGGTGTGGTTGCGTGATGTTGTCTTGTGTGGTGGTTTGGTTGTGTGATGTTGTCTTTTGTCGTGGTTTGGTTGTGTGATGCTGTATTGTGTCGTGGTTTGGTTGTGTGATTTCGTGTGTCGTGGTTTGGTTGTGTGGTGTCGTGTGTCGTGGTGTGGTTGTGTGATGTTGTCGTGTGCCGTGGTTTGGTTGTGTGGTGTTTTTGTGTGCCGTGCTTTAGATGTGTGATATTGTCGTGTGTCTGGTTTTGGTTGTCTGGTGTTGTCGTGTGTCTGGTTTTGGTTGTGTGGTGTTGTCATGTGTCTTGTTTTGGTTGTGTGGTTTTGTCGTGTGTCGTGTCTTCGTTGTGTAGTACGGTTTTGTGGCGTTGTCTTGTGCCGTGGTATGGTTGTGTGATGTTGTCTTGTATCGTTGTTTGGTTGTGTGATGTTGTCTTGTGTCGTGGTTTGGTTGTGTGATGTTGTCTTGTGTCGTGGTTTGGTTGTGTGGTGTTGTCGTGTGTCGTGGTTTGGTTGTGTGTTGTCGTGTGCGTGGTTTGGTTGTGTGGTATCGTGTGTCGTGGTTTGGTTGTGTTATGTTGTCTTGTGTTGTGGTTTGGTTGTGTGATGTTGTCTTGTGTCGTGGTTTGGCTGTGTGATGTTGTCTTGTGTCATAGTGTGGTTGTGTGATGTTGTCGTGTGCCGTGGTTTGGTTGTGTGGTGTTGTCTTGTGCCGTGGTTTGGTTGTGTGGTGTCGTGTGTCGTGGTTTGGTTGTGTGGTGTCGTGTGCCGTGGTTTGGCTGTGTGATGTTGTCGTGTGTTGTGGTTTGGGTGTTCTGATGTTGTCTTGTGCAGTAGTTTATTTGTGTGATGTTGTCTTGTGCCGTGGTTTGGTTGTGTGATGTTATCTTGTGTCGTGGTTTGGTTGTGTGATGTTTTCGTGTGTCGTTGTTTGGTTGTGTGGTGTCGTTGGTCGTGGTTTGGTTATGTGATTTTGTCTTGTGTCGCTGTTTGGTTGTGTGGTGATGTCGTGTGCCGTGGTTTGGTTGTGTGGTGTTGTCGTGTGTTGTGGTTTGGTTGTGTGATGTTGTCTTGTGCGGTGGTTTGGTTGTGTGATGTTGTCTTATGTCGTTGTTTGGTTGTGTGATGTTGTCTTGTGTCATGTTTTGGTTGTGTGATTTTGTCTTGTGTCGTGGTTTGGTTGTGTGATGTTGTCGTGTGTCGTGCTTTGGTTGTGTGGTGTCGTGTGTCGTGGTTTGGTTGTGTGATGTTGTCGTTCCGTGGTTTGGTTGTGTGAAGTTGTCGTGTGCCGTGGTTTGGTTGTGTGATGTTGTCTTTTGCCGTGGTTTGGTTGTGTGATGTTGTCTTGTGTCGTGGTTTGGCTGTGCGATGTTGTCTTGTGTCGTGGTGTGGTTGTGTGATGTTGTCTTGTGTCGTGGTTTGGTTGTGTGATGTTGTCTTGTGTCGTGGTTTGGCTGTGCGATGTTGTCTTGTGTCGTGGTGTGGTTGCGTGATGTTGTCTTGTGTGGTGGTTTGGTTGTGTGATGTTGTCTTTTGTCGTGGTTTGGTTGTGTGATGCTGTATTGTGTCGTGGTTTGGTTGTGTGATTTCGTGTGTCGTGGTTTGGTTGTGTGGTGTCGTGTGTCGTGGTGTGGTTGTGTGATGTTGTCGTGTGCCGTGGTTTGGTTGTGTGGTGTTTTTGTGTGCCGTGCTTTAGATGTGTGATATTGTCGTGTGTCTGGTTTTGGTTGTCTGGTGTTGTCGTGTGTCTGGTTTTGGTTGTGTGGTGTTGTCATGTGTCTTGTTTTGGTTGTGTGGTTTTGTCGTGTGTCGTGTCTTCGTTGTGTAGTACGGTTTTGTGGCGTTGTCTTGTGCCGTCGTTTGGTTGTGTGATGTTGTCTTGTGCCGTGGTATGGTTGTGTGATGTTGTCTTGTATCGTTGTTTGGTTGTGTGATGTTGTCTTGTGTCGTGGTTTGGTTGTGTGATGTTGTCTTGTGTCGTGGTTTGGTTGTGTGGTGTTGTCGTGTGTCGTGGTTTGGTTGTGTGTTGTCGTGTGCGTGGTTTGGTTGTGTGGTATCGTGTGTCGTGGTTTGGTTGTGTTATGTTGTCTTGTGTTGTGGTTTGGTTGTGTGATGTTGTCTTGTGTCGTGGTTTGGCTGTGTGATGTTGTCTTGTGTCATAGTGTGGTTGTGTGATGTTGTCGTGTGCCGTGGTTTGGTTGTGTGGTGTTGTCTTGTGCCGTGGTTTGGTTGTGTGGTGTCGTGTGTCGTGGTTTGGTTGTGTGGTGTCGTGTGCCGTGGTTTGGCTGTGTGATGTTGTCGTGTGTTGTGGTTTGGGTGTTCTGATGTTGTCTTGTGCAGTAGTTTATTTGTGTGATGTTGTCTTGTGCCGTGGTTTGGTTGTGTGATGTTATCTTGTGTCGTGGTTTGGTTGTGTGATGTTTTCGTGTGTCGTTGTTTGGTTGTGTGGTGTCGTTGGTCGTGGTTTGGTTATGTGATTTTGTCTTGTGTCGCTGTTTGGTTGTGTGGTGATGTCGTGTGCCGTGGTTTGGTTGTGTGGTGTTGTCGTGTGTTGTGGTTTGGTTGTGTGATGTTGTCTTGTGCGGTGGTTTGGTTGTGTGATGTTGTCTTATGTCGTTGTTTGGTTGTGTGATGTTGTCTTGTGTCATGTTTTGGTTGTGTGATTTTGTCTTGTGTCGTGGTTTGGTTGTGTGATGTTGTCGTGTGTCGTGCTTTGGTTGTGTGGTGTCGTGTGTCGTGGTTTGGTTGTGTGATGTTGTCGTTCCGTGGTTTGGTTGTGTGAAGTTGTCGTGTGCCGTGGTTTGGTTGTGTGATGTTGTCTTTTGCCGTGGTTTGGTTGTGTGATGTTGTCTTGTGTCGTGGTTTGGCTGTGCGATGTTGTCTTGTGTCGTGGTGTGGTTGTGTGATGTTGTCTTGTGTCGTGGTTTGGTTGTGTGATGTTGTCTTGTGTCGTGGTTTGGCTGTGCGATGTTGTCTTGTGTCGTGGTGTGGTTGCGTGATGTTGTCTTGTGTGGTGGTTTGGTTGTGTGATGTTGTCTTTTGTCGTGGTTTGGTTGTGTGATGCTGTATTGTGTCGTGGTTTGGTTGTGTGATTTCGTGTGTCGTGGTTTGGTTGTGTGGTGTCGTGTGTCGTGGTGTGGTTGTGTGATGTTGTCGTGTGCCGTGGTTTGGTTGTGTGGTGTTTTTGTGTGCCGTGCTTTAGATGTGTGATATTGTCGTGTGTCTGGTTTTGGTTGTCTGGTGTTGTCGTGTGTCTGGTTTTGGTTGTGTGGTGTTGTCATGTGTCTTGTTTTGGTTGTGTGGTTTTGTCGTGTGTCGTGTCTTCGTTGTGTAGTACGGTTTTGTGGCGTTGTCTTGTGCCGTCGTTTGGTTGTGTGATGTTGTCTTGTGCCGTGGTATGGTTGTGTGATGTTGTCTTGTATCGTTGTTTGGTTGTGTGATGTTGTCTTGTGTCGTGGTTTGGTTGTGTGATGTTGTCTTGTGTCGTGGTTTGGTTGTGTGGTGTTGTCGTGTGTCGTGGTTTGGTTGTGTGTTGTCGTGTGCGTGGTTTGGTTGTGTGGTATCGTGTGTCGTGGTTTGGTTGTGTTATGTTGTCTTGTGTTGTGGTTTGGTTGTGTGATGTTGTCTTGTGTCGTGGTTTGGCTGTGTGATGTTGTCTTGTGTCATAGTGTGGTTGTGTGATGTTGTCGTGTGCCGTGGTTTGGTTGTGTGGTGTTGTCTTGTGCCGTGGTTTGGTTGTGTGGTATTGTCGTGTGTCGTGGTTTGTTTGTGTGGTGTTGTCCTGTGTCGTTGTTTGGTTGTGTGATGTTGTCTTGTGTCGTGGTTTGGTTGTGTGATGTTTTCGTGTGTCGTTGTTTGGTTGTGTGGTGTCGTTGGTCGTGGTTTGGTTATGTGATTTTGTCTTGTGTCGCTGTTTGGTTGTGTGGTGTTGTCGTGTGCCGTGGTTTGGTTGTGTGGTGATGTCGTGTGCCGTGGTTTGGTTGTGTGGTGTTGTCGTGTGTTGTGGTTTGGTTGTGTGATGTTGTCTTGTGCGGTGGTTTGGTTGTGTGATGTTGTCTTATGTCGTTGTTTGGTTGTGTGATGTTGTCTTGTGTCATGTTTTGGTTGTGTGATTTTGTCTTGTGTCGTGGTTTGGTTGTGTGATGTTGTCGTGTGTCGTGCTTTGGTTGTGTGGTGTCGTGTGTCGTGGTTTGGTTGTGTGATGTTGTCGTTCCGTGGTTTGGTTGTGTGAAGTTGTCGTGTGCCGTGGTTTGGTTGTGTGATGTTGTCTTTTGCCGTGGTTTGGTTGTGTGATGTTGTCTTGTGTCGTGGTTTGGCTGTGCGATGTTGTCTTGTGTCGTGGTGTGGTTGTGTGATGTTGTCTTGTGTCGTGGTTTGGTTGTGTGATGTTGTCTTGTGTCGTGGTTTGGCTGTGCGATGTTGTCTTGTGTCGTGGTGTGGTTGCGTGATGTTGTCTTGTGTGGTGGTTTGGTTGTGTGATGTTGTCTTTTGTCGTGGTTTGGTTGTGTGATGCTGTATTGTGTCGTGGTTTGGTTGTGTGATTTCGTGTGTCGTGGTTTGGTTGTGTGGTGTCGTGTGTCGTGGTGTGGTTGTGTGATGTTGTCGTGTGCCGTGGTTTGGTTGTGTGGTGTTTTTGTGTGCCGTGCTTTAGATGTGTGATATTGTCGTGTGTCTGGTTTTGGTTGTCTGGTGTTGTCGTGTGTCTGGTTTTGGTTGTGTGGTGTTGTCATGTGTCTTGTTTTGGTTGTGTGGTTTTGTCGTGTGTCGTGTCTTCGTTGTGTAGTACGGTTTTGTGGCGTTGTCTTGTGCCGTCGTTTGGTTGTGTGATGTTGTCTTGTGCCGTGGTATGGTTGTGTGATGTTGTCTTGTATCGTTGTTTGGTTGTGTGATGTTGTCTTGTGTCGTGGTTTGGTTGTGTGATGTTGTCTTGTGTCGTGGTTTGGTTGTGTGGTGTTGTCGTGTGTCGTGGTTTGGTTGTGTGTTGTCGTGTGCGTGGTTTGGTTGTGTGGTATCGTGTGTCGTGGTTTGGTTGTGTTATGTTGTCTTGTGTTGTGGTTTGGTTGTGTGATGTTGTCTTGTGTCGTGGTTTGGCTGTGTGATGTTGTCTTGTGTCATAGTGTGGTTGTGTGATGTTGTCGTGTGCCGTGGTTTGGTTGTGTGGTGTTGTCTTGTGCCGTGGTTTGGTTGTGTGGTGTCGTGTGTCGTGGTTTGGTTGTGTGGTGTCGTGTGCCGTGGTTTGGCTGTGTGATGTTGTCGTGTGTTGTGGTTTGGGTGTTCTGATGTTGTCTTGTGCAGTAGTTTATTTGTGTGATGTTGTCTTGTGCCGTGGTTTGGTTGTGTGATGTTATCTTGTGTCGTGGTTTGGTTGTGTGATGTTTTCGTGTGTCGTTGTTTGGTTGTGTGGTGTCGTTGGTCGTGGTTTGGTTATGTGATTTTGTCTTGTGTCGCTGTTTGGTTGTGTGGTGATGTCGTGTGCCGTGGTTTGGTTGTGTGGTGTTGTCGTGTGTTGTGGTTTGGTTGTGTGATGTTGTCTTGTGCGGTGGTTTGGTTGTGTGATGTTGTCTTATGTCGTTGTTTGGTTGTGTGATGTTGTCTTGTGTCATGTTTTGGTTGTGTGATTTTGTCTTGTGTCGTGGTTTGGTTGTGTGATGTTGTCGTGTGTCGTGCTTTGGTTGTGTGGTGTCGTGTGTCGTGGTTTGGTTGTGTGATGTTGTCGTTCCGTGGTTTGGTTGTGTGAAGTTGTCGTGTGCCGTGGTTTGGTTGTGTGATGTTGTCTTTTGCCGTGGTTTGGTTGTGTGATGTTGTCTTGTGTCGTGGTTTGGCTGTGCGATGTTGTCTTGTGTCGTGGTGTGGTTGTGTGATGTTGTCTTGTGTCGTGGTTTGGTTGTGTGATGTTGTCTTGTGTCGTGGTTTGGCTGTGCGATGTTGTCTTGTGTCGTGGTGTGGTTGCGTGATGTTGTCTTGTGTGGTGGTTTGGTTGTGTGATGTTGTCTTTTGTCGTGGTTTGGTTGTGTGATGCTGTATTGTGTCGTGGTTTGGTTGTGTGATTTCGTGTGTCGTGGTTTGGTTGTGTGGTGTCGTGTGTCGTGGTGTGGTTGTGTGATGTTGTCGTGTGCCGTGGTTTGGTTGTGTGGTGTTTTTGTGTGCCGTGCTTTAGATGTGTGATATTGTCGTGTGTCTGGTTTTGGTTGTCTGGTGTTGTCGTGTGTCTGGTTTTGGTTGTGTGGTGTTGTCATGTGTCTTGTTTTGGTTGTGTGGTTTTGTCGTGTGTCGTGTCTTCGTTGTGTAGTACGGTTTTGTGGCGTTGTCTTGTGCCGTCGTTTGGTTGTGTGATGTTGTCTTGTGCCGTGGTATGGTTGTGTGATGTTGTCTTGTATCGTTGTTTGGTTGTGTGATGTTGTCTTGTGTCGTGGTTTGGTTGTGTGATGTTGTCTTGTGTCGTGGTTTGGTTGTGTGGTGTTGTCGTGTGTCGTGGTTTGGTTGTGTGTTGTCGTGTGCGTGGTTTGGTTGTGTGGTATCGTGTGTCGTGGTTTGGTTGTGTTATGTTGTCTTGTGTTGTGGTTTGGTTGTGTGATGTTGTCTTGTGTCGTGGTTTGGCTGTGTGATGTTGTCTTGTGTCATAGTGTGGTTGTGTGATGTTGTCGTGTGCCGTGGTTTGGTTGTGTGGTGTTGTCTTGTGCCGTGGTTTGGTTGTGTGGTGTCGTGTGTCGTGGTTTGGTTGTGTGGTGTCGTGTGCCGTGGTTTGGCTGTGTGATGTTGTCGTGTGTTGTGGTTTGGGTGTTCTGATGTTGTCTTGTGCAGTAGTTTATTTGTGTGATGTTGTCTTGTGCCGTGGTTTGGTTGTGTGATGTTATCTTGTGTCGTGGTTTGGTTGTGTGATGTTTTCGTGTGTCGTTGTTTGGTTGTGTGGTGTCGTTGGTCGTGGTTTGGTTATGTGATTTTGTCTTGTGTCGCTGTTTGGTTGTGTGGTGATGTCGTGTGCCGTGGTTTGGTTGTGTGGTGTTGTCGTGTGTTGTGGTTTGGTTGTGTGATGTTGTCTTGTGCGGTGGTTTGGTTGTGTGATGTTGTCTTATGTCGTTGTTTGGTTGTGTGATGTTGTCTTGTGTCATGTTTTGGTTGTGTGATTTTGTCTTGTGTCGTGGTTTGGTTGTGTGATGTTGTCGTGTGTCGTGCTTTGGTTGTGTGGTGTCGTGTGTCGTGGTTTGGTTGTGTGATGTTGTCGTTCCGTGGTTTGGTTGTGTGAAGTTGTCGTGTGCCGTGGTTTGGTTGTGTGATGTTGTCTTTTGCCGTGGTTTGGTTGTGTGATGTTGTCTTGTGTCGTGGTTTGGCTGTGCGATGTTGTCTTGTGTCGTGGTGTGGTTGTGTGATGTTGTCTTGTGTCGTGGTTTGGTTGTGTGATGTTGTCTTGTGTCGTGGTTTGGCTGTGCGATGTT
The DNA here is from genome assembly GCA_963921405.1 of Cepaea hortensis. Taxonomy (NCBI): domain Eukaryota; kingdom Metazoa; phylum Mollusca; class Gastropoda; order Stylommatophora; family Helicidae; genus Cepaea; species Cepaea hortensis. Next base: position 2,854,114 of record OY992888.1, on the reverse strand, counting down.
GTCTTGTGTCGTGGTGTGGTTGCGTGATGTTGTCTTGTGTGGTGGTTTGGTTGTGTGATGTTGTCTTTTGTCGTGGTTTGGTTGTGTGATGCTGTATTGTGTCGTGGTTTGGTTGTGTGATTTCGTGTGTCGTGGTTTGGTTGTGTGGTGTCGTGTGTCGTGGTGTGGTTGTGTGATGTTGTCGTGTGCCGTGGTTTGGTTGTGTGGTGTTTTTGTGTGCCGTGCTTTAGATGTGTGATATTGTCGTGTGTCTGGTTTTGGTTGTCTGGTGTTGTCGTGTGTCTGGTTTTGGTTGTGTGGTGTTGTCATGTGTCTTGTTTTGGTTGTGTGGTTTTGTCGTGTGTCGTGTCTTCGTTGTGTAGTACGGTTTTGTGGCGTTGTCTTGTGCCGTCGTTTGGTTGTGTGATGTTGTCTTGTGCCGTGGTATGGTTGTGTGATGTTGTCTTGTATCGTTGTTTGGTTGTGTGATGTTGTCTTGTGTCGTGGTTTGGTTGTGTGATGTTGTCTTGTGTCGTGGTTTGGTTGTGTGGTGTTGTCGTGTGTCGTGGTTTGGTTGTGTGTTGTCGTGTGCGTGGTTTGGTTGTGTGGTATCGTGTGTCGTGGTTTGGTTGTGTTATGTTGTCTTGTGTTGTGGTTTGGTTGTGTGATGTTGTCTTGTGTCGTGGTTTGGCTGTGTGATGTTGTCTTGTGTCATAGTGTGGTTGTGTGATGTTGTCGTGTGCCGTGGTTTGGTTGTGTGGTGTTGTCTTGTGCCGTGGTTTGGTTGTGTGGTGTCGTGTGTCGTGGTTTGGTTGTGTGGTGTCGTGTGCCGTGGTTTGGCTGTGTGATGTTGTCGTGTGTTGTGGTTTGGGTGTTCTGATGTTGTCTTGTGCAGTAGTTTATTTGTGTGATGTTGTCTTGTGCCGTGGTTTGGTTGTGTGATGTTATCTTGTGTCATGGTTTGGTTGTGTAATGTTGTCTTGTGACGTGGGTTGGTTGTGTGATGTTGTCTTGTGTCGTGATGTGGTTGTGTGATGTTGTCGTTTGTCGTGGTTTTGTTGTGTGGTGTCGTGTGTCGTGGTTTGGTTGTGTGGTGTCGTGTGTCGTGGTTTGGTTACGTGATGTTGTCTTGGGTCGTGGTGTGGTTGTGTGATGTTGTCGTGTGTCGTGGTTTTGTTGTGTGGTGTCGTGTGTCGTGGTTTTGTTGTGTGTTGTCGTGTGTCGTGGTTTGATTGTGTGGTGTTGTTGTGTGCAGTGGTTTGGTTGTGTGATGTTGTCTTGTGCCGTGGTGTGGTTGAGTGATGTTGTCTTGTGTCGTTGTTTGGTTGTGTGATGGTGTCTTGTGTCGTGGTTTGGTTGTGTTATGTTGTCGTGTGTCGTCATTTGGTTGTGTGGTGTCGTGTGTCGTGGTTTGGTTATGTGATGTTGTCTTGTGTCGTGGTTTGGTTGTGTGATGTTGTCTTGTGTCGTGGTTTGGTTGTGTGATGTTGTCTTTTGTCGTGGTTTGGTTGTGTGATGCTGTATTGTGTCGTGGTTTGGTTGTGTGATTTCGTGTGTCGTGGTTTGGTTGTGTGGTGTCGTGTGTCGTGGTGTGGTTGTGTGATGTTGTCGTGTGTCTGGTTTTGGTTGTCTGGTGTTGTCGTGTGTCTGGTTTTGGTTGTGTGGTGTTTTCATGTGTCTTGGTTTGGGTGTGTGGTGTTTTCTTGTGTGTGGTTTTGGTTGTGTGGTGTTGTCATGTGTCTTGTTTTGGTTGTGTGGTGTTGTCGTGTGTCGTGTCTTCGTTGTGTAGTACGGTTTTGTGGCGTTGTCTTGTGCCGTGGTTTGGTTGTGTGATGTTGTCTTGTATCGTTGATTGGTTGTGTGATGTTGTCTTGTATCGTGGTTTGGTTGTGTGATGTTGTCTTGTGTCGTGGTTTGGTTGTGTGGTGTTGTCGTGTGTCGTGGTTTGGTTGTGTGTTGTCGTGTGCGTGGTTTGGTTGTGTGGTATCATGTGTCGTGGTTTGGTTGTGTAATGTTGTCGTTCCGTAGTTTGGTTGTGTGATGTTGTCTTGTGCCGTGATTTGGTTTTCTGATGTTGTCTTGTGCTGTAGTTTAGTTGTGTGGTGTTGTCGTGTGTCGAGGTTTGGTTGTGTGGTATTGTCGTGTGTCGTGGTTTGTTTGTGTGGTGTTGTCCTGTGTCGTTGTTTGGTTGTGTGATGTTGTCTTGTGTCGTGGTTTGGTTGTGTGATGTTTTCGTGTGTCGTTGTTTGGTTGTGTGGTGTCGTTGGTCGTGGTTTGGTTATGTGATTTTGTCTTGTGTCGCTGTTTGGTTGTGTGGTGTTGTCGTGTGCCGTGGTTTGGTTGTGTGGTGATGTCGTGTGCCGTGGTTTGGTTGTGTGGTGTTGTCGTGTGTTGTGGTTTGGTTGTGTGATGTTGTCTTGTGCGGTGGTTTGGTTGTGTGATGTTGTCTTATGTCGTTGTTTGGTTGTGTGATGTTGTCTTGTGTCATGTTTTGGTTGTGTGATTTTGTCTTGTGTCGTGGTTTGGTTGTGTGATGTTGTCGTGTGTCGTGCTTTGGTTGTGTGGTGTCGTGTGTCGTGGTTTGGTTGTGTGATGTTGTCGTTCCGTGGTTTGGTTGTGTGAAGTTGTCGTGTGCCGTGGTTTGGTTGTGTGATGTTGTCTTTTGCCGTGGTTTGGTTGTGTGATGTTGTCTTGTGTCGTGGTTTGGCTGTGCGATGTTGTCTTGTGTCGTGGTGTGGTTGTGTGATGTTGTCTTGTGCCGTGGTTTGGTTGTGTGATGTTGTCTTGTGCCGTGGTATGGTTGTGTGATGTTGTCTTGTATCGTTGTTTGGTTGTGTGATGTTGTCTTGTGTCGTGGTTTGGTTGTGTGATGTTGTCTTGTGTCGTGGTTTGGTTGTGTGGTGTTGTCGTGTGTCGTGGTTTGGTTGTGTGTTGTCGTGTGCGTGGTTTGGTTGTGTGGTATCGTGTGTCGTGGTTTGGTTGTGTTATGTTGTCTTGTGTTGTGGTTTGGTTGTGTGATGTTGTCTTGTGTCGTGGTTTGGCTGTGTGATGTTGTCTTGTGTCATAGTGTGGTTGTGTGATGTTGTCGTGTGCCGTGGTTTGGTTGTGTGGTGTTGTCTTGTGCCGTGGTTTGGTTGTGTGGTGTCGTGTGTCGCGGTTTGGTTGTGTGGTGTCGTGTGCCGTGGTTTGGCTGTGTGATGTTGTCGTGTGTTGTGGTTTGGGTGTTCTGATGTTGTCTTGTGCAGTAGTTTATTTGTGTGATGTTGTCTTGTGCCGTGGTTTGGTTGTGTGATGTTATCTTGTGTCGTGGTTTGGTTGTGTAATGTTGTCTTGTGACGTGGGTTTGTTGTGTGATGTTGTCTTGTGTCGTGATGTGGTTGTGTGATGTTGTCGTTTGTCGTGGTATTGTTGTGTGGTGTCGTGTGTCGTGGTTTGGTTGTGTGGTGTCGTGTGTCGTGGTTTGGTTACGTGATGTTGTCTTGGGTCGTGGTGTGGTTGTGTGATGTTGTCGTGTGTCGTGGTTTTGTTGTGTGGTGTCGTGTGTCGTGGTTTTGTTGTGTGTTGTCATGTGTCGTGGTTTGATTGTGTGGTGTTGTTGTGTGCAGTGGTTTGGTTGTGTGATGTTGTCTTGTGCCGTGGTGTGGTTGAGTGATGTTGTCTTGTGTCGTTGTTTGGTTGTGTGATGGTGTCTTGTGTCGTGGTTTGGTTGTGTGATGTTGTCGTGTGTCGTCGTTTGGTTGTGTGGTGTCGTGTGTCGTGGTTTGGTTATGTGATGTTGTTGTGTGCCGTGGTTTGGTTGTGTGATGTTGTCGTGTGCCGTGGTTTGTTTGTGTGGTGTCGTGTGCCGTGGTTTGGTTGTGTGATGTTGTCGTGTGTTGTAGCTTGGTTGTTCTGATGTTGTTTTGTGCAGTAGTTTATTTGTGTGATGTTGTCGTATGCCGTGGTTTGGTTGTGTGATGTTGTCTAGTGTCGTGGTTTGGTTGTGTGATGTTGTCTTGTGACATGGTTTGGTTGTGTGATGTTGTCTTCTGTCGTGCTTTGGTTGTGTGATGTTGTCGTTTGTTGTGCTTTGGTTGTGTGGTGTCGTGTGCCGTGGTTTGGTTGTGTGATGTTGTCGTGTTTTGTGATTTGGGTGTTCTGATGTTGTCTTGTGCAGCAGTTTATTTGTGTGATGTTGTCTTGTGCCGTGGTTTGGTTGTGTGATGTTGTCTTGAGTCGTAGTTTGGTTGTGTGATATTTTCTTGTGACGTGGGTTGATTGTGTGGTGTCGTGTGCCGTGGTATGGTTGTGTGATGTTGTATTGTGTCGTTGTTTGGTTGTGTGATGTTGTCTTGTTTCGTGGTTTGGTTGTGTAGTGTTGTCTTGTGTCGTGGTTTTGTTGTGTGCTGTCGTGTGTCGTGGGTTGGTTGTGTGGTGTCGTGTGTCGTGGTTTGGTTATGTGATGTTGTCTTGTGTTGTGGTTTGGTTGTGTGGTGTTGTTGTGTGTCGTGGTTTGGTTGGTGGTTTTGTCGTAATTTGTGGGTTGGTTGTGTGGTGTCGTGTACCGTAGTTTGGTTGTGTGATGTTGTATTGTGTCGTTGTTTGGTTGTGTGATGTTGTCGTGTGCCGTGGTTTGGTTGTGTGGTGTCGTGTGTCGTGGTTTGGTTGTGTGGTGTTTTGTGCCGTGGTTTGGTTGTGTGATGTTGTCGTGTGCCGTGGTTTGGTTGTGTGATGTTGTCTTGTGACGTGGTTTGGTTGTGTGATGTCGTCTTGTGACGTGGTTTGGTTGTGTGATGTCGTCTTGTGTCGTGGTTTGGTTGTGTGATGGTGTCTTGTGTCGTGGTTTGGTTGTGTGATGTTGTCTTGTGTCGTGGTTTGGCTGTGTGATGTTGTCTTGTGTCGTGGTGTGGTTGTGTGATGTTGTCTTGTGTCGTGGTTTGGTTGTGTGATGTTGTCTTTTGTCGTGGTTTGGTTGTGTGATGCTGTATTGTGTCGTGGTTTGGTTGTGTGATTTCGTGTGTCGTGGTTTGGTTGTGTGGTGTCGTGTGTCGTGGTGTGGTTGTGTGATGTTGTCGTGTGTCTGGTTTTGGTTGTCTGGTGTTGTCGTGTGTCTGGTTTTGGTTGTGTGGTGTTTTCATGTGTCTTGGTTTGGGTGTGTGGTGTTTTCTTGTGTGTGGTTTTGGTTGTGTGGTGTTGTCATGTGTCTTGTTTTGGTTGTGTGGTGTTGTCGTGTGTCGTGTCTTCGTTGTGTAGTACGGTTTTGTGGCGTTGTCTTGTGCCGTGGTTTGGTTGTGTGATGTTGTCTTGTGCCGTGGTATGGTTGTGTGATGTTGTCTTGTATCGTTGATTGGTTGTGTGATGTTGTCTTGTATCGTGGTTTGGTTGTGTGATGTTGTCTTGTGTCGTGGTTTGGTTGTGTGGTGTTGTCGTGTGTCGTGGTTTGGTTGTGTGTTGTCGTGTGCGTGGTTTGGTTGTGTGGTATCATGTGTCGTGGTTTGGTTGTGTAATGTTGTCGTTCCGTAGTTTGGTTGTGTGATGTTGTCTTGTGCCGTGATTTGGTTTTCTGATGTTGTCTTGTGCTGTAGTTTAGTTGTGTGGTGTTGTCGTGTGTCGAGGTTTGGTTGTGTGGTATTGTCGTGTGTCGTGGTTTGTTTGTGTGGTGTTGTCCTGTGTCGTTGTTTGGTTGTGTGATGTTGTCTTGTGTCGTGGTTTGGTTGTGTGATGTTTTCGTGTGTCGTTGTTTGGTTGTGTGGTGTCGTTGGTCGTGGTTTGGTTATGTGATTTTGTCTTGTGTCGCTGTTTGGTTGTGTGGTGTTGTCGTGTGCCGTGGTTTGGTTGTGTGGTGATGTCGTGTGCCGTGGTTTGGTTGTGTGGTGTTGTCGTGTGTTGTGGTTTGGTTGTGTGATGTTGTCTTGTGCGGTGGTTTGGTTGTGTGATGTTGTCTTATGTCGTTGTTTGGTTGTGTGATGTTGTCTTGTGTCATGTTTTGGTTGTGTGATTTTGTCTTGTGTCGTGGTTTGGTTGTGTGATGTTGTCGTGTGTCGTGCTTTGGTTGTGTGGTGTCGTGTGTCGTGGTTTGGTTGTGTGATGTTGTCGTTCCGTGGTTTGGTTGTGTGAAGTTGTCGTGTGCCGTGGTTTGGTTGTGTGATGTTGTCTTTTGCCGTGGTTTGGTTGTGTGATGTTGTCTTGTGTCGTGGTTTGGCTGTGCGATGTTGTCTTGTGTCGTGGTGTGGTTGTGTGATGTTGTCTTGTGTCGTGGTTTGGTTGTGTGATGTTGTCTTGTGTCGTGGTTTGGCTGTGCGATGTTGTCTTGTGTCGTGGTGTGGTTGCGTGATGTTGTCTTGTGTGGTGGTTTGGTTGTGTGATGTTGTCTTTTGTCGTGGTTTGGTTGTGTGATGCTGTATTGTGTCGTGGTTTGGTTGTGTGATTTCGTGTGTCGTGGTTTGGTTGTGTGGTGTCGTGTGTCGTGGTGTGGTTGTGTGATGTTGTCGTGTGCCGTGGTTTGGTTGTGTGGTGTTTTTGTGTGCCGTGCTTTAGATGTGTGATATTGTCGTGTGTCTGGTTTTGGTTGTCTGGTGTTGTCGTGTGTCTGGTTTTGGTTGTGTGGTGTTGTCATGTGTCTTGTTTTGGTTGTGTGGTTTTGTCGTGTGTCGTGTCTTCGTTGTGTAGTACGGTTTTGTGGCGTTGTCTTGTGCCGTCGTTTGGTTGTGTGATGTTGTCTTGTGCCGTGGTATGGTTGTGTGATGTTGTCTTGTATCGTTGTTTGGTTGTGTGATGTTGTCTTGTGTCGTGGTTTGGTTGTGTGATGTTGTCTTGTGTCGTGGTTTGGTTGTGTGGTGTTGTCGTGTGTCGTGGTTTGGTTGTGTGTTGTCGTGTGCGTGGTTTGGTTGTGTGGTATCGTGTGTCGTGGTTTGGTTGTGTTATGTTGTCTTGTGTTGTGGTTTGGTTGTGTGATGTTGTCTTGTGTCGTGGTTTGGCTGTGTGATGTTGTCTTGTGTCATAGTGTGGTTGTGTGATGTTGTCGTGTGCCGTGGTTTGGTTGTGTGGTGTTGTCTTGTGCCGTGGTTTGGTTGTGTGGTGTCGTGTGTCGTGGTTTGGTTGTGTGGTGTCGTGTGCCGTGGTTTGGCTGTGTGATGTTGTCGTGTGTTGTGGTTTGGGTGTTCTGATGTTGTCTTGTGCAGTAGTTTATTTGTGTGATGTTGTCTTGTGCCGTGGTTTGGTTGTGTGATGTTATCTTGTGTCGTGGTTTGGTTGTGTGATGTTTTCGTGTGTCGTTGTTTGGTTGTGTGGTGTCGTTGGTCGTGGTTTGGTTATGTGATTTTGTCTTGTGTCGCTGTTTGGTTGTGTGGTGATGTCGTGTGCCGTGGTTTGGTTGTGTGGTGTTGTCGTGTGTTGTGGTTTGGTTGTGTGATGTTGTCTTGTGCGGTGGTTTGGTTGTGTGATGTTGTCTTATGTCGTTGTTTGGTTGTGTGATGTTGTCTTGTGTCATGTTTTGGTTGTGTGATTTTGTCTTGTGTCGTGGTTTGGTTGTGTGATGTTGTCGTGTGTCGTGCTTTGGTTGTGTGGTGTCGTGTGTCGTGGTTTGGTTGTGTGATGTTGTCGTTCCGTGGTTTGGTTGTGTGAAGTTGTCGTGTGCCGTGGTTTGGTTGTGTGATGTTGTCTTTTGCCGTGGTTTGGTTGTGTGATGTTGTCTTGTGTCGTGGTTTGGCTGTGCGATGTTGTCTTGTGTCGTGGTGTGGTTGTGTGATGTTGTCTTGTGTCGTGGTTTGGTTGTGTGATGTTGTCTTGTGTCGTGGTTTGGCTGTGCGATGTTGTCTTGTGTCGTGGTGTGGTTGCGTGATGTTGTCTTGTGTGGTGGTTTGGTTGTGTGATGTTGTCTTTTGTCGTGGTTTGGTTGTGTGATGCTGTATTGTGTCGTGGTTTGGTTGTGTGATTTCGTGTGTCGTGGTTTGGTTGTGTGGTGTCGTGTGTCGTGGTGTGGTTGTGTGATGTTGTCGTGTGCCGTGGTTTGGTTGTGTGGTGTTTTTGTGTGCCGTGCTTTAGATGTGTGATATTGTCGTGTGTCTGGTTTTGGTTGTCTGGTGTTGTCGTGTGTCTGGTTTTGGTTGTGTGGTGTTGTCATGTGTCTTGTTTTGGTTGTGTGGTTTTGTCGTGTGTCGTGTCTTCGTTGTGTAGTACGGTTTTGTGGCGTTGTCTTGTGCCGTCGTTTGGTTGTGTGATGTTGTCTTGTGCCGTGGTATGGTTGTGTGATGTTGTCTTGTATCGTTGTTTGGTTGTGTGATGTTGTCTTGTGTCGTGGTTTGGTTGTGTGATGTTGTCTTGTGTCGTGGTTTGGTTGTGTGGTGTTGTCGTGTGTCGTGGTTTGGTTGTGTGTTGTCGTGTGCGTGGTTTGGTTGTGTGGTATCGTGTGTCGTGGTTTGGTTGTGTTATGTTGTCTTGTGTTGTGGTTTGGTTGTGTGATGTTGTCTTGTGTCGTGGTTTGGCTGTGTGATGTTGTCTTGTGTCATAGTGTGGTTGTGTGATGTTGTCGTGTGCCGTGGTTTGGTTGTGTGGTGTTGTCTTGTGCCGTGGTTTGGTTGTGTGGTGTCGTGTGTCGTGGTTTGGTTGTGTGGTGTCGTGTGCCGTGGTTTGGCTGTGTGATGTTGTCGTGTGTTGTGGTTTGGGTGTTCTGATGTTGTCTTGTGCAGTAGTTTATTTGTGTGATGTTGTCTTGTGCCGTGGTTTGGTTGTGTGATGTTATCTTGTGTCGTGGTTTGGTTGTGTGATGTTTTCGTGTGTCGTTGTTTGGTTGTGTGGTGTCGTTGGTCGTGGTTTGGTTATGTGATTTTGTCTTGTGTCGCTGTTTGGTTGTGTGGTGATGTCGTGTGCCGTGGTTTGGTTGTGTGGTGTTGTCGTGTGTTGTGGTTTGGTTGTGTGATGTTGTCTTGTGCGGTGGTTTGGTTGTGTGATGTTGTCTTATGTCGTTGTTTGGTTGTGTGATGTTGTCTTGTGTCATGTTTTGGTTGTGTGATTTTGTCTTGTGTCGTGGTTTGGTTGTGTGATGTTGTCGTGTGTCGTGCTTTGGTTGTGTGGTGTCGTGTGTCGTGGTTTGGTTGTGTGATGTTGTCGTTCCGTGGTTTGGTTGTGTGAAGTTGTCGTGTGCCGTGGTTTGGTTGTGTGATGTTGTCTTTTGCCGTGGTTTGGTTGTGTGATGTTGTCTTGTGTCGTGGTTTGGCTGTGCGATGTTGTCTTGTGTCGTGGTGTGGTTGTGTGATGTTGTCTTGTGTCGTGGTTTGGTTGTGTGATGTTGTCTTGTGTCGTGGTTTGGCTGTGCGATGTTGTCTTGTGTCGTGGTGTGGTTGCGTGATGTTGTCTTGTGTGGTGGTTTGGTTGTGTGATGTTGTCTTTTGTCGTGGTTTGGTTGTGTGATGCTGTATTGTGTCGTGGTTTGGTTGTGTGATTTCGTGTGTCGTGGTTTGGTTGTGTGGTGTCGTGTGTCGTGGTGTGGTTGTGTGATGTTGTCGTGTGCCGTGGTTTGGTTGTGTGGTGTTTTTGTGTGCCGTGCTTTAGATGTGTGATATTGTCGTGTGTCTGGTTTTGGTTGTCTGGTGTTGTCGTGTGTCTGGTTTTGGTTGTGTGGTGTTGTCATGTGTCTTGTTTTGGTTGTGTGGTTTTGTCGTGTGTCGTGTCTTCGTTGTGTAGTACGGTTTTGTGGCGTTGTCTTGTGCCGTCGTTTGGTTGTGTGATGTTGTCTTGTGCCGTGGTATGGTTGTGTGATGTTGTCTTGTATCGTTGTTTGGTTGTGTGATGTTGTCTTGTGTCGTGGTTTGGTTGTGTGATGTTGTCTTGTGTCGTGGTTTGGTTGTGTGGTGTTGTCGTGTGTCGTGGTTTGGTTGTGTGTTGTCGTGTGCGTGGTTTGGTTGTGTGGTATCGTGTGTCGTGGTTTGGTTGTGTTATGTTGTCTTGTGTTGTGGTTTGGTTGTGTGATGTTGTCTTGTGTCGTGGTTTGGCTGTGTGATGTTGTCTTGTGTCATAGTGTGGTTGTGTGATGTTGTCGTGTGCCGTGGTTTGGTTGTGTGGTGTTGTCTTGTGCCGTGGTTTGGTTGTGTGGTGTCGTGTGTCGTGGTTTGGTTGTGTGGTGTCGTGTGCCGTGGTTTGGCTGTGTGATGTTGTCGTGTGTTGTGGTTTGGGTGTTCTGATGTTGTCTTGTGCAGTAGTTTATTTGTGTGATGTTGTCTTGTGCCGTGGTTTGGTTGTGTGATGTTATCTTGTGTCATGGTTTGGTTGTGTAATGTTGTCTTGTGACGTGGGTTGGTTGTGTGATGTTGTCTTGTGTCGTGATGTGGTTGTGTGATGTTGTCGTTTGTCGTGGTTTTGTTGTGTGGTGTCGTGTGTCGTGGTTTGGTTGTGTGGTGTCGTGTGTCGTGGTTTGGTTACGTGATGTTGTCTTGGGTCGTGGTGTGGTTGTGTGATGTTGTCGTGTGTCGTGGTTTTGTTGTGTGGTGTCGTGTGTCGTGGTTTTGTTGTGTGTTGTCGTGTGTCGTGGTTTGATTGTGTGGTGTTGTTGTGTGCAGTGGTTTGGTTGTGTGATGTTGTCTTGTGCCGTGGTGTGGTTGAGTGATGTTGTCTTGTGTCGTTGTTTGGTTGTGTGATGGTGTCTTGTGTCGTGGTTTGGTTGTGTTATGTTGTCGTGTGTCGTCATTTGGTTGTGTGGTGTCGTGTGTCGTGGTTTGGTTATGTGATGTTGTCTTGTGTCGTGGTTTGGTTGTGTGATGTTGTTGTGTGCCGTGGTTTGGTTGTGTGATGTTGTCGTGTGCCGTGGTTTGTTTGTGTGGTGTCGTGTGCCGTGGTTTGGTTGTGTGATGTTGTCGTGTGTTGTAGCTTGGTTGTTCTGATGTTGTTTTGTGCAGTAGTTTATTTGTGTGATGTTGTCGTATGCCGTGGTTTGGTTGTGTGATGTTGTCTAGTGTCGTGGTTTGGTTGTGTGATGTTGTCTTGTGACATGGTTTGGTTGTGTGATGTTGTCTTCTGTCGTGCTTTGGTTGTGTGATGTTGTCGTTTGTTGTGCTTTGGTTGTGTGGTGTCGTGTGCCGTGGTTTGGTTGTGTGATGTTGTCGTGTTTTGTGATTTGGGTGTTCTGATGTTGTCTTGTGCAGCAGTTTATTTGTGTGATGTTGTCTTGTGCCGTGGTTTGGTTGTGTGATGTTGTCTTGAGTCGTAGTTTGGTTGTGTGATATTTTCTTGTGACGTGGGTTGATTGTGTGGTGTCGTGTGCCGTGGTATGGTTGTGTGATGTTGTATTGTGTCGTTGTTTGGTTGTGTGATGTTGTCTTGTTTCGTGGTTTGGTTGTGTAGTGTTGTCTTGTGTCGTGGTTTTGTTGTGTGCTGTCGTGTGTCGTGGGTTGGTTGTGTGGTGTCGTGTGTCGTGGTTTGGTTATGTGATGTTGTCTTGTGTTGTGGTTTGGTTGTGTGGTGTTGTTGTGTGTCGTGGTTTGGTTGGTGGTTTTGTCGTAATTTGTGGGTTGGTTGTGTGGTGTCGTGTACCGTAGTTTGGTTGTGTGATGTTGTATTGTGTCGTTGTTTGGTTGTGTGATGTTGTCGTGTGCCGTGGTTTGGTTGTGTGGTGTCGTGTGTCGTGGTTTGGTTGTGTGGTGTTTTGTGCCGTGGTTTGGTTGTGTGATGTTGTCGTGTGCCGTGGTTTGGTTGTGTGATGTTGTCTTGTGTCGTGGTTTGGCTGTGTGATGTTGTCTTGTGTCGTGGTGTGGTTGTGTGATGTTGTCTTGTGTCGTGGTTTGGTTGTGTGATGTTGTCTTTTGTCGTGGTTTGGTTGTGTGATGCTGTATTGTGTCGTGGTTTGGTTGTGTGATTTCGTGTGTCGTGGTTTGGTTGTGTGGTGTCGTGTGTCGTGGTGTGGTTGTGTGATGTTGTCGTGTGTCTGGTTTTGGTTGTCTGGTGTTGTCGTGTGTCTGGTTTTGGTTGTGTGGTGTTTTCATGTGTCTTGGTTTGGGTGTGTGGTGTTTTCTTGTGTGTGGTTTTGGTTGTGTGGTGTTGTCATGTGTCTTGTTTTGGTTGTGTGGTGTTGTCGTGTGTCGTGTCTTCGTTGTGTAGTACGGTTTTGTGGCGTTGTCTTGTGCCGTGGTTTGGTTGTGTGATGTTGTCTTGTGCCGTGGTATGGTTGTGTGATGTTGTCTTGTATCGTTGTTTGGTTGTGTGATGTTGTCTTGTATCGTGGTTTGGTTGTGTGATGTTGTCTTGTGTCGTGGTTTGGTTGTGTGGTGTTGTCGTGTGTCGTGGTTTGGTTGTGTGTTGTCGTGTGCGTGGTTTGGTTGTGTGGTATCATGTGTCATGGTTTGGTTGTGTAATGTTGTCGTTCCGTAGTTTGGTTGTGTGATGTTGTCTTGTGCCGTGATTTGGTTTTCTGATGTTGTCTTGTGCTGTAGTTTAGTTGTGTGGTGTTGTCGTGTGTCGAGGTTTGGTTGTGTGGTATTGTCGTGTGTCGTGGTTTGTTTGTGTGGTGTTGTCCTGTGTCGTTGTTTGGTTGTGTGATGTTGTCTTGTGTCGTGGTTTGGTTGTGTGATGTTTTCGTGTGTCGTTGTTTGGTTGTGTGGTGTCGTTGGTCGTGGTTTGGTTATGTGATTTTGTCTTGTGTCGCTGTTTGGTTGTGTGGTGTTGTCGTGTGCCGTGGTTTGGTTGTGTGGTGATGTCGTGTGCCGTGGTTTGGTTGTGTGGTGTTGTCGTGTGTTGTGGTTTGGTTGTGTGATGTTGTCTTGTGCGGTGGTTTGGTTGTGTGATGTTGTCTTATGTCGTTGTTTGGTTGTGTGATGTTGTCTTGTGTCATGTTTTGGTTGTGTGATTTTGTCTTGTGTCGTGGTTTGGTTGTGTGATGTTGTCGTGTGTCGTGCTTTGGTTGTGTGGTGTCGTGTGTCGTGGTTTGGTTGTGTGATGTTGTCGTTCCGTGGTTTGGTTGTGTGAAGTTGTCGTGTGCCGTGGTTTGGTTGTGTGATGTTGTCTTTTGCCGTGGTTTGGTTGTGTGATGTTGTCTTGTGTCGTGGTTTGGCTGTGCGATGTTGTCTTGTGTCGTGGTGTGGTTGTGTGATGTTGTCTTGTGTCGTGGTTTGGTTGTGTGATGTTGTCTTGTGTCGTGGTTTGGCTGTGCGATGTTGTCTTGTGTCGTGGTGTGGTTGCGTGATGTTGTCTTGTGTGGTGGTTTGGTTGTGTGATGCTGTATTGTGTCGTGGTTTGGTTGTGTGATTTCGTGTGTCGTGGTTTGGTTGTGTGGTGTCGTGTGTCATGGTGTGGTTGTGTGATGTTGTCGTGTGCCGTGGTTTGGTTGTGTGGTGTTTTTGTGTGCCGTGCTTTAGTTGTGTGTTGTCGTGTGCGTGGTTTGGTTGTGTGGTATCGTGTGTCGTGGTTTGGTTGTGTAATGTTGTCTTGTGTTGTGGTTTGGTTGTGTGATGTTGTCTTGTGTCGTGGTTTGGCTGTGTGATGTTGTCTTGTGTCATAGTGTGGTTGTGTGATGTTGTCGTGTGCCGTGGTTTGGTTGTGTGGTGTTGTCTTGTGCCGTGGTTTGGTTGTGTGGTATTGTCGTGTGTCGTGGTTTGTTTGTGTGGTGTTGTCCTGTGTCGTTGTTTGGTTGTGTGATGTTGTCTTGTGTCGTGGTTTGGTTGTGTGATGTTTTCGTGTGTCGTTGTTTGGTTGTGTGGTGTCGTTGGTCGTGGTTTGGTTATGTGATTTTGTCTTGTGTCGCTGTTTGGTTGTGTGGTGTTGTCGTGTGCCGTGGTTTGGTTGTGTGGTGATGTCGTGTGCCGTGGTTTGGTTGTGTGGTGTTGTCGTGTGTTGTGGTTTGGTTGTGTGATGTTGTCTTGTGCGGTGGTTTGGTTGTGTGATGTTGTCTTATGTCGTTGTTTGGTTGTGTGATGTTGTCTTGTGTCATGTTTTGGTTGTGTGATTTTGTCTTGTGTCGTGGTTTGGTTGTGTGATGTTGTCGTGTGTCGTGCTTTGGTTGTGTGGTGTCGTGTGTCGTGGTTTGGTTGTGTGATGTTGTCGTTCCGTGGTTTGGTTGTGTGAAGTTGTCGTGTGCCGTGGTTTGGTTGTGTGATGTTGTCTTTTGCCGTGGTTTGGTTGTGTGATGTTGTCTTGTGTCGTGGTTTGGCTGTGCGATGTTGTCTTGTGTCGTGGTGTGGTTGTGTGATGTTGTCTTGTGTCGTGGTTTGGTTGTGTGATGTTGTCTTGTGTCGTGGTTTGGCTGTGCGATGTTGTCTTGTGTCGTGGTGTGGTTGCGTGATGTTGTCTTGTGTGGTGGTTTGGTTGTGTGATGTTGTCTTTTGTCGTGGTTTGGTTGTGTGATGCTGTATTGTGTCGTGGTTTGGTTGTGTGATTTCGTGTGTCGTGGTTTGGTTGTGTGGTGTCGTGTGTCGTGGTGTGGTTGTGTGATGTTGTCGTGTGCCGTGGTTTGGTTGTGTGGTGTTTTTGTGTGCCGTGCTTTAGATGTGTGATATTGTCGTGTGTCTGGTTTTGGTTGTCTGGTGTTGTCGTGTGTCTGGTTTTGGTTGTGTGGTGTTGTCATGTGTCTTGTTTTGGTTGTGTGGTTTTGTCGTGTGTCGTGTCTTCGTTGTGTAGTACGGTTTTGTGGCGTTGTCTTGTGCCGTCGTTTGGTTGTGTGATGTTGTCTTGTGCCGTGGTATGGTTGTGTGATGTTGTCTTGTATCGTTGTTTGGTTGTGTGATGTTGTCTTGTGTCGTGGTTTGGTTGTGTGATGTTGTCTTGTGTCGTGGTTTGGCTGTGCGATGTTGTCTTGTGTCGTGGTGTGGTTGTGTGATGTTGTCTTGTGTCGTGGTTTGGTTGTGTGATGTTGTCTTGTGTCGTGGTTTGGCTGTGCGATGTTGTCTTGTGTCGTGGTGTGGTTGCGTGATGTTGTCTTGTGTGGTGGTTTGGTTGTGTGATGTTGTCTTTTGTCGTGGTTTGGTTGTGTGATGCTGTATTGTGTCGTGGTTTGGTTGTGTGATTTCGTGTGTCGTGGTTTGGTTGTGTGGTGTCGTGTGTCGTGGTGTGGTTGTGTGATGTTGTCGTGTGCCGTGGTTTGGTTGTGTGGTGTTTTTGTGTGCCGTGCTTTAGATGTGTGATATTGTCGTGTGTCTGGTTTTGGTTGTCTGGTGTTGTCGTGTGTCTGGTTTTGGTTGTGTGGTGTTGTCATGTGTCTTGTTTTGGTTGTGTGGTTTTGTCGTGTGTCGTGTCTTCGTTGTGTAGTACGGTTTTGTGGCGTTGTCTTGTGCCGTCGTTTGGTTGTGTGATGTTGTCTTGTGCCGTGGTATGGTTGTGTGATGTTGTCTTGTATCGTTGTTTGGTTGTGTGATGTTGTCTTGTGTCGTGGTTTGGTTGTGTGATGTTGTCTTGTGTCGTGGTTTGGTTGTGTGGTGTTGTCGTGTGTCGTGGTTTGGTTGTGTGTTGTCGTGTGCGTGGTTTGGTTGTGTGGTATCGTGTGTCGTGGTTTGGTTGTGTTATGTTGTCTTGTGTTGTGGTTTGGTTGTGTGATGTTGTCTTGTGTCGTGGTTTGGCTGTGTGATGTTGTCTTGTGTCATAGTGTGGTTGTGTGATGTTGTCGTGTGCCGTGGTTTGGTTGTGTGGTGTTGTCTTGTGCCGTGGTTTGGTTGTGTGGTGTCGTGTGTCGTGGTTTGGTTGTGTGGTGTCGTGTGCCGTGGTTTGGCTGTGTGATGTTGTCGTGTGTTGTGGTTTGGGTGTTCTGATGTTGTCTTGTGCAGTAGTTTATTTGTGTGATGTTGTCTTGTGCCGTGGTTTGGTTGTGTGATGTTATCTTGTGTCATGGTTTGGTTGTGTAATGTTGTCTTGTGACGTGGGTTGGTTGTGTGATGTTGTCTTGTGTCGTGATGTGGTTGTGTGATGTTGTCGTTTGTCGTGGTTTTGTTGTGTGGTGTCGTGTGTCGTGGTTTGGTTGTGTGGTGTCGTGTGTCGTGGTTTGGTTACGTGATGTTGTCTTGGGTCGTGGTGTGGTTGTGTGATGTTGTCGTGTGTCGTGGTTTTGTTGTGTGGTGTCGTGTGTCGTGGTTTTGTTGTGTGTTGTCGTGTGTCGTGGTTTGATTGTGTGGTGTTGTTGTGTGCAGTGGTTTGGTTGTGTGATGTTGTCTTGTGCCGTGGTGTGGTTGAGTGATGTTGTCTTGTGTCGTTGTTTGGTTGTGTGATGGTGTCTTGTGTCGTGGTTTGGTTGTGTTATGTTGTCGTGTGTCGTCATTTGGTTGTGTGGTGTCGTGTGTCGTGGTTTGGTTATGTGATGTTGTCTTGTGTCGTGGTTTGGTTGTGTGATGTTGTTGTGTGCCGTGGTTTGGTTGTGTGATGTTGTCGTGTGCCGTGGTTTGTTTGTGTGGTGTCGTGTGCCGTGGTTTGGTTGTGTGATGTTGTCGTGTGTTGTAGCTTGGTTGTTCTGATGTTGTTTTGTGCAGTAGTTTATTTGTGTGATGTTGTCGTATGCCGTGGTTTGGTTGTGTGATGTTGTCTAGTGTCGTGGTTTGGTTGTGTGATGTTGTCTTGTGACATGGTTTGGTTGTGTGATGTTGTCTTCTGTCGTGCTTTGGTTGTGTGATGTTGTCGTTTGTTGTGCTTTGGTTGTGTGGTGTCGTGTGCCGTGGTTTGGTTGTGTGATGTTGTCGTGTTTTGTGATTTGGGTGTTCTGATGTTGTCTTGTGCAGCAGTTTATTTGTGTGATGTTGTCTTGTGCCGTGGTTTGGTTGTGTGATGTTGTCTTGAGTCGTAGTTTGGTTGTGTGATATTTTCTTGTGACGTGGGTTGATTGTGTGGTGTCGTGTGCCGTGGTATGGTTGTGTGATGTTGTATTGTGTCGTTGTTTGGTTGTGTGATGTTGTCTTGTTTCGTGGTTTGGTTGTGTAGTGTTGTCTTGTGTCGTGGTTTTGTTGTGTGCTGTCGTGTGTCGTGGGTTGGTTGTGTGGTGTCGTGTGTCGTGGTTTGGTTATGTGATGTTGTCTTGTGTTGTGGTTTGGTTGTGTGGTGTTGTTGTGTGTCGTGGTTTGGTTGGTGGTTTTGTCGTAATTTGTGGGTTGGTTGTGTGGTGTCGTGTACCGTAGTTTGGTTGTGTGATGTTGTATTGTGTCGTTGTTTGGTTGTGTGATGTTGTCGTGTGCCGTGGTTTGGTTGTGTGGTGTCGTGTGTCGTGGTTTGGTTGTGTGGTGTTTTGTGCCGTGGTTTGGTTGTGTGATGTTGTCGTGTGCCGTGGTTTGGTTGTGTGATGTTGTCTTGTGTCGTGGTTTGGCTGTGTGATGTTGTCTTGTGTCGTGGTGTGGTTGTGTGATGTTGTCTTGTGTCGTGGTTTGGTTGTGTGATGTTGTCTTTTGTCGTGGTTTGGTTGTGTGATGCTGTATTGTGTCGTGGTTTGGTTGTGTGATTTCGTGTGTCGTGGTTTGGTTGTGTGGTGTCGTGTGTCGTGGTGTGGTTGTGTGATGTTGTCGTGTGTCTGGTTTTGGTTGTCTGGTGTTGTCGTGTGTCTGGTTTTGGTTGTGTGGTGTTTTCATGTGTCTTGGTTTGGGTGTGTGGTGTTTTCTTGTGTGTGGTTTTGGTTGTGTGGTGTTGTCATGTGTCTTGTTTTGGTTGTGTGGCGTTGTCTTGTGCCGTGGTTTGGTTGTGTGATGTTGTCTTGTGCCGTGGTATGGTTGTGTGATGTTGTCTTGTATCGTTGTTTGGTTGTGTGATGTTGTCTTGTATCGTGGTTTGGTTGTGTGATGTTGTCTTGTGTCGTGGTTTGGTTGTGTGGTGTTGTCGTGTGTCGTGGTTTGGTTGTGTGTTGTCGTGTGCGTGGTTTGGTTGTGTGGTATCATGTGTCATGGTTTGGTTGTGTAATGTTGTCGTTCCGTAGTTTGGTTGTGTGATGTTGTCTTGTGCCGTGATTTGGTTTTCTGATGTTGTCTTGTGCTGTAGTTTAGTTGTGTGGTGTTGTCGTGTGTCGAGGTTTGGTTGTGTGGTATTGTCGTGTGTCGTGGTTTGTTTGTGTGGTGTTGTCCTGTGTCGTTGTTTGGTTGTGTGATGTTGTCTTGTGTCGTGGTTTGGTTGTGTGATGTTTTCGTGTGTCGTTGTTTGGTTGTGTGGTGTCGTTGGTCGTGGTTTGGTTATGTGATTTTGTCTTGTGTCGCTGTTTGGTTGTGTGGTGTTGTCGTGTGCCGTGGTTTGGTTGTGTGGTGATGTCGTGTGCCGTGGTTTGGTTGTGTGGTGTTGTCGTGTGTTGTGGTTTGGTTGTGTGATGTTGTCTTGTGCGGTGGTTTGGTTGTGTGATGTTGTCTTATGTCGTTGTTTGGTTGTGTGATGTTGTCTTGTGTCATGTTTTGGTTGTGTGATTTTGTCTTGTGTCGTGGTTTGGTTGTGTGATGTTGTCGTGTGTCGTGCTTTGGTTGTGTGGTGTCGTGTGTCGTGGTTTGGTTGTGTGATGTTGTCGTTCCGTGGTTTGGTTGTGTGAAGTTGTCGTGTGCCGTGGTTTGGTTGTGTGATGTTGTCTTTTGCCGTGGTTTGGTTGTGTGATGTTGTCTTGTGTCGTGGTTTGGCTGTGCGATGTTGTCTTGTGTCGTGGTGTGGTTGTGTGATGTTGTCTTGTGTCGTGGTTTGGTTGTGTGATGTTGTCTTGTGTCGTGGTTTGGCTGTGCGATGTTGTCTTGTGTCGTGGTGTGGTTGCGTGATGTTGTCTTGTGTGGTGGTTTGGTTGTGTGATGCTGTATTGTGTCGTGGTTTGGTTGTGTGATTTCGTGTGTCGTGGTTTGGTTGTGTGGTGTCGTGTGTCATGGTGTGGTTGTGTGATGTTGTCGTGTGCCGTGGTTTGGTTGTGTGGTGTTTTTGTGTGCCGTGCTTTAGTTGTGTGTTGTCGTGTGCGTGGTTTGGTTGTGTGGTATCGTGTGTCGTGGTTTGGTTGTGTAATGTTGTCTTGTGTTGTGGTTTGGTTGTGTGATGTTGTCTTGTGTCGTGGTTTGGCTGTGTGATGTTGTCTTGTGTCATAGTGTGGTTGTGTGATGTTGTCGTGTGCCGTGGTTTGGTTGTGTGGTGTTGTCTTGTGCCGTGGTTTGGTTGTGTGGTATTGTCGTGTGTCGTGGTTTGTTTGTGTGGTGTTGTCCTGTGTCGTTGTTTGGTTGTGTGATGTTGTCTTGTGTCGTGGTTTGGTTGTGTGATGTTTTCGTGTGTCGTTGTTTGGTTGTGTGGTGTCGTTGGTCGTGGTTTGGTTATGTGATTTTGTCTTGTGTCGCTGTTTGGTTGTGTGGTGTTGTCGTGTGCCGTGGTTTGGTTGTGTGGTGATGTCGTGTGCCGTGGTTTGGTTGTGTGGTGTTGTCGTGTGTTGTGGTTTGGTTGTGTGATGTTGTCTTGTGCGGTGGTTTGGTTGTGTGATGTTGTCTTATGTCGTTGTTTGGTTGTGTGATGTTGTCTTGTGTCATGTTTTGGTTGTGTGATTTTGTCTTGTGTCGTGGTTTGGTTGTGTGATGTTGTCGTGTGTCGTGCTTTGGTTGTGTGGTGTCGTGTGTCGTGGTTTGGTTGTGTGATGTTGTCGTTCCGTGGTTTGGTTGTGTGAAGTTGTCGTGTGCCGTGGTTTGGTTGTGTGATGTTGTCTTTTGCCGTGGTTTGGTTGTGTGATGTTGTCTTGTGTCGTGGTTTGGCTGTGCGATGTTGTCTTGTGTCGTGGTGTGGTTGTGTGATGTTGTCTTGTGTCGTGGTTTGGTTGTGTGATGTTGTCTTGTGTCGTGGTTTGGCTGTGCGATGTTGTCTTGTGTCGTGGTGTGGTTGCGTGATGTTGTCTTGTGTGGTGGTTTGGTTGTGTGATGTTGTCTTTTGTCGTGGTTTGGTTGTGTGATGCTGTATTGTGTCGTGGTTTGGTTGTGTGATTTCGTGTGTCGTGGTTTGGTTGTGTGGTGTCGTGTGTCGTGGTGTGGTTGTGTGATGTTGTCGTGTGCCGTGGTTTGGTTGTGTGGTGTTTTTGTGTGCCGTGCTTTAGATGTGTGATATTGTCGTGTGTCTGGTTTTGGTTGTCTGGTGTTGTCGTGTGTCTGGTTTTGGTTGTGTGGTGTTGTCATGTGTCTTGTTTTGGTTGTGTGGTTTTGTCGTGTGTCGTGTCTTCGTTGTGTAGTACGGTTTTGTGGCGTTGTCTTGTGCCGTCGTTTGGTTGTGTGATGTTGTCTTGTGCCGTGGTATGGTTGTGTGATGTTGTCTTGTATCGTTGTTTGGTTGTGTGATGTTGTCTTGTGTCGTGGTTTGGTTGTGTGATGTTGTCTTGTGTCGTGGTTTGGTTGTGTGGTGTTGTCGTGTGTCGTGGTTTGGTTGTGTGTTGTCGTGTGCGTGGTTTGGTTGTGTGGTATCGTGTGTCGTGGTTTGGTTGTGTTATGTTGTCTTGTGTTGTGGTTTGGTTGTGTGATGTTGTCTTGTGTCGTGGTTTGGCTGTGTGATGTTGTCTTGTGTCATAGTGTGGTTGTGTGATGTTGTCGTGTGCCGTGGTTTGGTTGTGTGGTGTTGTCTTGTGCCGTGGTTTGGTTGTGTGGTGTCGTGTGTCGTGGTTTGGTTGTGTGGTGTCGTGTGCCGTGGTTTGGCTGTGTGATGTTGTCGTGTGTTGTGGTTTGGGTGTTCTGATGTTGTCTTGTGCAGTAGTTTATTTGTGTGATGTTGTCTTGTGCCGTGGTTTGGTTGTGTGATGTTATCTTGTGTCGTGGTTTGGTTGTGTGATGTTTTCGTGTGTCGTTGTTTGGTTGTGTGGTGTCGTTGGTCGTGGTTTGGTTATGTGATTTTGTCTTGTGTCGCTGTTTGGTTGTGTGGTGATGTCGTGTGCCGTGGTTTGGTTGTGTGGTGTTGTCGTGTGTTGTGGTTTGGTTGTGTGATGTTGTCTTGTGCGGTGGTTTGGTTGTGTGATGTTGTCTTATGTCGTTGTTTGGTTGTGTGATGTTGTCTTGTGTCATGTTTTGGTTGTGTGATTTTGTCTTGTGTCGTGGTTTGGTTGTGTGATGTTGTCGTGTGTCGTGCTTTGGTTGTGTGGTGTCGTGTGTCGTGGTTTGGTTGTGTGATGTTGTCGTTCCGTGGTTTGGTTGTGTGAAGTTGTCGTGTGCCGTGGTTTGGTTGTGTGATGTTGTCTTTTGCCGTGGTTTGGTTGTGTGATGTTGTCTTGTGTCGTGGTTTGGCTGTGCGATGTTGTCTTGTGTCGTGGTGTGGTTGTGTGATGTTGTCTTGTGTCGTGGTTTGGTTGTGTGATGTTGTCTTGTGTCGTGGTTTGGCTGTGCGATGTTGTCTTGTGTCGTGGTGTGGTTGCGTGATGTTGTCTTGTGTGGTGGTTTGGTTGTGTGATGTTGTCTTTTGTCGTGGTTTGGTTGTGTGATGCTGTATTGTGTCGTGGTTTGGTTGTGTGATTTCGTGTGTCGTGGTTTGGTTGTGTGGTGTCGTGTGTCGTGGTGTGGTTGTGTGATGTTGTCGTGTGCCGTGGTTTGGTTGTGTGGTGTTTTTGTGTGCCGTGCTTTAGATGTGTGATATTGTCGTGTGTCTGGTTTTGGTTGTCTGGTGTTGTCGTGTGTCTGGTTTTGGTTGTGTGGTGTTGTCATGTGTCTTGTTTTGGTTGTGTGGTTTTGTCGTGTGTCGTGTCTTCGTTGTGTAGTACGGTTTTGTGGCGTTGTCTTGTGCCGTCGTTTGGTTGTGTGATGTTGTCTTGTGCCGTGGTATGGTTGTGTGATGTTGTCTTGTATCGTTGTTTGGTTGTGTGATGTTGTCTTGTGTCGTGGTTTGGTTGTGTGATGTTGTCTTGTGTCGTGGTTTGGTTGTGTGGTGTTGTCGTGTGTCGTGGTTTGGTTGTGTGTTGTCGTGTGCGTGGTTTGGTTGTGTGGTATCGTGTGTCGTGGTTTGGTTGTGTTATGTTGTCTTGTGTTGTGGTTTGGTAGTGTGATGTTGTCTTGTGTCGTGGTTTGGCTGTGTGATGTTGTCTTGTGTCATAGTGTGGTTGTGTGATGTTGTCGTGTGCCGTGGTTTGGTTGTGTGGTGTTGTCTTGTGCCGTGGTTTGGTTGTGTGGTGTCGTGTGTCGTGGTTTGGTTGTGTGGTGTCGTGTGCCGTGGTTTGGCTGTGTGATGTTGTCGTGTGTTGTGGTTTGGGTGTTCTGATGTTGTCTTGTGCAGTAGTTTATTTGTGTGATGTTGTCTTGTGCCGTGGTTTGGTTGTGTGATGTTATCTTGTGTCGTGGTTTGGTTGTGTGATGTTTTCGTGTGTCGTTGTTTGGTTGTGTGGTGTCGTTGGTCGTGGTTTGGTTATGTGATTTTGTCTTGTGTCGCTGTTTGGTTGTGTGGTGATGTCGTGTGCCGTGGTTTGGTTGTGTGGTGTTGTCGTGTGTTGTGGTTTGGTTGTGTGATGTTGTCTTGTGCGGTGGTTTGGTTGTGTGATGTTGTCTTATGTCGTTGTTTGGTTGTGTGATGTTGTCTTGTGTCATGTTTTGGTTGTGTGATTTTGTCTTGTGTCGTGGTTTGGTTGTGTGATGTTGTCGTGTGTCGTGCTTTGGTTGTGTGGTGTCGTGTGTCGTGGTTTGGTTGTGTGATGTTGTCGTTCCGTGGTTTGGTTGTGTGAAGTTGTCGTGTGCCGTGGTTTGGTTGTGTGATGTTGTCTTTTGCCGTGGTTTGGTTGTGTGATGTTGTCTTGTGTCGTGGTTTGGCTGTGCGATGTTGTCTTGTGTCGTGGTGTGGTTGTGTGATGTTGTCTTGTGTCGTGGTTTGGTTGTGTGATGTTGTCTTGTGTCGTGGTTTGGCTGTGCGATGTTGTCTTGTGTCGTGGTGTGGTTGCGTGATGTTGTCTTGTGTGGTGGTTTGGTTGTGTGATGTTGTCTTTTGTCGTGGTTTGGTTGTGTGATGCTGTATTGTGTCGTGGTTTGGTTGTGTGATTTCGTGTGTCGTGGTTTGGTTGTGTGGTGTCGTGTGTCGTGGTGTGGTTGTGTGATGTTGTCGTGTGCCGTGGTTTGGTTGTGTGGTGTTTTTGTGTGCCGTGCTTTAGATGTGTGATATTGTCGTGTGTCTGGTTTTGGTTGTCTGGTGTTGTCGTGTGTCTGGTTTTGGTTGTGTGGTGTTGTCATGTGTCTTGTTTTGGTTGTGTGGTTTTGTCGTGTGTCGTGTCTTCGTTGTGTAGTACGGTTTTGTGGCGTTGTCTTGTGCCGTCGTTTGGTTGTGTGATGTTGTCTTGTGCCGTGGTATGGTTGTGTGATGTTGTCTTGTATCGTTGTTTGGTTGTGTGATGTTGTCTTGTGTCGTGGTTTGGTTGTGTGATGTTGTCTTGTGTCGTGGTTTGGTTGTGTGGTGTTGTCGTGTGTCGTGGTTTGGTTGTGTGTTGTCGTGTGCGTGGTTTGGTTGTGTGGTATCGTGTGTCGTGGTTTGGTTGTGTTATGTTGTCTTGTGTTGTGGTTTGGTTGTGTGATGTTGTCTTGTGTCGTGGTTTGGCTGTGTGATGTTGTCTTGTGTCATAGTGTGGTTGTGTGATGTTGTCGTGTGCCGTGGTTTGGTTGTGTGGTGTTGTCTTGTGCCGTGGTTTGGTTGTGTGGTGTCGTGTGTCGTGGTTTGGTTGTGTGGTGTCGTGTGCCGTGGTTTGGCTGTGTGATGTTGTCGTGTGTTGTGGTTTGGGTGTTCTGATGTTGTCTTGTGCAGTAGTTTATTTGTGTGATGTTGTCTTGTGCCGTGGTTTGGTTGTGTGATGTTATCTTGTGTCATGGTTTGGTTGTGTAATGTTGTCTTGTGACGTGGGTTGGTTGTGTGATGTTGTCTTGTGTCGTGATGTGGTTGTGTGATGTTGTCGTTTGTCGTGGTTTTGTTGTGTGGTGTCGTGTGTCGTGGTTTGGTTGTGTGGTGTCGTGTGTCGTGGTTTGGTTACGTGATGTTGTCTTGGGTCGTGGTGTGGTTGTGTGATGTTGTCGTGTGTCGTGGTTTTGTTGTGTGGTGTCGTGTGTCGTGGTTTTGTTGTGTGTTGTCGTGTGTCGTGGTTTGATTGTGTGGTGTTGTTGTGTGCAGTGGTTTGGTTGTGTGATGTTGTCTTGTGCCGTGGTGTGGTTGAGTGATGTTGTCTTGTGTCGTTGTTTGGTTGTGTGATGGTGTCTTGTGTCGTGGTTTGGTTGTGTTATGTTGTCGTGTGTCGTCATTTGGTTGTGTGGTGTCGTGTGTCGTGGTTTGGTTATGTGATGTTGTCTTGTGTCGTGGTTTGGTTGTGTGATGTTGTTGTGTGCCGTGGTTTGGTTGTGTGATGTTGTCGTGTGCCGTGGTTTGTTTGTGTGGTGTCGTGTGCCGTGGTTTGGTTGTGTGATGTTGTCGTGTGTTGTAGCTTGGTTGTTCTGATGTTGTTTTGTGCAGTAGTTTATTTGTGTGATGTTGTCGTATGCCGTGGTTTGGTTGTGTGATGTTGTCTAGTGTCGTGGTTTGGTTGTGTGATGTTGTCTTGTGACATGGTTTGGTTGTGTGATGTTGTCTTCTGTCGTGCTTTGGTTGTGTGATGTTGTCGTTTGTTGTGCTTTGGTTGTGTGGTGTCGTGTGCCGTGGTTTGGTTGTGTGATGTTGTCGTGTTTTGTGATTTGGGTGTTCTGATGTTGTCTTGTGCAGCAGTTTATTTGTGTGATGTTGTCTTGTGCCGTGGTTTGGTTGTGTGATGTTGTCTTGAGTCGTAGTTTGGTTGTGTGATATTTTCTTGTGACGTGGGTTGATTGTGTGGTGTCGTGTGCCGTGGTATGGTTGTGTGATGTTGTATTGTGTCGTTGTTTGGTTGTGTGATGTTGTCTTGTTTCGTGGTTTGGTTGTGTAGTGTTGTCTTGTGTCGTGGTTTTGTTGTGTGCTGTCGTGTGTCGTGGGTTGGTTGTGTGGTGTCGTGTGTCGTGGTTTGGTTATGTGATGTTGTCTTGTGTTGTGGTTTGGTTGTGTGGTGTTGTTGTGTGTCGTGGTTTGGTTGGTGGTTTTGTCGTAATTTGTGGGTTGGTTGTGTGGTGTCGTGTACCGTAGTTTGGTTGTGTGATGTTGTATTGTGTCGTTGTTTGGTTGTGTGATGTTGTCGTGTGCCGTGGTTTGGTTGTGTGGTGTCGTGTGTCGTGGTTTGGTTGTGTGGTGTTTTGTGCCGTGGTTTGGTTGTGTGATGTTGTCGTGTGCCGTGGTTTGGTTGTGTGATGTTGTCTTGTGTCGTGGTTTGGCTGTGTGATGTTGTCTTGTGTCGTGGTGTGGTTGTGTGATGTTGTCTTGTGTCGTGGTTTGGTTGTGTGATGTTGTCTTTTGTCGTGGTTTGGTTGTGTGATGCTGTATTGTGTCGTGGTTTGGTTGTGTGATTTCGTGTGTCGTGGTTTGGTTGTGTGGTGTCGTGTGTCGTGGTGTGGTTGTGTGATGTTGTCGTGTGTCTGGTTTTGGTTGTCTGGTGTTGTCGTGTGTCTGGTTTTGGTTGTGTGGTGTTTTCATGTGTCTTGGTTTGGGTGTGTGGTGTTTTCTTGTGTGTGGTTTTGGTTGTGTGGTGTTGTCATGTGTCTTGTTTTGGTTGTGTGGTGTTGTCGTGTGTCGTGTCTTCGTTGTGTAGTACGGTTTTGTGGCGTTGTCTTGTGCCGTGGTTTGGTTGTGTGATGTTGTCTTGTGCCGTGGTATGGTTGTGTGATGTTGTCTTGTATCGTTGTTTGGTTGTGTGATGTTGTCTTGTATCGTGGTTTGGTTGTGTGATGTTGTCTTGTGTCGTGGTTTGGTTGTGTGGTGTTGTCGTGTGTCGTGGTTTGGTTGTGTGTTGTCGTGTGCGTGGTTTGGTTGTGTGGTATCATGTGTCATGGTTTGGTTGTGTAATGTTGTCGTTCCGTAGTTTGGTTGTGTGATGTTGTCTTGTGCCGTGATTTGGTTTTCTGATGTTGTCTTGTGCTGTAGTTTAGTTGTGTGGTGTTGTCGTGTGTCGAGGTTTGGTTGTGTGGTATTGTCGTGTGTCGTGGTTTGTTTGTGTGGTGTTGTCCTGTGTCGTTGTTTGGTTGTGTGATGTTGTCTTGTGTCGTGGTTTGGTTGTGTGATGTTTTCGTGTGTCGTTGTTTGGTTGTGTGGTGTCGTTGGTCGTGGTTTGGTTATGTGATTTTGTCTTGTGTCGCTGTTTGGTTGTGTGGTGTTGTCGTGTGCCGTGGTTTGGTTGTGTGGTGATGTCGTGTGCCGTGGTTTGGTTGTGTGGTGTTGTCGTGTGTTGTGGTTTGGTTGTGTGATGTTGTCTTGTGCGGTGGTTTGGTTGTGTGATGTTGTCTTATGTCGTTGTTTGGTTGTGTGATGTTGTCTTGTGTCATGTTTTGGTTGTGTGATTTTGTCTTGTGTCGTGGTTTGGTTGTGTGATGTTGTCGTGTGTCGTGCTTTGGTTGTGTGGTGTCGTGTGTCGTGGTTTGGTTGTGTGATGTTGTCGTTCCGTGGTTTGGTTGTGTGAAGTTGTCGTGTGCCGTGGTTTGGTTGTGTGATGTTGTCTTTTGCCGTGGTTTGGTTGTGTGATGTTGTCTTGTGTCGTGGTTTGGCTGTGCGATGTTGTCTTGTGTCGTGGTGTGGTTGTGTGATGTTGTCTTGTGTCGTGGTTTGGTTGTGTGATGTTGTCTTGTGTCGTGGTTTGGCTGTGCGATGTTGTCTTGTGTCGTGGTGTGGTTGCGTGATGTTGTCTTGTGTGGTGGTTTGGTTGTGTGATGCTGTATTGTGTCGTGGTTTGGTTGTGTGATTTCGTGTGTCGTGGTTTGGTTGTGTGGTGTCGTGTGTCATGGTGTGGTTGTGTGATGTTGTCGTGTGCCGTGGTTTGGTTGTGTGGTGTTTTTGTGTGCCGTGCTTTAGTTGTGTGTTGTCGTGTGCGTGGTTTGGTTGTGTGGTATCGTGTGTCGTGGTTTGGTTGTGTAATGTTGTCGTTCCGTGGTTTGGCTGTGTGATGTTGTCTTGTGTCGTGGTTTCGTTGTGTGATGTTGTCTTGTGTCGTGGTTTGGTTGTGTGGTGTTGTCGTGTGTCGTGGTGTGGTTGTGTGTTGTCGTGTGCGTGGTTTGGTTGTGTGGTATCGTGTGTCGTGGTTTGGTTGTGTAATGTTGTCGTTCCGTGGTTTGGTTGTGTGATGTTGTCTTGTGCCGTGATTTGGTTGTCTGATGTTGTCTTGTGCCGTAGTTTAGTTGTGTGGTGTTGTCGTGTGTCGAGGTTTGGTTGTGTGGTGTTGTCGTGTGTCGTGGTTTGTTTGTGTGGTGTTGTCTTGTGCCGTGGTTTGGTTGTGCGATGTTGTCTTGTGTCGTGGTTTGGTTGTGTTATGTTGTCTTGTGTTGTGGTTTGGTTGTGTGGTGTCGTGTGCCGTGGTTTGGCTGTGTGATGTTGTCGTGTGTTGTGGTTTGGGTGTTCTGATGTTGTCTTGTGCAGTAGTTTATTTGTGTGATGTTGTCTTGTGCCGTGGTTTGGTTGTGTGATGTTATCTTGTGTCGTGGTTTGGTTGTGTGATGTTGTCTTGTGACGTGGGTTGGTTGTGTGATGTTGTCTTGTGTCGTGATGTGGTTGTGTGATGTTGTCGTTTGTCGTGGTTTTGTTGTGTGGTGTCGTGTGTCGTGGTTTGGTTGTGTGGTGTCGTGTGTCGTGGTTTGGTTACGTGATGTTGTCTCGGGTCGTGGTGTGGTTGTGTGATGTTGTCGTGTGTCGTGGTTTTGTTGTGTGGTGTCGTGTGTCGTGGTTTTGTTGTGTGTTGTCGTGTGTCGTGGTTTGATTGTGTGGTGTTGTTGTTTGCAGTGGTTTGGTTGTGTGATGTTGTCTTGTGCCGTGGTGTGGTTGAGTGATGTTGTCTTGTGTCGTTGTTTGGTTGTGTGATGGTGTCTTGTGTCGTGGTTTGGTTGTGAGATGTTGTCGTGTGTCGTCGTTTGGTTGTGTGATGTCGTGTGTCGTGGTTTGGTTATGTGATGTTGTCTTGTGTCGTGGTTTGGTTGTGTGATGTTGTTGTGTGCCGTGGTTTGGTTGTGTGATGTTGTCGTGTGCCGTGGTTTGTTTGTGTGGTGTCGTGTGCCGAGGTTTGGTTGTGTGATGTTGTCGTGTGTTGTAGCTTGGTTGTTCTGATGTTGTTTTGTGCAGTAGTTTATTTGTGTGATGTTGTCGTATGCCGTGGTTTGGTTCTGTGATGTTGTCTAGTGTCGTGGTTTGGTTGTGTGATGTTGTCTTGTGACATGGTTTGGTTGTGTGATGTTGTCTTCTGTCGTGCTTTGGTTGTGTGATGTTGTCGTTTGTTGTGCTTTGGTTGTGTGGTGTCGTGTGCCGTGGTTTGGTTGTGTGATGTTGTCGTGTTTTGTGATTTGGGTGTTCTGATGTTGTCTTGTGCAGCAGTTTATTTGTGTGATGTTGTCTTGTGCCGTGGTTTGGTTGTGTGATGTTGTCTTGAGTCGTAGTTTGGTTGTGTGATATTTTCTTGTGACGTGGGTTGATTGTGTGGTGTCGTGTGCCGTGGCATGGTTGTGTGATGTTGTATTGTGTCGTTGTTTGGTTGTGTGATGTTGTCTTGTTTCGTGGTTTGGTTGTGTAGTGTTGTCTTGTGTCGTGGTTTTGTTGTGTGCTGTCGTGTGTCGTGGGTTGGTTGTGTGGTGTCGTGTGTCGTGGTTTGGTTATGTGATGTTGTCTTGTGTTGTGGTTTGGTTGTGTGGTGTTGTTGTGTGTCGTGGTTTGGTTGGTGGTTTTGTCGTAATTTGTGGGTTGGTTGTGTGGTGTCGTGTGCCTTAGTTTGGTTGTGTGATGTTGTATTGTGTCGTTGTTTGGTTGTGTGATGTTGTCGTGTGCCGTGGTTTGGTTGTGTGGTGTCGTGTGTCGTGGTTTGGTTGTGTGGTGTTTTGTGCCGTGGTTTGGTTGTGTGATGTTGTCGTGTGCCGTGGTTTGGTTGTGTGATGTTGTCTTGTGACGTGGTTTGGTTGTGTGATGTCGTCTTGTGACGTGGTTTGGTTGTGTGATGTCGTCTTGTGTCGTGGTTTGGTTGTGTGATGGTGTCTTGTGTCGTGGTTTGGTTGTGTGATGTTGTCTTGTGTCGTGGTTTGGCTGTGTGATGTTGTCTTGTGTCGTGGTGTGGTTGTGTGATGTTGTCTTGTGTCGTGGTTTGATTGTGTGATGTTGTCTTTTGTCGTGGTTTGGTTGTGTGATTTCGTGTGTCGTGGTTTGGTTGTGTGGAGTCGTGTGTCGTGGTGTGGTTGTGTGATGTTGTCGTGTGTCTGGTTTTGGTTGTCTGGTGTTGTCGTGTGTCTGGTTTTGGTTGTGTGGTGTTTTCATGTGTCTTGGTTTGGGTGTGTGGTGTTTTCTTGTGTGTGGTTTTGGTTGTGTGGTGTTGTCATGTGTCTTGTTTTGGTTGTGTGGTGTTGTCGTGTGTCGTGTCTTCGTTGTGTAGTACGGTTTTGTGGCGTTGTCTTGTGCCGTGGTTTGGTTGTGTGATGTTGTCTTGTGCCGTGGTATGGTTGTGTGATGTTGTCTTGTATCGTTGTTTGGTTGTGTGATGTTGTCTTGTGCCGTGATTTGGTTTTCTGATGTTGTCTTGTGCCGTAGTTTAGTTGTGTGGTGTTGTCGTGTGTCAAGGTTTGGTTGTGTGGTATTGTCGTGTGTCGTGGTTTGTTTGTGTGGTGTTGTCCTGTGTCGTTGTTTGGTTGTGTGATGTTGTCTTGTGTCGTGGTTTGGTTGTGTGATGTTTTCGTGTGTCGTTGTTTGGTTGTGTGGTGTCGTTGGTCGTGGTTTGGTTATGTGATTTTGTCTTGTGTCGCTGTTTGGTTGTGTGGTGTTGTCGTGTGCCGTGGTTTGGTTGTGTGGTGTTGTCGTGTGTTGTGGTTTGGTTGTGTGATGTTGTCTTGTGCGGTGGTTTGGTTGTGTGATGTTGTCTTATGTCGTTGTTTGGTTGTGTGATGTTGTCTTGTGTCATGTTTTGGTTGTGTGATTTTGTCTTGTGACGTGGTTTGGTTGTGTGATGTTGTCGTGTGTCGTGCTTTGGTTGTGTGGTGTCGTGTGTCGTGGTTTGGTTGTGTGATGTTGTCGTTCCGTGGTTTGGTTGTGTGAAGTTGTCGTGTGCCGTGGTTTGGTTGTGTGATGTTGTCTTTTGCCGTGGTTTGGTTGTGTGATGTTGTCTTGTGTCGTGGTTTGGCTGTGCGATGTTGTCTTGTGTCCTGGTGTGGTTGTGTGATGTTGTCTTGTGTCGTGGTTTGGTTGTGTGATGTTGTCTTGTGTCGTGGTTTGGCTGTGCGATGTTGTCTTGTGTCGTGGTGTGGTTGTGTGATGTTGTCTTGTGTCGTGGTTTGGCTGTGCGATGTTGTCTTGTGTCGTGGTGTGGTTGCGTGATGTTGTCTTGTGTGGTGGTTTGGTTGTGTGATGTTGTCTTTTGTCGTGGTTTGGTTGTGTGATGCTGTATTGTGTCGTGGTTTGGTTGTGTGATTTCGTGTGTCGTGGTTTGGTTGTGTGGTGTCGTGTGTCGTGGTGTGGTTGTGTGATGTTGTCGTGTGCCGTGGTTTGGTTGTGTGGTGTTTTTGTGTGCCGTGCTTTAGTTGTGTGTTGTCGTGTGCGTGGTTTGGTTGTGTTGTATCGTGTGTCGTGGTTTGGTTGTGTAATGTTGTCGTTCCGTGGTTTGGCTGTGTGATGTTGTCTTGTGTCGTGGTTTGGTTGTGTGGTGTTGTCGTGTGTCGTGGTGTGGTTGTGTGTTGTCGTATGCGTGGTTTGGTTGTGTGGTATCGTGTGTCGTGGTTTGGTTGTGTAATGTTGTCGTTCCGTGGTTTGGTTGTGTGATGTTGTCTTGTGCCGTGATTTGGTTGTCTGATGTTGTCTTGTGCCGTAGTTTAGTTGTGTGGTGTTGTCGTGTGTCGAGGTTTGGTTGTGTGGTGTTGTCGTGTGTCGTGGTTTGTTTGTGTGGTGTTGTCTTGTGCCGTGGTTTGGTTGTGCGATGTTGTCTTGTGTCGTGGTTTGGTTGTGTTATGTTGTCTTGTGTTGTGGTTTGGTTGTGTGATGTTGTCTTGTGTCGTGGTTTGGCTGTGTGATGTTGTCTTGTGTCATAGTGTGGTTGTGTGATGTTGTCGTGTGCCGTGGTTTGGTTGTGTGGTGTTGTCTTGTGCAGTGGTTTGGTTGTGTGGTGTCGTGTGTCGTGGTTTGGTTGTGTGGTGTCGTGTGCCGTGGTTTGGCTGTGTGATGTTGTCGTGTGTTGTGGTTTGGGTGTTCTGATGTTGTCTTGTGCAGTAGTTTATTTGTGTGATGTTGTCTTGTGCCGTGGTTTGGTTGTGTGATGTTGTCTTGTGTCGTGGTTTGGTTGTGTGATGTTGTCTTGTGACGTGGGTTGGTAGTGTGATGTTGTCTTGTGTCGTGATGTGGTTGTGTGATGTTGTCGTTTGTCGTGGTTTTGTTGTGTGGTGTCGTGTGTCGTGGTTTGGTTGTGTGGTGTCGTGTGTCGTGGTTTGGTTACGTGATGTTGTCTTGGGTCGTGGTGTGGTTGTGTGATGTTGTCGTGTGTCGTGGTTTTGTTGTGTGGTGTCGTGTGTCGTGGTTTTGTTGTGTGTTGTCGTGTGTCGTGGTTTGATTGTGTGGTGTTGTTGTGTGCAGTGGTTTGGTTGTGTGATGTTGTCTTGTGCCGTGGTGTGGTTGTGTGATGTTGTCTTGTGTCGTTGTTTGGTTGTGTGATGGTGTCTTGTGTCGTGGTTTGGTTGTGTGATGTTGTCGTGTGTCGTGGTTTGGTTGTGTGGTGTCGTGTGTCGTGGTTTGGTTATGTGATGTTGTCTTGTGTCGTGGTTTGGTTGTGTGATGTTGTTGTGTGCCGTGGTTTGGTTGTGTGATGTTGTCGTGTGCCGTGGTTTGGTTGTGTGGTGTCGTGTGCCGTGGTTTGGTTGTGTGATGTTGTCGTGTGTTGTAGTTTGGTTGTTCTGATGTTGTTTTGTGCAGTAGTTTATTTGTGTGATGTTGTCGTATGCCGTGGTTTGGTTGTGTGATGTTGTTTAGTGTCGTGGTTTGGTTGTGTGATGTTGTCTTGTGACATGGTTTGGTTGTGTGATGTTGTCTTCTGTCGTGCTTTGGTTGTGTGATGTTGTCGTGTGTTGTGCTTTGGTTGTGTGGTGTCGTGTGCCGTGGTTTAGTTGTGTGATGTTGTCGTGTTTTGTGGTTTGGGTGTTCTGATGTTGTCTTGTGCAGCAGTTTATTTGTGTGATGTTGTCTTGTGCCGTGGTTTGGTTGTGTGATGTTGTCTTGAGTCGTAGTTTGGTTGTGTGATATTTTCTTGTGACGTGGGTTGATTGTGTGATGTCGTATTGTGTCGTTGTTTGGTTGTGTGATGTTGTCTTGTTTCGTGGTTTGGTTGTGTAGTGTTGTCTTGTGTCGTGGTTTTGTTGTGTGCTGTCGTGTTTCGTGGTTTGGTTGTGTGGTGTCGTGTGTCGTGGTTTGGTTATGTGATGTTGTCTTGTGTTGTGGTTTGGTTGTGTGGTGTTGTTGTGTGTCGTGGTTTGGTTTGTGGTTTTGTCGTAATTTGTGGGTTGGTTGTGTGGTGTCGTGTGCCGTAGTTTGGTTGTGTGATGCTGTATTGTGTCGTTGTTTGGTTGTGTGATGTTGTCGTGTGCCGTGGTTTGGTTGTGTGGTGTCGTGTGTCGTGGTTTGGTTGTGTGGTGTTTTGTGCCGTGGTTTGGTTGTGTGATTTCGTGTGTCGTGGTTTGGTTGTGTGGTGTCGTGTGTCGTGGTGTGGTTGTGTGATGTTGTCGTGTGCCGTGGTTTGGTTGTGTGGTGTTTTTGTGTGCCGTGCTTTAGTTGTGTGATATTGTCGTGTGTCTGGTTTTGGTTGTCTGGTGTTGTCGTGTGTCTGGTTTTGGTTGTGTGGTGTTGTCATGTGTCTTGTTTTGGTTGTGTGGTTTTGTCGTGTGTCGTGTCTTCGTTGTGTAGTACGGTTTTGTGGCGTTGTCTTGTGCCGTGGTTTGGTTGTGTGATGTTGTCTTGTGCCGTGGTATGGTTGTGTGATGTTGTCTTGTGTCGTGGTTTGGTTGTGTGATGTTGTCTTGTGTCGTGGTTTGGTTGTGTGGTGTTGTCGTGTGTCGTGGTTTGGTAGTGTGTTGTCGTGTGCGTGGTTTTGTTGTGTGGTATCGTGTGTCGTGGTTTGGTTGTGTTATGTTGTCTTGTGTTGTGGTTTGGTTGTGTGATGTTGTCTTGTGTCTGGTTTGGCTGTGTGATGTTGTCTTGTGTCATAGTGTGGTTGTGTGATGTTGTCGTGTGCCGTGGTTTGGTTGTGTGGTGTTGTCTTGTGCCGTGGTTTGGTTGTGTGGTGTCGTGTGTCGTGGTTTGGTTGTGTGGTGTCGTGTGCCGTGGTTTGGCTGTGTGATGTTGTCGTGTGTTGTGGTTTGGGTGTTCTGATGTTGTCTTGTGCAGTAGTTTATTTGTGTGATGTTGTCTTGTGCCGTGGTTTGGTTTTGTGATGTTATCTTGTGTCGTGGTTTGGTTGTGTGATGTTGTCTTGTGACGTGGGTTGGTTGTGTGATGTTGTCTTGTGTCGTGATGTGGTTGTGTGATGTTGTCGTTTGTCGTGGTTTTGTTGTGTGGTGTCGTGTGTCGTGGTTTGGTTGTGTGGTGTCGTGTGTCGTGGTTTGGTTACGTGATGTTGTCTTGGGTCGTGGTGTGGTTGTGTGATGTTGTCGTGTGTCGTGGTTTTGTTGTGTGGTGTCGTGTGTCGTGGTTTTGTTGTGTGTTGTCGTGTGTCGTGGTTTGATTGTGTGGTGTTGTTGTGTGCAGTGGTTTGGTTGTGTGATGTTGTCTTGTGCCGTGGTGTGGTTGAGTGATGTTGTCTTGTGTCGTTGTTTGGTTGTGTGATGGTGTCTTGTGTCGTGGTTTGGTTGTGTGATGTTGTCGTGTGTCGTCGTTTGGTTGTGTGGTGTCGTGTGTCGTGGTTTTGGTTATGTGATGTTGTCTTGTGTCGTGGTTTGGTTGTGTGATGTTGTTGTGTGCCGTGGTTTGGTTGTGTGATGTTGTCGTGTGCCGTGGTTTGTTTGTGTGGTGTTGTCTTGTGCCGTGGTTTGGTTGTGCGATGTTGTCTTGTGTCGTGGTTTGGTTGTGTTATGTTGTCTTGTGTTGTGGTTTGGTTGTGTGATGTTGTCTTGTGTCGTGGTTTGGCTGTGTGATGTTTTCTTGTGTCATAGTGTGGTTGTGTGATGTTGTCGTGTGCCGTGGTTTGGTTGTGTGGTGTTGTCTTGTGCTGTGCTTTGGTTGTGTGGTGT
The DNA here is from genome assembly GCA_963921405.1 of Cepaea hortensis. Classification (NCBI taxonomy): domain Eukaryota; kingdom Metazoa; phylum Mollusca; class Gastropoda; order Stylommatophora; family Helicidae; genus Cepaea; species Cepaea hortensis. The sequence continues at coordinate 2,820,017 of OY992888.1, read as the reverse complement.
CGTGTGTCGTGGTTTGGTTGTGTGGTGTCGTGTGCCGTGGTTTGGCTGTGTGATGTTGTCGTGTGTTGTGGTTTGGGTGTTCTGATGTTGTCTTGTGCAGTTGTTTATTTGTGTGATGTTGTCTTGTGCCGTGGTTTGGTTGTGTGATGTTGTCTTGTGTCGTGGTTTGGTTGTGTGATGTTGTCTTGTGACGTGGGTTGGTTGTGTGATGTTGTCTTGTGTCGTGATGTGGTTGTGTGATGTTGTCGTTTGTCGTGGTTTTGTTGTGTGGTGTCGTGTGTCGTGGTTTGGTTGTGTGGTGTCGTGTGTCGTGGTTTGGTTACGTGATGTTGTCTTGGGTCGTAGTGTGGTTGTGTGATGTTGTCGTGTGTCGTGGTTTTGTTGTGTGGTGTCGTGTGTCGTGGTTTTGTTGTGTGTTGTCGTGTGTCGTGGTTTGATTGTGTGGTGTTGTTGTGTGCAGTGGTTTGGTTGTGTGATGTTGTCTTGTGCCATGGTGTGGTTGTGTGATGTTGTCTTGTGTCGTTGTTTGGTTGTGTGATGGTGTCTTGTGTCGTGGTATGGTTGTGTGATGTTGTCGTGTGTCGTGGTTTGGCTGTGCGATGTTGTCTTGTGTCGTGGTGTGGTTGTGTGATGTTGTCTTGTGTCGTGGTTTGGCTGTGCGATGTTGTCTTGTGTCGTGGTGTGGTTGCGTGATGTTGTCTTGTGTGGTGGTTTGGTTGTGTGATGTTGTCTTTTGTCGTGGTTTGGTTGTGTGATGCTGTATTGTGTCGTGGTTTGGTTGTGTGATTTCGTGTGTCGTGGTTTGGTTGTGTGGTGTCGTGTGTCGTGGTGTGGTTGTGTGATGTTGTCGTGTGCCGTGGTTTGGTTGTGTGGTGTTTTTGTGTGCCGTGCTTTAGTTGTGTGTTGTCGTGTGCGTGGTTTGGTTGTGTTGTATCGTGTGTCGTGGTTTGGTTGTGTAATGTTGTCGTTCCGTGGTTTGGCTGTGTGATGTTGTCTTGTGTCGTGGTTTGGTTGTGTGGTGTTGTCGTGTGTCGTGGTGTGGTTGTGTGTTGTCGTATGCGTGGTTTGGTTGTGTGGTATCGTGTGTCGTGGTTTGGTTGTGTAATGTTGTCGTTCCGTGGTTTGGTTGTGTGATGTTGTCTTGTGCCGTGATTTGGTTGTCTGATGTTGTCTTGTGCCGTAGTTTAGTTGTGTGGTGTTGTCGTGTGTCGAGGTTTGGTTGTGTGGTGTTGTCGTGTGTCGTGGTTTGTTTGTGTGGTGTTGTCTTGTGCCGTGGTTTGGTTGTGCGATGTTGTCTTGTGTCGTGGTTTGGTTGTGTTATGTTGTCTTGTGTTGTGGTTTGGTTGTGTGATGTTGTCTTGTGTCGTGGTTTGGCTGTGTGATGTTGTCTTGTGTCATAGTGTGGTTGTGTGATGTTGTCGTGTGCCGTGGTTTGGTTGTGTGGTGTTGTCTTGTGCAGTGGTTTGGTTGTGTGGTGTCGTGTGTCGTGGTTTGGTTGTGTGGTGTCGTGTGCCGTGGTTTGGCTGTGTGATGTTGTCGTGTGTTGTGGTTTGGGTGTTCTGATGTTGTCTTGTGCAGTAGTTTATTTGTGTGATGTTGTCTTGTGCCGTGGTTTGGTTGTGTGATGTTGTCTTGTGTCGTGGTTTGGTTGTGTGATGTTGTCTTGTGACGTGGGTTGGTAGTGTGATGTTGTCTTGTGTCGTGATGTGGTTGTGTGATGTTGTCGTTTGTCGTGGTTTTGTTGTGTGGTGTCGTGTGTCGTGGTTTGGTTGTGTGGTGTCGTGTGTCGTGGTTTGGTTACGTGATGTTGTCTTGGGTCGTGGTGTGGTTGTGTGATGTTGTCGTGTGTCGTGGTTTTGTTGTGTGGTGTCGTGTGTCGTGGTTTTGTTGTGTGTTGTCGTGTGTCGTGGTTTGATTGTGTGGTGTTGTTGTGTGCAGTGGTTTGGTTGTGTGATGTTGTCTTGTGCCGTGGTGTGGTTGTGTGATGTTGTCTTGTGTCGTTGTTTGGTTGTGTGATGGTGTCTTGTGTCGTGGTTTGGTTGTGTGATGTTGTCGTGTGTCGTGGTTTGGTTGTGTGGTGTCGTGTGTCGTGGTTTGGTTATGTGATGTTGTCTTGTGTCGTGGTTTGGTTGTGTGATGTTGTTGTGTGCCGTGGTTTGGTTGTGTGATGTTGTCGTGTGCCGTGGTTTGGTTGTGTGGTGTCGTGTGCCGTGGTTTGGTTGTGTGATGTTGTCGTGTGTTGTAGTTTGGTTGTTCTGATGTTGTTTTGTGCAGTAGTTTATTTGTGTGATGTTGTCGTATGCCGTGGTTTGGTTGTGTGATGTTGTTTAGTGTCGTGGTTTGGTTGTGTGATGTTGTCTTGTGACATGGTTTGGTTGTGTGATGTTGTCTTCTGTCGTGCTTTGGTTGTGTGATGTTGTCGTGTGTTGTGCTTTGGTTGTGTGGTGTCGTGTGCCGTGGTTTAGTTGTGTGATGTTGTCGTGTTTTGTGGTTTGGGTGTTCTGATGTTGTCTTGTGCAGCAGTTTATTTGTGTGATGTTGTCTTGTGCCGTGGTTTGGTTGTGTGATGTTGTCTTGAGTCGTAGTTTGGTTGTGTGATATTTTCTTGTGACGTGGGTTGATTGTGTGATGTCGTATTGTGTCGTTGTTTGGTTGTGTGATGTTGTCTTGTTTCGTGGTTTGGTTGTGTAGTGTTGTCTTGTGTCGTGGTTTTGTTGTGTGCTGTCGTGTTTCGTGGTTTGGTTGTGTGGTGTCGTGTGTCGTGGTTTGGTTATGTGATGTTGTCTTGTGTTGTGGTTTGGTTGTGTGGTGTTGTTGTGTGTCGTGGTTTGGTTTGTGGTTTTGTCGTAATTTGTGGGTTGGTTGTGTGGTGTCGTGTGCCGTAGTTTGGTTGTGTGATGCTGTATTGTGTCGTTGTTTGGTTGTGTGATGTTGTCGTGTGCCGTGGTTTGGTTGTGTGGTGTCGTGTGTCGTGGTTTGGTTGTGTGGTGTTTTGTGCCGTGGTTTGGTTGTGTGATTTCGTGTGTCGTGGTTTGGTTGTGTGGTGTCGTGTGTCGTGGTGTGGTTGTGTGATGTTGTCGTGTGCCGTGGTTTGGTTGTGTGGTGTTTTTGTGTGCCGTGCTTTAGTTGTGTGATATTGTCGTGTGTCTGGTTTTGGTTGTCTGGTGTTGTCGTGTGTCTGGTTTTGGTTGTGTGGTGTTGTCATGTGTCTTGTTTTGGTTGTGTGGTTTTGTCGTGTGTCGTGTCTTCGTTGTGTAGTACGGTTTTGTGGCGTTGTCTTGTGCCGTGGTTTGGTTGTGTGATGTTGTCTTGTGCCGTGGTATGGTTGTGTGATGTTGTCTTGTGTCGTGGTTTGGTTGTGTGATGTTGTCTTGTGTCGTGGTTTGGTTGTGTGGTGTTGTCGTGTGTCGTGGTTTGGTAGTGTGTTGTCGTGTGCGTGGTTTTGTTGTGTGGTATCGTGTGTCGTGGTTTGGTTGTGTTATGTTGTCTTGTGTTGTGGTTTGGTTGTGTGATGTTGTCTTGTGTCTGGTTTGGCTGTGTGATGTTGTCTTGTGTCATAGTGTGGTTGTGTGATGTTGTCGTGTGCCGTGGTTTGGTTGTGTGGTGTTGTCTTGTGCCGTGGTTTGGTTGTGTGGTGTCGTGTGTCGTGGTTTGGTTGTGTGGTGTCGTGTGCCGTGGTTTGGCTGTGTGATGTTGTCGTGTGTTGTGGTTTGGGTGTTCTGATGTTGTCTTGTGCAGTAGTTTATTTGTGTGATGTTGTCTTGTGCCGTGGTTTGGTTTTGTGATGTTATCTTGTGTCGTGGTTTGGTTGTGTGATGTTGTCTTGTGACGTGGGTTGGTTGTGTGATGTTGTCTTGTGTCGTGATGTGGTTGTGTGATGTTGTCGTTTGTCGTGGTTTTGTTGTGTGGTGTCGTGTGTCGTGGTTTGGTTGTGTGGTGTCGTGTGTCGTGGTTTGGTTACGTGATGTTGTCTTGGGTCGTGGTGTGGTTGTGTGATGTTGTCGTGTGTCGTGGTTTTGTTGTGTGGTGTCGTGTGTCGTGGTTTTGTTGTGTGTTGTCGTGTGTCGTGGTTTGATTGTGTGGTGTTGTTGTGTGCAGTGGTTTGGTTGTGTGATGTTGTCTTGTGCCGTGGTGTGGTTGAGTGATGTTGTCTTGTGTCGTTGTTTGGTTGTGTGATGGTGTCTTGTGTCGTGGTTTGGTTGTGTGATGTTGTCGTGTGTCGTCGTTTGGTTGTGTGGTGTCGTGTGTCGTGGTTTTGGTTATGTGATGTTGTCTTGTGTCGTGGTTTGGTTGTGTGATGTTGTTGTGTGCCGTGGTTTGGTTGTGTGATGTTGTCGTGTGCCGTGGTTTGTTTGTGTGGTGTTGTCTTGTGCCGTGGTTTGGTTGTGCGATGTTGTCTTGTGTCGTGGTTTGGTTGTGTTATGTTGTCTTGTGTTGTGGTTTGGTTGTGTGATGTTGTCTTGTGTCGTGGTTTGGCTGTGTGATGTTTTCTTGTGTCATAGTGTGGTTGTGTGATGTTGTCGTGTGCCGTGGTTTGGTTGTGTGGTGTTGTCTTGTGCTGTGCTTTGGTTGTGTGGTGTCGTGTGTCGTGGTTTGGTTGTGTGGTGTCGTGTGCCGTGGTTTGGCTGTGTGATGTTGTCGTGTGTTGTGGTTTGGGTGTTCTGATGTTGTCTTGTGCAGTTGTTTATTTGTGTGATGTTGTCTTGTGCCGTGGTTTGGTTGTGTGATGTTGTCTTGTGTCGTGGTTTGGTTGTGTGATGTTGTCTTGTGACGTGGGTTGGTTGTGTGATGTTGTCTTGTGTCGTGATGTGGTTGTGTGATGTTGTCGTTTGTCGTGGTTTTGTTGTGTGGTGTCGTGTGTCGTGGTTTGGTTGTGTGGTGTCGTGTGTCGTGGTTTGGTTACGTGATGTTGTCTTGGGTCGTAGTGTGGTTGTGTGATGTTGTCGTGTGTCGTGGTTTTGTTGTGTGGTGTCGTGTGTCGTGGTTTTGTTGTGTGTTGTCGTGTGTCGTGGTTTGATTGTGTGGTGTTGTTGTGTGCAGTGGTTTGGTTGTGTGATGTTGTCTTGTGCCATGGTGTGGTTGTGTGATGTTGTCTTGTGTCGTTGTTTGGTTGTGTGATGGTGTCTTGTGTCGTGGTATGGTTGTGTGATGTTGTCGTGTGTCGTGGTTTGGTTGTGTGGTGTCGTGTGTCGTGGTTTGGTTATGTGATGTTGTCTTGTGTCGTGGTTTGGTTGTGTGATGTTGTTGTGTGCCGTGGTTTGGTTGTGTGATGTTGTCGTGTGCCGTGGTTTGGTTGTGTGGTGTCGTGTGCCGTGGTTTGGTTGTGTGATGTTGTCGTGTGTTGTAGTTTGGTTGTTCTGATGTTGTTTTGTGCAGTAGTTTATTTGTGTGATGTTGTCGTATGCCGTGGTTTGGTTGTGTGATGTTGTCTAGTGTCGTGGTTTGGTTGTGTGATGTTGTCTTGTGACATGGTTTGGTTGTGTGATGTTGTCTTCTGTCGTGCTTTGGTTGTGTGATGTTGTCGTGTGTTGTGCTTTGGTTGTGTGGTGTCGTGTGCCGTGGTTTAGTTGTGTGATGTTGTCGTGTTTTGTGGTTTGGGTGTTCTGATGTTGTCTTGTGCAGCAGTTTATTTGTGTGATGTTGTCTTGTGCCGTGGTTTGGTTGTGTGATGTTGTCTTGAGTCGTAGTTTGGTTGTGTGATATTTTCTTGTGACGTGGGTTGATTGTGTGGTGTCGTGTGCCGTGGTATGGTTGTGTGATGTTGTATTGTGTCGTTGTTTGGTTGTGTGATGTTGTCTTGTTTCGTGGTTTGGTTGTGTAGTGTTGTCTTGTGTCGTGGTTTTGTTGTGTGCTGTCGTGTGTCGTGGTTTGGTTGTGTGGTGTCGTGTGTCGTGGTTTGGTTATGTGATGTTGTCTTGTGTTGTGGTTTGGTTGTGTGGTGTTGTTGTGTGTCGTGGTTTGGTTTGTGGTTTTGTCGTAATTTGTGGGTTGGTTGTGTGGTGTCGTGTGCCGTAGTTTGGTTGTGTGATGTTGTAGTGTGTCGTTGTTTGGTTGTTTGATGTTGTCGTGTGCCGTGGTTTGGTTGTGTGGTGTCGTGTGTCGTGGTTTGGTTGTGTGGTGTTTTGTGCCGTGGTTTGGTTGTGTGATTTCGTGTGTCGTGGTTTGGTTGTGTGGTGTCGTGTGTCGTGGTGTGGTTGTGTGATGTTGTCGTGTGCCGTGGTTTGGTTGTGTGGTGTTTTTGTGTGCCGTGCTTTAGTTGTGTGATATTGTCGTGTCTGGTTTTGGTTGTCTGGTGTTGTCGTGTGTCTGGTTTTGGTTGTGTGATGTTGTCATGTGTCTTGTTTTGGTTGTGTGGTTTTGTCGTGTGTCGTGTCTTCGTTGTATAGTACGGTTTTGTGGCGTTGTCTTGTGCCGTGGTTTGGTTGTGTGATGTTGTCTTGTGCCGTGGTATGGTTGTGTGATGTTGTCTTGTATCGTTGTTTGGTTGTGTGATGTTGTCTTGTGTCGTGGTTTGGTTGTGTGATGTTGTCTTGTGTCGTGGTTTGGTTGTGTGGTGTTGTCGTGTGTCGTGGTTTGGTTGTGTGGTATCGTGTGTCGTGGTTTGGTTGTGTTATGTTGTCTTGTGTTGTGGTTTGGTTGTGTGATGTTGTCTTGTGTCGTGGTTTGGCTGTGTGATGTTGTCTTGTGTCATAGTGTGGTTGTGTGATGTTGTCGTGTGCCGTGGTTTGGTTGTGTGGTGTTGTCTTGTGCCGTGGTTTGGTTGTGTGGTGTCGTGTGTCGTGGTTTGGTTGTGTGGTGTCGTGTGCCGTGGTTTGGCTGTGTGATGTTGTCGTGTGTTGTGGTTTGGGTGTTCTGATGTTGTCTTGTGCAGTAGTTTATTTGTGTGATGTTGTCTTGTGCCGTGGTTTGGTTGTGTGATGTTGTCTTGTGTCGTGGTTTGGTTGTGTGATGTTGTCTTGTGACGTGGGTTGGTTGTGTGATGTTGTCTTGTGTCGTGATGTGGTTGTGTGATGTTGTCGTTTGTCGTGGTTTTGTTGTGTGGTGTCGTGTGTCGTGGTTTGGTTGTGTGGTGTCGTGTGTCGTGGTTTGGTTACGTGATGTTGTCTTGGGTCGTGGTGTGGTTGTGTGATGTTGTCGTGTGTCGTGGTTTTGTTGTGTGGTGTCGTGTGTCGTGGTTTTGTTGTGTGTTGTCGTGTGTCGTGGTTTGATTGTGTGGTGTTGTTGTGTGCAGTGGTTTGGTTGTGTGATGTTGTCTTGTGCCGTGGTGTGGTTGTGTGATGTTGTCTTGTGTCGTTGTTTGGTTGTGTGATGGTGTCTTGTGTCGTGGTTTGGTTGTGTGATGTTGTCGTGTGTCGTGGTTTGGTTGTGTGGTGTCGTGTGTCGTGGTTTGGTTATGTGATGTTGTCTTGTGTCGTGCTTTGGTTGTGTGATGTTGTTGTGTGCCGTGGTTTGGTTGTGTGATGTTGTCGTGTGCCGTGGTTTGGTTGTGTGGTGTCGTGTGCCGTGGTTTGGTTGTGTGATGTTGTCGTGTGTTGTAGTTTGGTTGTTCTGATGTTGTTTTGTGCAGTAGTTTATTTGTGTGATGTTGTCGTATGCCGTGGTTTGGTTGTGTGATGTTGTCTAGTGCCGTGGTTTGGTTGTGTGATGTTGTCTTGTGCCGTGGTATGGTTGTGTGATGTTGTCTTGTATCGTTGTTTGGTTGTGTGATGATGTCTTGTGTCGTGGTTTGGTTGTGTGATGTTGTCTTGTGTCGTGGTTTGGTTGTGTGGTGTTGTCGTGTGTCGTGGTTTGGTTGTGTGTTGTCGTGTGCGTGGTTTGGTTGTGTGGTATCGTGTGTCGTGGTTTGGTTGTGTAATGTTGTCGTTCCGTAGTTTGGTTGTGTGATGTATTCTTGTGCCGTGATTTGGTTGTCTGATGCTGTCTTGTGCCGTAGTTTAGTTGTGTGGTGTTGTCGTGTGTCGAGGTTTGGTTGTGTGGTGTTGTCGTGTGTCGTGGTTTGTTTGTGTGGTGTTGTCTTGTGCCGTGGTTTGGTTGTGCGATGTTGTCTTGTGTCGTGGTTTGGTTGTGTTATGTTGTCTTGTGTTGTGGTTTGGTTGTGTGATGTTGTCTTGTGTCGTGGTTTGGCTGTGTGATGTTGTCTTGTGTCAGAGTGTGGTTGTGTGATGTTGTCGTTTGCCGTGGTTTGGTTGTGTGGTGTTGTCTTGTGCCGTGGTTTGGTTGTGTGGTGTCGTGTGTCGTGGTTTGGTTGTGTGATGTTGTCGTGTGTCGTGGTTTTGTTGTGTGGTGTCGTGTGTCGTGGTTTTGTTGTGTGTTGTCGTGTGTCGTGGTTTGATTGTGTGGTGTTGTTGTGTGCAGTGGTTTGGTTGTGTGATGTTGTCTTGTGCCGTGGTGTGGTTGTGTGATGTTGTCTTGTGTCGTTGTTTGGTTGTGTGATGGTGTCTTGTGTCGTGGTTTGGTTGTGTGATGTTGTCGTGTGTCGTGGTTTGGTTGTGTGGTGTCGTGTGTCGTGGTTTGGTTATGTGATGTTGTCTTGTGTCGTGGTTTGGTTGTTCTGATGTTGTTTTGTGCAGTAGTTTATTTGTGTGATGTTGTCGTATGCCGTGGTTTGGTTGTGTGATGTTGTCTAGTGTCGTGGTTTGGTTGTGTGATGTTGTCTTGTGACATTGTTTGGTTGTGTGATGTTGTCTTCTGTCGTGCTTTGGTTGTGTGATGTTGTCGTGTGTTGTGCTTTGGTTGTGTGGTGTCTTGTGCCGTGGTTTGGTTGTGTGATGTTGTCTTGAGTCGTAGTTTGGTTGTGTGATATTTTCTTGTGACGTGGGTTGATTGTGTGGTGTCGTGTGCCGTGGTATGGTTGTGTGATGTTGTATTGTGTCGTTGTTTGGTTGTGTGATTTTGTCTTGTTTCGTGGTTTGGTTGTGTAGTGTTGTCTTGTGTCGTGGTTTTGTTGTGTGCTGTCGTGTGTCGTGGTTTGGTTGTGTGGTGTCGTGTGTCGTGGTTTGGTTATGTGATGTTGTCTTGTGTTGTGGTTTGATTGTGTGGTGTTGTTGTGTGTCGTGGTTTGGTTTGTGGTTTTGTCGTAATTTGTGGGTTGGTTGTGTGGTGTCGTGTGCCGTAGTTTGGTTGTGTGATGTTGTATTGTGTCGTTGTTTGGTTGTGTGATGTTGTCGTGTGCCGTGGTTTGGTTGTGTGGTGTCGTGTGTCGTGGTTTGGTTGTGTGGTGTTTTGTGCCGTGGTTTGGTTGTGTGATGTTGTCGTGTGCCGTGGTTTGGTTGTGTGGTGTCGTGTGCCGTGGTTTGGTTGTGTGGTGTCTTGTGCCGTGGTTTGGTTGTGTGATGTTGTCGTGTGTCGTGGTTTGGTTGTGTGATGTTTTCTTATGCCGTGGTTTGGTTGTGTGATGTTGTCTAGTGCCGTGGTTTGGTTGTGTGATGTTGTCTTGTGACGTGGTTAGGTTGTGTGATGTTGTCGTATGTTGTGAGTTGGTTGTGTGGTGTCGTGTGCCGTGGTTTGGTTATGTGATGTTGTATTGTGTCGTTGTTTGGTTGTGTGATGTTGTCTTGTTTCGTGGTTTGGTTGTGTAGTGTTGTCTTGTGTCGTGGTTTTGGTTGTGTGGTGTTGTTGTGTGCCGTGGTTTTTTTGTGTGATGTTGTCGTGTGTCGTGGTTAGGTTGTGTGATGTTGTCGTATGTTGTGAGTTGGTTGTGTGGTGTCGTGTGCCGTGGTTTGGTTATGTGATGTTGTATTGTGTCGTTGTTTGGTTGTGTGATGTTGTCTTGTTTCGTGGTTTGGTTGTGTAGTGTTGTCTTGTGTCGTGGTTTTGTTGTGTGCTGTCGTGTGTCGTGGGTTGGTTGTGTGGTGTCGTGTGTCGTGGTTTGGTTATGTGATGTTGTCTTGTGTTGTGGTTTGGTTGTGTGGTGTTGTTGTGTGTCGTGGTTTGGTTGGTGGTTTTGTCGTAATTTGTGGGTTGGTTGTGTGGTGTCGTGTGCCGTAGTTTGGTTGTGTGATGTTGTATTGTGTCGTTGTTTGGTTGTGTGATGTTGTCGTGTGCCGTGGTTTGGTTGTGTGGTGTCGTGTGTCGTGGTTTGGTTGTGTGGTGTTTTGTGCCGTGGTTTGGTTGTGTGATGTTGTCGTGTGCCGTGGTTTGGTTGTGTGATGTTGTCTTGTGACGTGCTTTGGTTGTGTGATGTCGTCTTGTGACGTGGTTTGGTTGTGTGATGTCGTCTTGTGTCGTGGTTTGGTTGTGTGATGGTGTCTTGTGTCGTGGTTTGGTTGTGTGATGTTGTCTTGTGTCGTGGTTTGGCTGTGTGATGTTGTCTTGTGTCGTGGTGTGGTTGTGTGATGTTGTCTTGTGTCGTGGTTTGGTTGTGTGATGTTGTCTTTTGTCGTGGTTTGGTTGTGTGATGCTGTATTGTGTCGTGGTTTGGTTGTGTGATTTCGTGTGTCGTGGTTTGGTTGTGTGGTGTCGTTTTCGTTGTGTGGTTGTGTGATGTTGTCGTGTGTCTGGTTTTGGTTGTCTGGTGTTGTCGTGTGTCTGGTTTTGGTTGTGTGGTGTTTTCATGTGTCTTGGTTTGGGTGTGTGGTGTTTTCTTGTGTGTGGTTTTGGTTGTGTGGTGTTGTCATGTGTCTTGTTTTGGTTGTGTGGTGTTGTCGTGTGTCGTGTCTTCGTTGTGTAGTACGGTTTTGTGGCGTTGTTTTGTGCCGTGGTTTGGTTGTGTGATGTTGTCTTGTGCCGTGGTATGGTTGTGTGATGTTGTCTTGTATCGTTGTTTGGTTGTGTGATGTTGTCTTGTATCGTGGTTTGGTTGTGTGATGTTGTCTTGTGTCGTGGTTTGGTTGTGTGTTGTCGTGTGCGTGGTTTTGTTGTGTGGTATCATGTGTCGTGGTTTGGTTGTGTAATGTTGTCGTTCCGTAGTTTGGTTGTGTGATGTTGTCTTGTGCCGTGATTTGGTTTTCTGATGTTGTCTTGTGCCGTAGTTTAGTTGTGTGGTGTTGTCGTGTGTCGAGGTTTGGTTGTGTGGTATTGTCGTGTGTCGTGGTTTGTTTGTGTGGTGTTGTCCTGTGTCGTTGTTTGGTTGTGTGATGTTGTCTTGTGTCGTGGTTTGGTTGTGTGATGTTTTCGTGTGTCGTTGTTTGGTTGTGTGGTGTCGTTGGTCGTGGTTTGGTTATGTGATTTTGTCTTGTGTCGCTGTTTGGTTGTGTGGTGTTGTCGTGTGCCGTGGTTTGGTTGTGTGGTGATGTCGTGTGCCGTGGTTTGGTTGTGTGGTGTTGTCGTGTGTTGTGGTTTGGTTGTGTGATGTTGTCTTGTGCGGTGGTTTGGTTGTGTGATGTTGTCTTATGTCGTTGTTTGGTTGTGTGATGTTGTCTTGTGTCATGTTTTGGTTGTGTGATTTTGTCTTGTGTCGTGGTTTGGTTGTGTGATGTTGTCGTGTGTCGTGCTTTGGTTGTGTGGTGTCGTGTGTCGTGGTTTGGTTGTGTGATGTTGTCGTTCCGTGGTTTGGTTGTGTGAAGTTGTCGTGTGCCGTGGTTTGGTTGTGTGATGTTGTCTTTTGCCGTGGTTTGGTTGTGTGATGTTGTCTTGTGTCGTGGTTTGGCTGTACGATGTTGTCTTGTGTCGTGGTGTGGTTGTGTGATGTTGTCTTGTGTCGTGGTTTGGTTGTGTGATGTTGTCTTGTGTCGTGGTTTGGCTGTGCGATGTTGTCATGTGTCGTGGTGTGGTTGCGTGATGTTGTCTTGTGTGGTGGTTTGGTTGTGTGATGTTGTCTTTTGTCGTGGTTTGGTTGTGTGATGCTGTATTGTGTCGTGGTTTGGTTGTGTGATTTCGTGTGTCGTGGTTTGGTTGTGTGGTGTCGTGTGTCGTGGTGTGGTTGTGTGATGTTGTCGTGTGCCGTGGTTTGGTTGTGTGGTGTTTTTGTGTGCCGTGCTTTAGTTGTGTGTTGTCGTGTGCGTGGTTTGGTTGTGTGGTATCGTGTGTCGTGGTTTGGTTGTGTAATGTTGTCGTTCCATGGTTTGGCTGTGTGATGTTGTCTTGTGTCGTGGTTTGGTTGTGTGATGTTGTCTTGTGTCGTGGTTTGGTTGTGTGGTGTTGTCGTGTGTCGTGGTTTGGTTGTGTGTTGTCGTGTGCGTGGTTTGGTTGTGTGGTATCGTGTGTCGTGGTTTGGTTGTGTAATGTTGTCGTTCCGTAGTTTGGTTGTGTGATGTTGTCTTGTGCCGTGATTTGGTTGTCTGATGCTGTCTTGTGCCGTAGTTTAGTTGTGTGGTGTTGTCGTGTGTCGAGGTTTGGTTGTGTGGTGTTGTCGTGTGTCGTGGTTTGTTTGTGTGGTGTTGTCTTGTGCCGTGGTTTGGTTGTGCGATGTTGTCTTGTGTCGTGGTTTGGTTGTGTTATGTTGTCTTGTGTTGTGGTTTGGTTGTGTGATGTTGTCTTGTGTCGTGGTTTGGCTGTGTGATGTTGTCTTGTGTCATAGTGTGGTTGTGTGATGTTGTCGTGTGCCGTGGTTTGGTTGTGTGGTGTTGTCTTGTGCCGTGGTTTGGTTGTGTGGTGTCGTGTGTCGTGGTTTGGTTGTGTGGTGTCGTGTGCCGTGGTTTGGCTGTGTGATGTTGTCGTGTGTTGTGGTTTGGGTGTTCTGATGTTGTCTTGTGCAGTAGTTTATTTGTGTGATGTTGTCTTGTGCCGTGGTTTGGTTGTGTGATGTTGTCTTGTGTCGTGGTTTGGTTGTGTGATGTTGTCTTGTGACGTGGGTTGGTTGTGTGATGTTGTCTTGTGTCGTGATGTGGTTGTGTGATGTTGTCGTTTGTCGTGGTTTTGTTGTGTGGTGTCGTGTGTCGTGGTTTGGTTGTGTGGTGTCGTGTGTCGTGGTTTGGTTACGTGATGTTGTCTTGGGTGGTGGTGTGGTTGTGTGATGTTGTCGTGTGTCGTGGTTTTGTTGTGTGGTGTCGTGTGTCGTGGTTTTGTTGTGTGTTGTCGTGTGTCGTGGTTTGATTGTGTGGTGTTGTTGTGTGCAGTGGTTTGGTTGTGTGATGTTGTCTTGTGCCGTGGTGTGGTTGTGTGATGTTGTCTTGTGTCGTTGTTTGGTTGTGTGATGGTGTCTTGTGTCGTGGTTTGGTTGTGTGATGTTGTCGTGTGTCGTGGTTTGGTTGTGTGGTGTCGTGTGTCGTTGTTTGGTTATGTGATGTTGTCTTGTGTCGTGGTTTGGTTGTGTGATGTTGTTGTGTGCCGTGGTTTGGTTGTGTGATGTTGTCGTGTGCCGTGGTTTGGTTGTGTGGTGTCGTGTGCCGTGGTTTGGTTGTGTGATGTTGTCGTGTGTTGTAGTTTGGTTGTTCTGATGTTGTTTTGTGCAGTAGTTTATTTGTGTGATGTTGTCGTATGCCGTGGTTTGGTTGTGTGATGTTGTCTAGTGTCGTGGTTTGGTTGTGTGACGTTGTCTTGTGACATGGTTTGGTTGTGTGATGTTGTCTTCTGTCGTGCTTTGGTTGTGTGATGTTGTCGTGTGTTGTGCTTTGGTTGTGTGGTGTCGTGTGCCGTGGTTTAGTTGTGTGATGTTGTCGTGTTTTGTGGTTTGGGTGTTCTGATGTTGTCTTGTGCAGCAGTTTATTTGTGTGATGTTGTCTTGTGCCGTGGTTTGGTTGTGTGATGTTGTCTTGAGTCGTAGTCTGGTTGTGTGATATTTTCTTGTGACGTGGGTTGATTGTGTGGTGTCGTGTGCCGTGGTATGGTTGTGTGATGTTGTATTGTGTCGTTGTTTGGTTGTGTGATGTTGTCTTGTTTCGTGGTTTGGTTGTGTAGTGTTGTCTTGTGTCGTGGTTTTGTTGTGTGCTGTCGTGTGTCGTGGTTTGGTTGTGTGGTGTCGTGTGTCGTGGTTTGGTTATGTGATGTTGTCTTGTGTTGTGGTTTGGTTGTGTGGTGTTGTTGTGTGTCGTGGTTTGGTTTGTGGTTTTGTCGTAATTTGTGGGTTGGTTGTGTGGTGTCGTGTGCCGTAGTTTGGTTGTGTGATGTTGTATTGTGTCGTTGTTTGGTTGTGTGATGTTGTCGTGTGCCGTGGTTTGGTTGTGTGGTGTCGTGTGTCGTGGTTTGGTTGTGTGGTGTTTTGTGCCGTGGTTTGGTTGTGTGATGTTGTCGTGTGCCGTGGTTTGGTTGTGTGGTGTCGTGTGCCGTGGTTTGGTTGTGTGGTGTCTTGTGCCGTGGTTTGGTTGTGTGATGTTGTCGTGTGTCGTGGTTTGGTTGTGTGATGTTGTCTTCTGTCGTGGTTTGGTTGTGTGATGTTGTCATGTGTCGTGGTTTTGGTTGTGTGGTGTTGTTGTGTGCCGTGGTTTTTTTGTGTGATGTTGTCGTGTGTCGTGGTTAGGTTGTGTGATGTTGTCGTATGTTGTGAGTTGGTTGTGTGGTGTCGTGTGCCGTGGTTTGGTTGTGTGATGTTGTATTGTGTCGTTGTTTGGTTGTGTGATGTTGTCGTGTGTCGTGGTTTGGTTGTGTGATGCTGTATTGTGTCGTGGTTTGGTTGTGTGATTTCGTGTGTCGTGGTTTGGTTGTGTGGTGTCGTGTGTCGTGGTGTGGTTGTGTGATGTTGTCGTGTGCCGTGGTTTGGTTGTGTGGTGTTTTTGTGTGTCGTGCTTTAGTTGTGTGTTGTCGTGTGCGTGGTTTGGTTGTGTGGTATCGTGTGTCGTGGTTTGGTTGTGTAATGTTGTCGTTCCGTGGTTTGGTTGTGTGATGTTGTCTTGTGCCGTGATTTGGTTGTCTGATGTTGTCTTGTGCCGTAGTTTAGTTGTGTGGTGTTGTCGTGTGTCGAGGTTTGGTTGTGTGGTGTTGTCGTGTGTCGTGGTTTGTTTGTGTGGTGTTGTCTTGTGCCGTGGTTTGGTTGTGCGATGTTGTCTTGTGTCGTGGTTTGGTTGTGTTATGTTGTCTTGTGTTGTGGTTTGGTTGTGTGATGTTGTCTTGTGTCGTGGTTTGGCTGTGTGATGTTGTCTTGTGTCATAGTGTGGTTGTGTGATGTTGTCGTGTGCCGTGGTTTGGTTGTGTGGTGTTGTCTTGTGCCGTGGTTTGGTTGTGTGGTGTCGTGTGTCGTGGTTTGGTTGTGTGGTGTCGTGTGCCGTTGTTTGGCTGTTTGATGTTGTCGTGTGTTGTGGTTTGGGTGTTCTGATGTTGTCTTGTGCAGTAGTTTATTTGTGTGATGTTGTCTTGTGCCGTGGTTTGGTTGTGTGATGTTGTCTTGTGTCGTGGTTTGGTTGTGTGATGTTGTCTTGTGACGTGGGTTGGTTGTGTGATGTTGTCTTGTGTCGTGATGTGGTTGTGTGATGTTGTCGTTTGTCGTGGTTTTGTTGTGTGGTGTCGTGTGTCGTGGTTTGGTTGTGTGGTGTCGTGTGGCGTGGTTTGGTTACGTGATGTTGTCTTGGGTCGTGGTGTGGTTGTGTGATGTTGTCGTGTGTCGTGGTTTTGTTGTGTGGTGTCGTGTGTCGTGGTTTTGTTGTGTGTTGTCGTGTGTCGTGGTTTGATTGTGTGGTGTTGTTGTGTGCAGTGGTTTGGTTGTGTGATGTTGTCTTGTGCCGTGGTGTGGTTGTGTGATGTTGTCTTGTGTCGTTGTTTGGTTGTGTGATGGTGTCTTGTGTCGTGGTTTGGTTGTGTGATGTTGTCGTGTGTCGTGGTTTGGTTGTGTGGTGTCGTGTGTCGTGGTTTGGTTATGTGATGTTGTCTTGTGTCGTGGTTTGGTTGTGTGATGTTGTTGTGTGCCGTGGTTTGGTTGTGTGATGTTGTCGTGTGCCGTGGTTTGGTTGTGTGGTGTCGTGTGCCGTGGTTTGGTTGTGTGATGTTGTCGTGTGTTGTAGTTTGGTTGTTCTGATGTTGTTTTGTGCAGTAGTTTATTTGTGTGATGTTGTCGTATGCCGTGGTTTGGTTGTGTGATGTTGTCTAGTGCCGTGGTTTGGTTGTGTGATGTTGTCTTGTGCCATGGTATGGTTGTGTGATGTTGTCTTGTATCGTTGTTTGGTTGTGTGATGTTGTCTTGTGTCGTGGTTTTGTTGTGTGATGTTGTCTTGTGTCGTGGTTTGGTTGTGTGGTGTTGTCGTGTGTCGTGGTTTGGTTGTGTGTTGTCGTGTGCGTGGTTTGGTTGTGTGGTATCGTGTGTCGTGGTTTGGTTGTGTAATGTTGTCGTTCCGTGGTTTGGTTGTGTGATGTTGTCTTGTGCCGTGATTTGGTTGTCTGATGCTGTCTTGTGCCGTAGTTTAGTTGTGTGGTGTTGTCGTGTGTCGAGGTTTGGTTGTGTGGTGGTGTCGTGTGTCGTGGTTTGTTTGTGTGGTGTTGTCTTGTGCCGTGGTTTGGTTGTGCGATGTTGTCTTGTGTCGTGGTTTGGTTGTGTTATGTTGTCTTGTGTTGTGGTTTGGTTGTGTGATGTTGTCTTGTGTCGTGGTTTGGCTGTGTGATGTTGTCTTGTGTCATAGTGTGGTTGTGTGATGTTGTCGTGTGCCGTGGTTTGGTTGTGTGGTGTTGTATTGTGCCGTGATTTGGTTGTGTGGTGTCGTGTGTCGTGGTTTGGTTGTGTGGTGTCGTGTGCCGTGGTTTGGCTGTGTGATGTTGTCGTGTGTTGTGGTTTGGGTGTTCTGATGTTGTCTTGTGCAGTAGTTTATTTGTGTGATGTTGTCTTGTGCCGTGGTTTGGTTGTGTGATGTTGTCTTGTGTCGTGGTTTGGTTGTGTGATGTTGTCTTGTGACGTGGGTTGGTTGTGTGATGTTGTCTTGTGTCGTGATGTGGTTGTGTGATGTTGTCGTTTGTCGTGGTTTTGTTGTGTGGTGTCGTGTGTCGTGGTTTGGTTGTGTGGTGTCGTGTGTCGTGGTTTGGTTACGTGATGTTGTCTTGGGTCGTGGTGTGGTTGTGTGATGTTGTCGTGTGTCGTGGTTTTGTTGTGTGGTGTCGTGTGTCGTGGTTTTGTTGTGTGTTGTCGTGTGTCGTGGTTTGATTGTGTGGTGTTGTTGTGTGCAGTGGTTTGGTTGTGTGATGTTGTCTTGTGCCGTGGTGTGGTTGTGTGATGTTGTCTTGTGTCGTTGTTTGGTTGTGTGATGGTGTCTTGTGTCGTGGTTTGGTTGTGTGATGTTGTCGTGTGTCGTGGTTTGGTTGTGTGGTGTCGTGTGTCGTGGTTTGGTTATGTGATGTTGTCTTGTGTCGTGGTTCGGTTGTGTGATGTTGTTGTGTGCCGTGGTTTGGTTGTGTGATGTTGTCGTGTGCCGTGGTTTGGTTGTGTGGTGTCGTGTGCCGTGGTTTGGTTGTGTGATGTTGTCGTGTGTTGTAGTTTGGTTGTTCTGATGTTGTTTTGTGCAGTAGTTTATTTGTGTGATGTTGTCGTATGCCGTGGTTTGGTTGTGTGATGTTGTCTAGTGTCGTGGTTTGGTTGTGTGATGTTGTCTTGTGACATGGTTTGGTTGTGTGATGTTGTCTTCTGTCGTGCTTTGGTTGTGTGATGTTGTCGTGTGTTGTGCTTTGGTTGTGTGGTGTCGTGTGCCGTAGTTTGGTTGTGTGATGTTGTCTTGTGCCGTGGTTTGGTTGTGTGATGTTGTCTTGTGCCGTGATTTGGTTGTGTGATGTTGTCTTGTGTCGTTGTTTGGTTGTGTGAAGGTGTTTTTTGTCGTGGTTTGGTTGGGTGATGTTGTCTTGTACCGTGGTTTGGTTGTGTGGTGTCGTGTGTCGTGCTTTGCTTGTGTGGTTTCGTGTGCCGTGGTTTGGTTGTGTGGTGTCGTGTGTCGTGGTTTGGTTGTGTGATTTTGTCGTTCCGTGGTTTGGTTGTGTGATGTTGTCGTGTGCCGTGGTTTGGTTGTGTGATGGTGTCTTTTGCCGTGGTTTGGTTGTGTGATGTTGTCTTGTACCATCGTTTGGTTGTATGGTGTTGTCGTGTGTCGAGGTTTGGTTGTGTGGTGTTGTCGTGTGCCGTGGTTTGGTTGTGTGGTGTCTTGTGCCGTGGTTTGGTTGTGTGGTGTCGTGTGTCGTGGTTTTTTTGTGTTTTGTCGTGTGTCGTGGTTTTGGTGTGGTTTGGGTGTTCTGATGTTGTCTTTTGCAGTAGTTTATTTATGTGATGTTGTCTAGTGTCGTGGTTTGGTTGTGTGATGTTGTCTTGTGTCGTTGTTTGGTTGTGTGATGGTGTCTTGAGTCGTGGTTTGGTTGTGTGATGTTGTCGTGTGTCGTTGTTTGGTTGTGTGATGGTGTCTTGAGTCGTGGTTTGGTTGTGTGATGTTGTCGTGTGTCGTAGTTTGGTTGTGTGGTGTCGTGTGTGGTGGTGTGGTTGTGTGATGTTGTCGTGTGCCGTGGTTTGGTTGTGTGGTGTTTTTGTGTGCCGTGCTTTAGTTGTGTGATATTGTCGTGTGTCTGGTTTTGGTTGTCTGGTGTTGTCGTGTGTCTGGTTTTGGTTGTGTGGTGTTGTCATGTGTCTTGGTTTGGTTGTGTGGTGTTTTCGTGTGTCTGGTATTGGTTGTGTGGTGTTGTCATGTGTCTTGTTTTGGTTGTGTGGTGTTGTCGTGTGTCGTGTCTTCGTTATGTAGTACGGTTTTGTGGCGTTGTCTTGTGTCGTGGTTTGGTTGTGTGATTTTGTCGTTCCGTGGTTTGGTTGTGTGATGTTGTCGTGTGCCGTGGTTTGGTTGTGTGATGGTGTCTTTTGCCGTGGTTTGGTTGTGTGATGTTGTCTTGTAACATCGTTTGGTTGTGTGGTGTTGTCGTGTGTCGAGGTTTGGTTGTGTGGTGTTGTCGTGTGCCGTGGTTTGGTTGTGTGGTGTCTTGTGCCGTGGTTTGGTTGTGTGGTGTCGTGTGTCGTGGTTTTTTTGTGTTTTGTCGTGTGCCGTGGTTTTGTTGTGTGATGTTGTCGTGTGGTGTGGTTTGGGTGTTCTGATGTTGTCTTTTGCAGTAGTTTATTTATGTGATGTTGTCTAGTGTCGTGGTTTGGTTGTGTGATGTTGTCTTGTGCCGAGGGTTGGTTGTATGATGTTGTCTTGTGCCGTGGTTTGGTTGTGTGATGTTGTCTTGTGTCGTTGTTTGGTTGTGTGATGGTGTCTTGAGTCGTGGTTTGGTTGTGTGATGTTGTCGTGTGTCGTAGTTTGGTTGTGTGGTGTCGTGTGTCGTGGTGTGGTTGTGTGATGTTGTCGTGTGCCGTGGTTTGGTTGTGTGGTGTTTTTGTGTGCCGTGCTTTAGTTGTGTGATATTGTCGTGTGTCTGGTTTTGGTTGTCTGGTGTTGTCGTGTGTCTGGTTTTGGTGGTGTGGTGTTGTCATGTGTCTTGGTTTGGTTGTGTGGTGTTTTCGTGTGTCTGGTATTGGTTGTGTGGTGTTGTCATGTGTCTTGTTTTGGTTGTGTGGTGTTGTCGTGTGTCTTGTCTTCGTTATGTAGTACGGTTTTGTGGCGTTGTCTTGTGCCGTGGTTTGGTTGTGTGATGTTGTCTTGTGCCGTGGTATGGTTGTGTGATGTTGTCTTGTATCGTTGTTTGGTTGTGTGATGTTGTCTTGTGTCGTGGTTTGGTTGTGTGATGTTGTCTAGTGTGTTGGTTTGGTGGTCTGATGTTGTCTTGTGACGTGGTTTTTGTGTGTGATGTTGTCTTGTGTCGTGGTTTGGTTGTGTGATGTTGTCGTGTGTCGTGGTTTTGTTGTGTGGTGTCATGTGCCGTAGTTTGGTTGTGTGATGTTGTCTTGTGCCGTGGTTTGGTTGTGTGATGTTGTCTTGTGCCGTGATTTGGTTGTGTGATGTTGTCTTGTGTCGTTGTTTGGTTGTGTGAAGGTGTTTTTTGTCGCGGTTTGGTTGTGTGATGTTGTCTTGTACCGTGGTTTGGTTGTTTGGTGTCGTGTGTCGTGCTTTGCTTGTGTGGTTTCGTGTGCCGTGGTTTGGTTGTGTGGTGTCGTGTGTCGTGGTTTGGTTGTGTGATTTTGTCGTTCCGTGGTTTGGTTGTGTGATGTTGTCGTGTGCCGTGGTTTGGTTGTGTGATGGTGTCTTTTGCCGTGGTTTGGTTGTGTGATGTTGTCTTGTACCATCGTTTGGTTGTGTGGTGTTGTCGTGTGTCGAGGTTTGGTTGTGTGGTGTTGTCGTGGTTTGGTTGTGTGGTGTTGTCTAGTGTCGTGGTTTGGTTGTGTGATGTTGTCGTGTGCCGTGGTTTGGTTGTGTGGTGTCTTGTGCCGTGGTTTGGTTGTGTGGTGTCGTGTGTCGTGGTTTGGTTGTGTTTTGTCGTGTGCCGTGGTTTGGTTGTGTGATGTTGTCTTGTGACATGGTTTAGTTGTGTGATGTTGTCTTCTGTCGTGCTTTGGTTGTGTGATGTTGTCGTGTGTCGTGGTTTTGTTGTGTGGTGTCGTGTGCCGTGGTTTGGTTGTGTGATGTTGTCTAGTGTGGTGGTTTGGTGGTCTGATGTTGTCTTGTGACGTGGTTTATTTGTGTGATGTTGTCTTGTGTCGCTGTTTGGTTGTGTGGTGTTGTCGTGTGCCGTGGTTTGGTTGTGTGATGTTGTCGTGTGCCGTGGTTTGGTTGTGTGGTGTTGTCGTGTGTTGTGGTTTGGTTGTGTGATGTTGTCTTGTGCGGTGGTTTGTTGTGTGATGTTGTCTTGTGTCGTTGTTTGGTTGTGTGATGTTGTCTTGTGTCGCTGTTTGGTTGTGTGGTGTTGTCGTGTGCCGTGGTTTGGTTGTGTGATGTTGTCGTGTGCCGTGGTTTGGTTGTGTGGTGTTGTCGTGTGTTGTGGTTTGGTTGTGTGATGTTGTCTTGTGCGGTGGTTTGTTGTGTGATGTTGTCTTGTGTCGTTGTTTGGTTGTGTGATGTAGTCTTGTGTCGTGGTTTGATTGTGTGATGTTGTCTTGTGCCGTGGTTTGGTTGTGTGATGTTGTCTTGAGTCGTAGTTTGGTTGTGTGATATTTTCTTGTGACGTGGGTTGATTGTGTGGTGTCGTGTGCCGTTTTATGGTTGTGTGATGTTGTATTGTGTCGTTGTTTGGTTGTGTGATGTTGTCTTGTTTCGTGGTTTGGTTGTTTAGTGTTGTTTTGTGTCGTGGTTTTGTTGTGTGCTGTCGTGTGTCGTGGTTTGGTTGTGTGGTGTCGTGTGTCGTGGTTTGGTTATGTGATGTTGTCTTGTGTTGTGGTTTGGTTGTGTGGTGTTGTTGTGTGTCGTGGTTTGGTTGGTGGTTTTGTCGTAATTTGTGGGTTGGTTGTGTGGTGTCGTGTGCCGTAGTTTGGTTGTGTGATGTTGTATTGTGTCGTTGTTTGGTTGTGTGATGTTGTCGTGTGCCATTATTTGGTTGTGTGGTGTCGTGTGTCGTGGTTTGGTTGTGTGGTGTTTTGTGCCGTGGTTTGGTTGTGTGATGTTGTCGTGTGCCGTGGTTTGGTCGTGTGGTGTCGTGTGCCGTGGTTTGGTTGTGTGGTGTCCTGTGCCGTGGTTTGGTTGTGTGATGTTGTCGTGTGTCGTGGTTTGGTTGTGTGATGTTTTCTTATGCCGTGGTTTGGTTGTGTGATGTTGTCTAGTGCCGAGGTTTAGTTGTGTGATGTTGTCTTGTGACGTGGTTTGGTTGTGTGATGTTGTCTTCTGTCGTGGATTGGTTGTGTGATGTTGTCATGTGTCGTGGTTTTGGTTGTGTGGTGTTGTTGTGTGCCGTGGTTTGGTTGTGTGATGTTGTCGTGTGTCGTGGTTAGGTTGTGTGGTGTTGTCGTATGTTGTGGGTTGGTTGTGTGGTGTCGTGTGCCGTGGTTTGGTTGTGTGATGTTGTATTGTGTCGTTGTTTGGTTGTATGATGTTGTCGTGTGTCGTGGTTTTGTTGTGTGGTGTCGTGTGTCGTGGTTTGGTTGTGTGGTGTCTTGTGCCGTGGTTTGGTTGTGTGATGTTGTCGTGTGCCGTGGTTTGGTTGTGTGGTGTCGTGTGCCGTGGTTTGGTTGTGTGGTGTCTTGTGCCGTGGTTTGGTTGTGTGATGTAGTCCTGTGAGGTGGTTTGGTTGTGTGATGTTTTCTTGTGTCGTGGTTTGGTTGTGTGGTCTTGTCTAGTGTCATGGTTTGGTTGTGTAATGTTGTCTTGTGACGTGGTTTGGTTGTGTGATGTTGTCTTCTGTCGTGGTTTGGTTGTGTGATGTTGTCGTTTGTCGTGGTTTTGTTGTGTGGTGTCGTGTGCCGTGGTTTAGTTGTGTGATGTTGTCTAGTGTCGTGGTTTGGTGGTCTGATGTTGTCTTGTGACGTGGTTTTTGTGTGTGATGTTGTCTTGTGTCGTGGTTTGGTTGTGTGATGTTGTCGTGTGTCGTGATTTTGTTGTGTGGTGTCGTGTGCCGTAGTTTGGTTGTGTGATGTTGTCTTGTGCCGTGGTTTGGTTGTGTGATGTTGTCTTGTGTCGTTGTTTGGTTGTGTGAAGGTGTTTTTTGTCGTGGTTTGGTTGTGTGATGTTGTCATGTACCGTGGTTTGGTTGTGTGGTGTCGTGTGTCGTGCTTTGCTTGTGTGATTTCGTGTGCCGTGGTTTGGTTGTGTGGTGTCGTGTGTCGTGGTTTGGTTGTGTGATTTTGTCGTTCCGTGGTTTGGTTGCGTGATGTTGTCGTGTGCCGTGGTTTGGTTGTGTGATGGTGTCTTTTGCCGTGGTTTGATTGTGTGATGTTGTCTTGTACCATCGTTTGGTTGTGTGGTGTTGTCGTGTGTCGAGGTTTGGTTGTGTGGTGTTGTCGTGGTTTGGTTGTGTGGTGTTGTCGTGTGCCGTGGTTTGGTTGTGTGGTGTCTTGTGCCGTGGTTTGGTTGTGTGGTGTCGTGTGTCGTGGTTTGGTTGTGTTTTGTCGTGTGCCGTGGTTTGGTTGTGTGATGTTGTCGTGTGGTGTGGTTTGGGTGTTCTGATGTTGTCTTTTGCAGTAGTTTATTTATGTGATGTTGTCTAGTGTCGTGGTTTGGTTGTGTGATGTTGTCTTGTGCCGAGGGTTGTTTGTATGATGTTGTCTTGTGCCGTGGTTTGGTTGTGTGATGTTGTCTTTTGTCGTTGTTTGGTTGTGTGATGGTGTCGTGTGTCGTGGTTTGGTTGTGTGGTGTCGTGTGTCGTGGTTTGGTTATGTGATGTTGTCTTGTGTCGTGGTTTGGTTGTGAGGTGTTGTTGTGTGCCGTGGTTTGGTTGTGTGATTTTGTCTTGTGCCGTGGTTTGGTTGTGTGATGTTGTCTTGTGTCGTTGTTTGGTTGTGTGATGGTGTCTTGTGTCTAGGTTTGGTTGTGTGATGTTGTCGTGTGTCGTGGTTTGGTTGTGTGGTGTGGTGTGTCGTGGTTTGGTTATGTGATGTTGTCTTGTGTAGTGGTTTGGTTGTGTGGTGGTGTTGTGTGCCGTGGTTTGGTTGTGTGATGTTGTCGTTTGTTCTGTTTTGTTTGTTCTGATGTTGTTTTGTGCAGTAGTCTATTTGTGTGATGTTGTCTTATGCCGTGGTTTGATTGTGTGATGTTGTCTAGTGTCGTGGTTTGGTTGTGTGATGTTGTCTTATGACGTGGTTTGGTTGTGTGATGTTGTCTTGTGTCGTGGTTTGGTTGTGTGATGCTGTCGTGTGTCGTGGTTTTGTTGTGTGGTGTCGTGTGTCGTGGTTTGGTTGTGTGGTGTCGTTTCCCGTGGTTTGGTTGTGTGATGTTGTCGTGTGTTGTGGTTTGGTTGTTCTGATGTCGTTTTGTGCATTAGTTTATTTGTGTGATGTTGTCTTATGCCGTGGTTTGATTGTGTGATGTTGTCTAGTGTCGTGGTTTGGTTGTGTGATGTTGTCGTGTGCCGTGGTTTGGTTGTGTGGTGTTGTCGTATGTTGTGGGTTGGTTGTGTGGTGTCGTGTGTCGTGGTTTGGTTGTGTGGTGTCTTGTGCCGTTGTTTGGTTGTGTGATGTTGTCGTGTGTCGTGGTTTGGTTGTTTGGTGTCGTGTGCCGTGGTTTGGTTGTGTGATGTTGTCTTGTGCCGTGGTTTGGTTGTGTGATGTTTTCTTGTGTCGTTGTTTGGTTGTGTGATGGTGTCGTGTGCCGTGGTTTGGTTGTGTGATGTTGTCTTGTGCCGTGGTTTGGTTGTGTGGTGTGCCGTGGTTTGGTTGTGTGATGTTGTCGTGTGCCGTGGTTTGGTTGTGTGGTGTTGTCGTGTGTTGTGGTTTGGTTGTGTGATGGTGTCGTGTGCCGTGGTTTGGTTGTGTGGTGTTATCGTGTGTTGTGGATTGGTTGTGTGGTGTCTTGTGCCGTGGTTTGGTTGTGTGGTGTCGTGTGCCGTGGTTTGGTTGTGTGATGTTGTCTTGTGCCGTGGTTTGGTTGTGTGGTGTTGTCTTGTGTCGTTGTTTGTTTGTGTGATGTTGTCTCGTGTCGTGGTTTAGTTGTGTGATTTTGTCTTGTGCCGTGGTTTGGTTGTTTGATGTTGTCGTGTGCGGTGGTTTGGTTGTATGATGTCATGTGTCGTGGTTTGATGGTGTTTTCCGGTAGGTTGTGTGGTGTGTTCGTGTAAGTGGTTGTGGTTATGTGGTGTGATTGTGTGATGTTATGCTGTTATGACGTGTGGTGTGATGTGGTTGTGATGTGTGGTTGATTGAGATATGATGTTGTGTGTGATGTGGTTATGCTGTGGGGTGTAATGTGGTTATGCTGTGTGTTGTGATGGGGTTATGATGTGTGGTGTGATGGAGTTATGTTATTATGCGTATGTATTTATGTTGTGTGGTGTGATGGGGTATGTTGTGTTGTGCGATGTGGATGTTGTGTGGCGTGATGGGGTTATGTTGTGTTGTGTGATGTAGTATGTTGTGTGGTGTGATGAGGTTATGTAGTTATATTGTTTAGTCTGGTGTGGTTGTCAGATTAGTCGGTGTGGTTAATCTGGCCTTCATGTCGCTGGAAATGAGGCAATGTTAATATCGAATTTTGTAACAGCTACTTAAAGTGTTGCCACAACGCTGACCACACCGTGACCTCACGCCGACCAATCGCTGTCCACACTTTGACCACACGCTGACCACACACTGACCACACATTAACCACACGCTGATCACACACTGTTCAAAAACTGTTTACACACTGACCACACACCGACCACAGACTGGCCTCACGCCGACAAACACTGACCACACACTGACCATACACTGGTCACACGCTGTTCACACACTGACTACACACTGACCACAGAGTGGCCACATGCTGACCACACACTGACCACACACTGACCATACACTGGTCACACACTGTTCACACGCTGACCACACACTAACCACACGCTGACCACACACTGACCATACACTGGTCACACACTGTTCACACGCTGACCACACACTAACCACACGCTGACCACACACTGACCACACACTGACTACACACTAACTACACACTGACCATACACTGGTCACACACTGTTCACACGCTGACCACACACTAACCACACACTGACCACAGACTGGCCTCACGCTGACCACACACTGACCACACACTGGTCACACACTGTTCACACACTGACCACACACTGACTACTCACTGAATACACAATTGCTGCACGCTGACCACACTGACCACACGCTGCCCACACACTGACTACACGTTGACTTCACACTTGCTGCACGCTGACCACACACTGACTACACGCTGACCACACACTGACTACACTCTGACTACATACTGACCACACACTGATCGCATGCTGATCACACACTGACCACACACCGGCCACACACAGACCACATACTGATCACTTGCTGACCATCACTTGCTGTCTACACGCTGACCACAGGCTGGACTGACTGCAGTAGTACGACCTGCTTCAGTTGTAACAGTCAGCAAATCATGATAACAAAATGGTCATGAACATGTTGTAGACAGTTGCATGCAAGTGCCGTTTAGGATCATGTGTCATGTATATTGACAGCAATGATAATGCTGGTGCTGGTGGTATAAATAATAATAATACTAATAGAAATAATAATGGTACTGATCATAATAATAGTAATAATATTTTTGTGATGATGATAAAACACTAATAATAAAGTTATTAATAATAATACTATTTACCTCTCGTGTGTCTCCTGCCTGGGCCCTGAGCTATTTTAAACTATCGGCAATAAGCGGCACGACCTCGTGGATCAGGTGGCCACTGATTGACAGTTATAGTCTTGTGAGAGCAAACAGCATGTCCCCAGATGATGGCGATGTACAGTTCATCCACGTACGGAACTGATATACCGTGACCACGATGTGGGATCAGGATGATTTCTTTTATTGCACGGCATGACATTATTATTGCATAACAGTTTTGTGTTCCCATCTTTTTAGACCCAAATAATGCTAGTTTATGCAGGTATCCAGATTGTCAATCCGGAACTGACTGCGCGTACGATATCATGCATATAGCTCAGGTTGGAGCACCAGCCCCACAGTACAGCAACAGTTCTACTACCCCAGTTGCTGGTATTCAGTCTCACTGTGGCTTGCAATAGTAGTCACCACGTGTCACATCATACACAAATATTGAGAACACGTTAAGACCATATTAGTAGTGTAACGCTGGCCCCATCCACCCCATGTTTGAGGATCTTTTACTTCTTCTGCGTTGACCCGGAGATGTTTTTTCAAAAGTGATGGCGTTGTGCCTGTATACAGTAGAGCTGCGATACATGCGTCTTTAGGCCGACAGATCCGACTTCTGAAAGCATTTGTTGACCTGGTTAATCTTCGTGGGATTTTAAGGATCTTATATATTTCAACCAAATATCCATCATAATCTTCAAAGGGTGATAACTCCTAAATGTCCGTTATCAATTTTGCAATCTATATTATTGATTTTCCCTGGTTGGACGTGGTCAAGTGACCACTCGGAATGGTTAGTGTGGTGGTCTAGTGACGTGGTGTGTATAAAACATAAATATGCAACATAAAACATTGAAATAACAAACCATCAAAGGAGGCATATATTTTAAATAAGGGAAAACGTATATAGACAGCCAATATTGTGAAAATTGAACATCACGTATTTAAAAGACCAGAGGCGTGATAATGACGTTATACTATTTAAGAAAATTTACCTCTCGGTGTATAATATAGACCGGGATAAAACATATGTATTTATAAATATATAAAATGGACGTGCCCTAAATGACTTAAGATGGGTGGGGTGTCTTGGTGGGTTGTGACTAGTAACCGGTATTCTATCTTCAATTGAAAACCGCAATAAAGTATGGCACCTTAAGGAGCGCAGTGTAACGTTAAGACGCTGTCCCATGCGTATTAACATCCATAGTTTTAGGGGGTGAGGGTAACACTGACTACTGATTGTTGTAAAGGGGCGGCGTATGGTTTAGTGTCATACATGGATAGAATCATCGTCATGTATAGGTATTTGAAAAGTGGCCGCTGATTGATTTAAATGTTCGGGTATGGAAGAAACGGTGCAGACAATAGTTGCTTCTGGTACCGAGACATTGAAGTGTTGGCGGTTGGATGGCGTTGGGTAGTTGATTAGTTAGTATGTGTCAACAATCGATTATCCGATGCAGTTTCTTAATGTGTGGCAGGTATGGTTACAGCATAATCTTTATACTGAGTGATCTATGTGAAAGAAACGAGGCCTTGTCTTTCGGTTTCCTTGCTTATCTGTATGTAGTAAATATATACCGTGCATTATATATATATATATATATATATATATATATATATATATATATATATATATATATATATATATATATATATATATATATATATATATACAACAACCACCAAGACACCCCATATTCTGAAGTCATTTAGGGCACGTCCTGTTTATATATTTATATATACATATGTTATACACCCCGAGGGGTCACTTTTATAACCAAGTATAAGGTCATCACCACACATCTCCTCATTAAACAATTTATTGTTCAGTGTTCAATGTATTGCCTGCCTATATATGTTTCTCTTGATTAAAATTAGATTCCTTCTTTGATCATTTGTTATTTCAATGTATTTTTGTTGTGCTTTTATGTTGTATACACACTACGTGACTAGATTACCAAGTCACTAGACCACCACACATACAAGACCTTGTGGTCACTTGACCACCACACATACAAGACCTTGTGGTCACTTGACCACCACACATACAAGACCTTGTGGTAACTTGACCACCACACATACAAGACCTTGTGGTCACTTGACCACCACACATAC
This sequence comes from Cepaea hortensis, assembly GCA_963921405.1. Taxonomy (NCBI): domain Eukaryota; kingdom Metazoa; phylum Mollusca; class Gastropoda; order Stylommatophora; family Helicidae; genus Cepaea; species Cepaea hortensis. The sequence goes on along the minus strand of OY992888.1, from coordinate 2,791,944 downwards.
AAGACCTTGTGGTCACTTGACCACCACACATACAAGACCTTGTGGTCATTTGACCAACCACACATACAAGACCTTGTGGTCACTTGACCACCACACATACAAGACCTTGTGGTCACTTGACCACCACACATACAAGACCTTGTGGTCACTTGACCACCACACATACAAGACCTTGTGGTCACTTGACCACCACACATACAAGACCTTGTGGTCACTTGACCACCACACATACAAGACCTTGTGGTCACTTGACCACCACACATACAAGACCTTGTGGTCACTTGACCACCACACATACAAGACCTTGTGGTCACTTGACCACCACACATACAAGACCTTGTGGTCACTTGACCAACCACACATACAAGACCTTGTGGTCACTTGACCACCACACATACAAGACCTTGTGGTCACTTGACCACCACACATACAAGACCTTGTGGTCACTTGACCAACCACACATACAAGACCTTGTGGTCACTTGACCACGTCCAGCCTGGGAAAATCGATAGTGTAGATTGCAATATCCGTAACGGTCATCCAGTAGTTATCACCCGTTGAGGTTCAGGATCGATATTTGGTTGAAGTATATAAGATCCTCAAAGATGGGGTGGATAGGGCCCGCATTAAGCTAATCCTTTTCATGCATGCATTCATTCAGTAGCATTTCCCTTGAAAAACTGCGCTCCCATAGCATTTTATTGGCACCTTGTCGTCTTGACTGACGATAGTTTAGTACATTGTGCTTTAAAAAAGGCATAATAACTACACCCCATGGCGGTGCCAAATGTGACTGATAAGACCAATTGGCGCTGTAAATGTTCGCCCACAGTAGATGCATGTCACAATATGGTCATTTCTACCATCATGCACCATCTTACGTCTCTCACGCTCGATGTGTGCATTATCTGCAACCATTTTCTCCTTTGTCTTTATTCCATTTCTGATAGTTGCCCTACATGCAACACGTTCAGCGTCGACTTACTCCCAATGCGCATTATCAATGCCTGTATCAGTCATGTCCCGCTTACACACAATCTTTGCACCGTAATAGAGGCCGACCTTCAGATCTTCTACCATCTGTAATTGACCAAAAAATATGACTTTTTATTTCAATTCTCTTTGTTTTATCGTCTTTAGTATCCAGAGGGGTCAGATTAAAGAGGAATGGCTACACAGCTACTTGCTGCCGCTGCCAAAACCGAACAAAGACCATTCCAAGATAAGCGGCTACAGAATCATTACGATGCAGAACACTGCTGGCAAGCTACTGGAGAACATTGTAGCACACAGACTTGCTTGGGACTTGGAACAGCTCGGCTGCTTCCCACCCACACTTGGAGGATACAGACGTAACAAAGAGTCATGGCTCAATGCGGCGGTCTTTGCTCAAGATGTTTACGAAGGATTTCAGGTCAGAGAAGAGACATGTGCGGCCGCCATAGACTTAGAGGAAGCATATAACAGAGTATCTTTCGAGCACTTGATACAAACCCTCCTCAGGCTGAAAGTGCACCCTCACCTTGTACGATGGATAGCTGCAGTCCATAGCAGTCATAGCTGAGAGTCATGGCGGCTGCCAATATCGAGCAAAGACAGCTAATACTTCTGTTCCAAGGACTGGTGCTTTCACGCATCGAGTATGCCCTGGCCATCCTGTCAGTCCTACACAGATTGGAAGACTTGAAAAGGTTCAAAACGAAGCCATGCGCATCATTTTGAGCTGCACGAAAGACACCAGCTGTGTAGCAAAGAGGTACCTCCTTGACTTCCCCACAATGGAACACAGGATCAAGATCTGGAGAGCTCGTGCATACTTAAAAATAAGTGCAGATGAGCAGCACCCTCTGCATGACGCTATATTGAGAGAAAAGGGTGACAGGCTAAAGAGAGGCAAATCATGGATGGGTCGGGCGGAAGATGTCGTCAGACAGGTCTGCAGTCTTACCAGTATCAACCCCGGCAAGGAATGGGTGCCGGTGCCTCCAGCTTTTAAGTGCACTTTCCCCTGCATTATCACACTCGACAGACGGTGCAGAGAGCAGAACCCTGTCGCTGTCAATGCAGAAGTCAACGCGCTCATCTATGAACACTCAGATAGCCCCGAAGTGCTCATCTATACAGATGGATCTGTTGTAAAGCAGCAGAGAAGTGCGTGAGCATTTACAGCCCGTTCAGCGGGCCGAACCGTTCAAGAATCCAGTGGTGCCCACTCTATGACATGACGATGGAGGTGATGGCAGTTACACAGGCTTTTATATGGCTGGAATCACAGCATTATACCAACGTGTGTATACTAAGTGACTCAATGAGCATGATTCAGAAGATCGAAGCTGGATCTGTACGTAGACAGTGGACTGAGTCGCTGCGGAAGTCTTTTTTCGTAAAGTCACCGTCATCTTCGTCCCTGGACATGCGGGAGTCGAGGGAAATGAACGAGCTGATAAACTGGCTGGCTCTGCACCCCCTGTAGATGGCCAGCCCTTGGGTCGTGCCGATGTTATTAACGTCCTTAAAGATATGGCGAGAACAGAGGACTTTGACATCAGTGAATCCACATGGCTGTCCAGGATGAAAGACCTGGGAGTAAGAATCGGCACAGCCAGACGCGAGAGGTACATCGGGAAAACAAGTCGCCTCGTCAACCAACACAGAACTGGCACTATTAGCCACCAGACGCTGATGCATATGCTGGGGGGGGGGGAGGATCTGAGCACCTATGGACATGTCCGGAGTGCAATGAAGATACCCCAACTGATAACTGATAACTGATATCGTCTTTAGTAGCCAGCGTTCTTCAATATTCAGCTCTATGCATGCATGTGTTCTTTTCTTTACCCAAGATAGCCTATTCTTAGATCTCGTCTATAACATTCACGTTCACATGCATTTATGCGCTGTACAGCTTTATTAGTAAGTGGCCAGGTCTCACATGTGTATTTTGCAATGGGAAATATGCATGCTCTTAAAAATCTAATTGTAATAGTTTTGTCTGTATCCTCCACAATTTATTCATTTGTTGTATTTTTTGAAGAGCAATAGATATTCATCTTTTAATATCCTTCATTGTGTCACCATTGTTGTTAGTTAATGATCCAGGATATTTGAAATTTTCCACCAATTCCAATTTATCCTCATTAACATATATTTTTTTTCCCTTCCCATAATGGTTTTATCTGTATGCATTATCTTTATTTTTGCTATGTTAAGAAATACGCTGTGAGTTTCGCTATTCTATTTGGTTGAGGTTATACGCTGTTCTATATTTGTATGTGATGTAGATAGCAATACTGTATCATCAGCATATCGAATCTCTATTATTTCATGACCACCGATAATTAGGGCATCATATAGTTACTAATTTATATCATCTGTGACATGTCTCATTGCATGTTTGTCGTACATGGTAAACAAGTAGGTGGACAGCACACAGTTCTGACGGATTTCTTGCTTGATGTTAAACCAGCCTGATGTCTCAATGGCTATTTTAACCCTGCTTGGTGGTCTAGATAGAGAATTTTTCTGAGTTCTACTACACGAAGCTGGTCCAGCGGCTAAGAACGCTGGGTTCTCATTCTGGAAACCCGGGTTCGAATCCTCGGTTAATTGAGGATTTTTTTCTGTCAAGGGCAAAACGAAAATCCTAACCTGCACTATTCGCGGCGACTACGCTAGCCAGGCGGCATTAATATTCCCCAGGCTCAAGACAACCTCCCCCCCCCCCCACCCCACCCCCACTCCCCCCATTTGCAGTGTAAGGTACTACAGGCAGTAGATGACAGATTTGATAGTACAACATGCAACACAAAGCCCATATTCCTCATGATTTCAGTACAACATGCAACGGGAAGCCCATATATCTCATGATTTCAGTACAACATGCAACAGAAAGCCCATATTCCTCATGATGTCAATACAACATACAACGGGAAGCCCATATTCCTCATGATTTCAGTACAACATGCAACAGAAAGCCCATATTCCTCATGATTTCAGTTCAACATGCAACGGGAAGCCCATATTCCTCATGATTTCAGTACAACATGCAAGGGGAAGCCCATATTCCTCATGATTTCAGTACAACATGCAACGGGAAGCCCATATTCCTCATGATTTCAGTACAACATGCAACGGGAAGCCCATATTCCTCATGATTTCAGTACAACATGCAACGGGAAGCCCATATTCCTCATGATTTCAGTACAACATGCAACGGGAAGCCCATATTCCTCATGATTTCAGTACATCATGCAACGGGAACCCCATATTCCTCATGATTTCATTACAACATGCAACGGGAAGGCCATATTCCTCATGATTTCAGTACAACATGCAATAGAAAGCCCATATTCCTGTGGGATGTGGATTTTAATTTAAGATAATATTTTGTTAAAAGTGTCTAGGGGATTTAATTTGATTCTCTATTATTTTAGCCTCTTTAGGTTATCATGGAATTCTACCATAAACACAAGAAGGAAAATACTTCACTCCTGTTCATAGCTGTATTTATGAGTAATTCTCCATTCCCACTTATCACCCTCTAAAGCATATCTAGTGCTTGAAGACATTGATTTTTCACAACATATAAACAACCACTTGTGAACACCACATTTACTTGATGTACACATCAACAAATGTTGGACAAACAGTTCTAGTATTAAATCAAGATCTGGAGTAACATAAACTTTTGTAATAACCACCATGCATTTTCAGAACAGGCATGGGAATGATTTGCATTATCAAAACACATTTACACCCTGTTTTCCCAAGAAAAAAAAAAAATGTTATTACAAACAACACAACAACCACAAATTGGGTCTACTTCCCTGGACCCACCTTACATAATTAAGGCAAATAATGATCTAAGTACATAGAACCCAACATATAAAACAGTTGTTTCTGACACCCTTTACAATTCTCATATTTTAAAAATAATGAGTTGGTGTCAAAATACTATACCATAACCTTCATTGAAAAAAAGCTACTTACCTGTTACATCCATGGCATAGAAAAAACACATATAAAAGCAGTTTGTACTAATAATTAAACTAATTAATTATAGTATTCCTTTAGGCATTGCGGGTGGGTATTCTTCTCCAGTGCGAAGCAGTTAATGTCCATAATTATCCGGGACAGAAATAAATACTCACAGTCATGTTCTAATGTCCACTGAAGTTTCTGCTGAATAATTATAATCCATATTAGGAAATAAATTCACGACCTATCCCCTCCATTGGGGCTGAATTCACGAATCTTCTGTTGCAAATGGCTCGGTGCTTTTGTGACAATTTGGAGCCTCAGTTGGTCATACTTCAGGAGTTCCACTTAAGCTCTGCAGAAGGTAATTCCTTTATCATCAGGTCTGATGAAAAGTCGACGTCCATTCAGCTTTTCGGCTTTAACTATACGAATCCCAAATTGGCTCACACAGAGGTTTTACCCGCCTAGTCACCAGTCTATAACCTATTCCACAGTTGATGGCATATTGGCTGACATGGGACCAGCACAGAGTTCTGATTCAGTATTTCCTTTCAGTGTCGACATACAATGCTGTTTGTCATTTATTTCGTTCATCTGGAAATATTTCCAGGATTTATCTGCTGCATGGAACTGAAGAATATTACTTTCAACACATAACCAGGGTTGCGAGCAATCAGATGCTTCCTTTGGTTGCAGGCGTAAGGGCATTTACTCCGCTAGCTGCTTTCATATGGTCCTTTTGATGGTATTCAAGTCTGAGATCTCAAGTGGATCTTGCTCTTTTCCAAGAGTTTCAGATTTTGGAACCTTGAGGTAATCTGGTGTAGTTGTGTTTCAGAGTATCTTAAGTTGGTACCTTGGTTGTACTGGCTTATGGTGTTTCAGTGTCTCCTCCCCATTTGTTTGAGTTGGTGTCTTGAACCTTATGTTGACTTTTCTTTCGAAGGAGGCTACTTGGGTGTATCCTTTGAACTTGGGAGTCCATATTCCTCATGATTTCACACTTCCACACAGTCTGCCTTAGGAAGCTATTGAAGATTAAATGGCAAGACAAGATCCCAGACACTGAAGTTCTAGAAAGAGCGTCCATGCCCAGTATCCACACTCTACTAATGAAGAATCAGATTCGCTGGGCTGGTCACTTGACTCGCATGCCAGATCACAGGCTCCCTAAACGAATTTTTTTACGGCGAGTTGCGTTGTGGTAAACGCTCCCAAGGCGGCCAGAGAAACGCTTTAAAGACACTGAAAATCTCATTGAATGCGTTTGGAATTAATCATGACACCTGGGAGACTGCAGCCAGAGACCGAAATTCGTGGCGTACATCATTACGCAAGGGTGCAGTCACTTGTGAGGCAACCAGGACTGCAAGAGCTGTGAAGAAAAGACAGAACAGAAGAACCACTGCAGAAAATCCTCCTCCAGAAACGTCAAGCATTCTTTGTCCACGTTGTCAAAGAACATTTCGAGCCAAAATAGGCCTTATCAGCCATCTTAGAACTCACGGCTCCATACTTTCAACCCCACTGGATGAAATGAATGGTCATCATCATTCTTGATGGACAAACAACATAACATAATTTACCACATTCACATTTAGTTTGTTATTAAGGAATATTTTCTACTAGTGTCTTTTGTTTTTGAACTTCTGAACTATGAGTGTGATTTAATATTAACATCTAATCCTATGTCCGCAAAACGACAGATAATAAACAGCATATTCACACCAACCCTATGCTACCAATCTCAAACCTGGACTTTATCCAAATTACACCTTCGCAAAATCAACACCTGCGAAATGAGATGCCTGAGGAGAGCTGCCAACTTAACAATCCGAGACCGAGTAAGAAATGCTACTATCAGACAGACTGTGGGATCAACACCTTGTGCCACATTTATTGACAGACAGAAGATCAAGTGGTTTGGCCATGTCATTAGAATGCAACATCAACAACTACCATCACTGGCCTTACATCAAAGATCATCTGCGACGAGACCACGAGGACGTCCAAGAAGAAAATGGATTGACGACATCAGAGACATTGTACAACCTCACGGAATGACACTATCCAGTGCCGTCCACCGGGCGCTGGAACGCAAATTATTCCTCCCCACGACGCTTGATGGCAGAAGTGGAAGATGATGATGATGATGATGATCTAATCCTTGATTGGAATTCTTCGGCCTCTGGCCGGATTTTACTAGATAGGTGAGGTGTGGCACAGACCTGAGATTGGCCACTTAACTTTGGCATCCAATATCCACAGCTCGGCTGTCGTGTCTTTCAATGTCTTGTCTCTGCTCTTCTGGCGACGATGAATCTCGCGTCACTCCGGTATGGGTATAATGGAATGGTGGGTTCTAATAATTTTTTTTTTTAAATTTACTGTCTAAATATTCTTAACCCCCATCCTAACAGTTCATCACTTCTGTTGTACAAATACTATATTCGTGTGAAGATTAGGAATTATTAATTAGTTCATTTACTTGGATAGAGAGATGGACACAAAAGTAAGCTATTTATTTTTAAAAAAAAACTGGTTAGGGTGGTAAAAACGTAAATAATGGACAGAGTTGTGTCGAGCGAACGAAAGAAGAAGACGTGTCAAAGAATAAGCACAGACAAGTCACTGAAATTGTTCTCGTGACTACATAAAAGTATGAATGGTGTAGTCAAGAATAAGCGTATTCCTGACTTTTAGGGTGCTGAACTCCTCTGATGGTATCAGTAATAGAATTCTTCGTTGTGCTGCACCAGTCGTTAGTGAGTCCTTAACGTTCATATATAACCAGTGCCTGGCCAAAAACTACTTTCCATCTGCTTTTAAAATTGCTATAGTGTTTCCGCTAATTAAAAATGGCTCAATCGATAATAGCGTTTTGGGTAACTATAGACCTGCCTTACTATCATCGCTATCTAGTAGTAGGCCTCTTTCAGTCCTGAAGGACTATAGAGTTGTGCCGCTTGGGAGGTGCCTGGCAGCACCGCTGGTGACTGTATAGTCCAATTCGAGAGTGACAATCTCTGTCACAGTTTCCGCATCTGTGAGACGAGGCAAGTCCCGCAGTAAGTGACTGCTCTTTGAGCCTGTGCCGTCTCTCCTCAGTTTTTTTGGATCTGATTGCGCTCAAAGAGCACTAGTCCGTTTCGTACATCTCTTCTCCAGGAGCATCTGTCTGTTGCAACTCTCTCCCACGTGTCTGGATCTATTCCAATGGTTTTCCTATCTTGTTTACACACATCCCTATATCGCATTTGGGGTCTTCCGGTTGGCCTCTTTCCTGTGGCTAGTTCTCCGTACAGGAGATCTTTGGGAATACGTTCGTCCTCCATTCGAGATACGTGGCCCAACCACCGGAGGCGTCTCTGCTTGAGGAGGGTGTGCACTGTGGTAATATCTGCTCTTTCAAGCACCTGTTTGTTTGTTATGTGGTCTTTCCATGTTATGCCCAGGATACGTCTCAGACATCTTATGTGGAAGGAATTCAACTTCCTTTCCTGTCTTGAGTACAGGGTCCAGGATTCAGACCCGTAGAGTAGTGTGCTAACAACACAAGCTTTATATACTTGAGCTTTTGTACGCTCTGTTAGTCTATTATTCTCCCAAACTCTTTTAGCTAGCCTGGAAAATGTTGTGGCTGCCTTTCCAATGCGTCTGTCGATTTCTGTCTCTAATGAAAGATTATCTGATATTGTCGATCCCAGATACACAAAATCGTGGACGACTTTCAATTCATAATTAGAGATTTTGATTGACGGAGGCGCATCAGCATCTTGTTCCATCACCTGTGTTTTATTTAGGCTAATGGTGAGCCCAAAGTCTTTGCAGGCGGCTGCAAAACGATCTATGAGCCTTTGGAGATCTTCTGCTGTATGAGTATTCAGTGCTGCATCATCTGCAAAAAGTAGTTCTCTTACGCATCTTGGTCTTATTTTGGTCTTTGCCTTGAGTCTTGATGGGTTAAAAAGTTTGCCATCAGATCTTGTGTGGAGGTATATGCCTTCAGTGGCAGTCCCAAATGCTTGCCTTAAGAGAACAGCAAAGAAGATACCAAAGAGTGTAGGAGCAAGCACGCATCCCTGCTTTACTCCGCTGCTGATGCTGAATGACTGGGATGTTGAGCCGTCAAATAAAATGGTCCCCTGCATGTTTTCGTGGAATGATTTCACGAGACTAAGAAGGGTGGGTGGACATCCAACCTTTTCAAGGACCTTAAAAAGGCCGCTTCTGCTCACGAGGTCAAATGCCTTTGTGAGGTCGATGAAGGCTATATATAATGGCTTCCTCTGTTCTCTGCACTTCTCTTGGAGCTGCCGGAGTGAGAAAATCATATCGATGGTGGACCTGTTGGGTCTAAATCCGCACTGCGATTCGGGGTAGATTCTTTTAGCAAGAATGTGTAATCTTTTAAGGATTACTCTGGCAAAAATCTTGCCTGTAATGCTGAGAAGGGAAATGCCGCGATAGTTGTTGCAGTCGCTTCTGTCGCCTTTGTTTTTATAAAGGGTAACGATGTTTGCGTCTTTCATATCTTGTGGTATTGATTTTTCTCTCCAGCAGAGCTGTAATATTGCATACAGTTCTGGGATGATTGTTTCTTTGCTACATTTTAAAATTTCAGGTGGAATACTATCTTTTCCAGGTGCCTTGCCGGATTTGAGAGAGTCTAGTGCTTCGCTGATTTCTGTGAGGCAAGGTTCGTTATCCAAGGCATGCATGGAGGACTGTTGATCGATGGCTTCCAGAGCTTCTTCGCTGACAGTGTTATCCACTGAGTATAGCTCTGAGTAGTGTTCTACCCAGCGATCCATTTGTTTCGCTCGATCTTTTATGATTACCCCCTCAGTTGATCGTAAAGGGGCCATCTTATTTTTTGATGGACCGACAGCTTGCTTGATGCCCTCATACATTCCTCTTATATTTCCAGTGTCTGCACAAGTTTGAATTTGAGCAGAGAGCTGTAGCCAGTACCTGTTCGCACATCTTCTTGCCATCTGTTGTACTCTATTTCTGGCCGTTCGCAATGCCTGCAGTGTTTTCTCTGAAGGTGATGTTTTATACATCGAGAATGCATGTCTCTTTATCTCCAGGACTGGGAGCATCTCTTCAGAGTGTGCTTCAAACCAGTCGGTTGACTTAGTTTGCTTCTTGCCAAATGTTGATAGTGCTGTATTGTAGATGGTGTCGCGAAAATGACTCCATCTCTCGGTGGAATCTCCGTCTGTGGGGCCGGGCAGAGTATCCGCTAGAGCCTGCATGAATTTGTTGACCTTCTCTTTATTTTGGGTGCCACTGGTGTCAATGCGTGGTCTTCCTTCTGTTCGGCTTCTGTAGATTCTCTTGGGCTTTATCTTCACCTTGCTGGAGACGAGTGAATGGTCGGTGTCACAGTCAGCACCATGATAGCTGCCAGTCATCCGTACATTGCGGAGGTTGCTGCGTTTAGTGAGCACCAGGTCGAGTTGGTGCCAGTTCTTTGATCTGGGGTGCCTCCATGACACCTTGTGTTGAGGTTTCGTGTCAAAGAAGGTGTTGGTCACGCACAGATTATGGTGGCTGCAGAATTCCAAGAGACGTTGTCCATTGTCATTGATCTTCCCAACGCCAAACTGTCCTAGACATGAAGGCCAAGATTCGTGGTCGGAGCCAACCCTGGCATTGAAATCCCCCAGGATAAAAAGATGTTTCTCTGGTGTTTCACTGACTTCTTTGCTAAGGTCGTCATAGAACTTGTCTTTAGATTCTGATGCTGCAGTTAGTGTTGGGGCGTAAACGCTTATAATACTAACTGGGCCTGCCTCTGTCTGGAGTTGGAGCTTCAATATTCTTTCAGTGCCATCACTTGGTGGTATGATGGAATTGAGCAGCTTGTTTCTGATAGCGAAGCCAACTCCATGCTCCCTGGTCTCTCCGCACGGCTTGCCATGCAACCTCTTCGCTATCTAATCCACTAGAAAAACACATTCATAAAATAACGTTACACCATTTAATTAATAACGATCTAATAATTAACAGTCAATCTGGGTTTCGACCTAAATATTCTTGCCATAGTGCTCTAACAAAAATGACCGATAACTGGCACTTAAACATCAACAACGGTAGAATTTGTGGAGCGGTGTTTGTAGACTTTAAAAAATCTTTTGATATGGTAGATCACGATATTTTAATTAGAAAATTAAAACAAATGAAGACAAGCACCAACATGGTGAACATAATTACGTCATTTCTATCCGACAGACAACAAGTCGTGTCCTTCAACAACTGTCTATCATGACCCCCACAGCTTAATATTGGTGTGCCTCAGGGCTCAATACTAGGTCCGCTGCTTTTTGCTTAATCCATACCGACTATCCATCCATCCATCATCCATCATGTGCCATGCCGGTAAGCGTGGGCGGTCAAGTTCTCCAAATCATTTCTTCTCATAACATGCCCAAAAAATTGTGACTGTCTGCGTCTAATGTCTCTAATCAGTTTACGATCTTCATTTGTTTCTTGAAGGACTTGTTCATTAGTCTTTCTGGCTGTCCATGGTATTCTTTGCATTTTCCTCAGAAACCACATTTCTACAGCCATCAGATGTTTTTCAGCCTGGCTGCTCATTGTCCAAGCTTCACATCCATATAAAAGCATACCGACTATATGCCACCATAATTCATTTACTGGTATAATTGTCCATTATAATCGTTCATTACAATTGTTTAACTATAATTGTTCACTATATATGTGTATGCGTGTGGGAGCGAGAGAGAGAGAGAGAGAGAGAGAGAGAGAGAGAGAGAGAGAGAGAGAAAGAGAGAGAGAGAGAGAATGTGGGTATCAGAGAGGGTGAGAGAGTGAATGTGTGTGTGCGCACGTGCGAGCGTGTGTGTGGAGAGGGTGATTGAGCGAGAAATGGTAGGGGAATGTGTCAGTGCATGCATTCGTACGTGTATGTGTGAGAGTGTGTGAGGGAGTGTGTGCGTGCGTGCATGCGTTCATGCGTATTGTATATGTGTGAGAGAGTGTGATTGAGAGAGTGAGTGTGTGTGTGAAGGATTGTGTGTGAGAGAGTGAGACAGTTCGAGAGTTGATGTGTTAGTGTGTGTGTGAGAGCGCGCATGCGTGTGAGTGTGTGTATATGAAAGAATACAGAGAGAGAGAGAGAGAGAGAGAGAGAGAGAGAGAGAGAGAGAGAGAGAGAGAGAGAGAGCTGAGCAGATGCATGCCATGTAACACGCATGTTATGTAACATGCGAATCCATATGTTTGTGTAGTCTCATCTGTCATATTATCAGTTAAATACCATTTGATTTTATCATGTATAATATAAATGTATGTACATTACTGTAGTTTGAGTGAGAGAGTCAGTGAGTGTGAATGAGAGACAGAATGAGTGAGCGTGAGAGTGAATGTGTGTGTGTGTGTGTGTGTGTGCGCGTGCGTGTGTGTGTGTGTGTGTGTGTATGTGTGTGTGTGTGTGTGTGTGTGTGTGTGTGTGTGTGTGTGGGAGCATCACTATGTTTACGTCACATACTTTTTATGTACACATTTTTCTCCATGTTTAACATTTTTATGAGACTGTTCATGACAATTGTCAGTGTATGTGTGTGAGTAAAGTGTGGGAGTTTGCTCATACTAGTTTCAATGCTAACGTGAGACATTTTGTTTGTGTCTAGATGTGAGGAGGTGTGAGTGTGTGTGGAGGATGTGTGTGAGTGTGGGGATATGTGTGGGTGGGGGTATGCGTTTGGATGGGTTGGGGTGTGTGGGTTTTTGTGGGTAGTGATATTTGTGGGTGTTGGTGGGATGTGTGGATGGATGTGTGGGGGTGAAAGTAGGGGTGTGGGAATAGGTGTGGGGGATGTGTGTATGGGTGGAGGATATGCGTATGGGACGTGTGTGGGGTGTGTGTGTGTTTATGTGGGTGGTGATGTGTCTGTGGTTTGAGGTAGTATGTGTGGGTGGCGGGGTTGTGTGGGTAGGGGATTGTGTTGGGTGGATTGGGGATGCAATGGCGGGTGGGGAGAAGTGTATGGTGTGTGGGTTTGAGATATGTGTGCGGTGTGTTGGTGGGGGATGTGTGCATAGTGTGTGGGTGGGGGTGTGGTGGTATGGGTGAGGATATGTGTGTGGGTGGTGGATAGTGTGTGGTGTGGGGGATGTGTGTGATGGGTGCAGGGAATGTGTGTATGGGTGGGGTGGTTGGGGGAAGTATGTGGGGGTGTGTGGGTGGGAGATGTGTGCGTGGATGGGGAATGTGTGGGTGGTGGTATGTGAGTGGCTTAGGGATGTGTAGGTGGGTGAGGGATGTATATGTGTCGGGGTGGGATGCGTGAGTGGGTGGAGGATGTGTGTGGGTAGGGGTATTGTGATCAAGAGATGTTTGGTTGGGGGTGGGTGGGTGGGTGGGGGTGTGTGGGTGCTTAGTGGAGGATGTGTGCGTGAGTGAGTGTTGGTGGACGGGTAGAGAATGCGTGTGTGGGTGGGGAGACCTGTGTGGTGTGTTGGTTAGGGATATTGTGTGGATGAGGTATGTGTGTGTGGATGGGGGATTTTTGGTGTTTGTTGGTGGGGATATGTGGGGTGGATGGGTAAGGGTATCTGTGTGGGTGTGGGTGGGAATATTGTGCGGTATGAGGGTGGGGGATATGTGTGTGGTGTGTAGGTGGGGATGTGTGGTGGTATGTGGGTGTGGGATGTGCTGGTGAGGGATATGTGTGTGTGCGGTGCGTGGGTTGAGAATATTGTGTGGTAGGCGATGTATGTGATGTGCGGTTGGGGGATCGTGTAGTGGGGGATTGGGTTAAGGCATGTATGGGTGGGTGGAGGATGTATGTGTTGGTGGTGGGGTGTGTGTGTGAGTGGATTGGGGATGTATGGGTGGTGTGTGGGGGGAGGGGTAGGGAGATTTCAGTTGGTGGGGATGTGTGTGTATGGTTTGGGGATGTGTGAGTGGATGTGCGATGTGTGGGTTGGTGGGGGAATGTTTGTGGGTGGCGAGTGTGTTTTGGTTGGGGTACAGGTGAGGGGGGAGTGTGTGGGTGGAGGATGTGCGGAAGGGGGATGGGTCGGTTGGTGGGGTATGTATGTGTCCCTTAGTGTGCGTGCGTGTGTGTGGGTAGGTGGGTGTGTGTGTGTGGGTGGGGTGATGTATGGGTAGGTGGGAGATGGGCCTCATAACATGGTAATTTGCCTTGTTTATGTTTACAACATTCATTTCACAATGTTTATTTTTCTTCCTCTGTAAATGTATAATGCTCTTGATAAATGAAAGACGAGTGATTGGAAGGGCCGAATGTAAGACGGGCCTGCGCGCGCAATTTTTGACCCTAATAAAGTTGATTTGATTTGATTTGGCAGAGAACTGACTAGAATAGGGGCAAATCTCTTTTCGAACTTTATCTAGAGCAAAGCAACCAGATAGACATGAGAGGACTAAATCTTTCCAAGGCGTCACCTCAGGCAGGTGTAAGGCCCAGAACATTTCAGATGTTGACACAATGACAGTGAAAGAGATCAATTTGAGCTTCGACGAAAAAAAAAAAAAAAGAACACAGCGCACCACGGTCGGATGGTATAACGTATGACGATATCAATATGTGTACCGACAGCGAGTTAGAGGAACTAGCACATATGTACACAGTGGCGTGCAGAGGGGGGTGCGGGGGTACGACGGCCCCGGGCATCCAGCCGGCAGGGGGGGGGGGGCATCCAATTAGGGAAAGGGGGCAGCACAATGCAGTGGGAGGGGAGGGGGGGATGAATTAGGGAAAGAACAATTTAGGGGCATCCAATCAAAGGGTTGGCCCCGGGCACCAAAGAACCTCTGCACGCCACTGTATGTACAACAACAGTATAGGGAGTGCTAGCATTCAGGCGGAGTGGTTACACAGCTATCTGATTTCCTTGCCGAAGCCTTGCAAAGACCACACACAAATTCAGGGATATCAAGAAATAACCACGCAGAATACAATAGGCAGACTGATGGAGAAGTTAATTGCCAGAACAATATCAAGCCAGCTAGAGAAGCAAGATTTTCTCTCACCTACCCTTTCTCCATAATCCCGTATATTCTCGTGAGTAACGTAACCTGCACGAGAATCGGTAGAGGTTCTCATCGCGTTGGTAACTTTCGGGGTATGTGAGTCGGTCGGTCACAAATCAATGGCAAACTACTGAGCGTAACCGTGCCAAGAAATCAACAATCAGTTGAAAGATGGTGATATTGACAGCGATGTCCTTAAAGGATATGCGAAAAAATCTTTTTTTAAAAATAAGAAAACCCTTGGAGGATACCATACAATCAGAAAAATCTGGACCAACGTAGCAGTTTTTGCCTATGATGTCTATAGAGATTTCCACTCAACATGTGCTGCGGCGATTGCTCTTGAGGACACATACAACAGAGTACCGATTGATTGATTAATGGTTCAGCTTCTTGAACTCAAGATAAGTCCATTCATCCTTAGTTGGATCTCCGCAGCCCTCTTCCAACGGAAAGTAGTTTTTAGATGTGGCAGCTGGACTTCGGAACCAACAACAATATAGTCTGGCCTGCCACAGGGATCACCATTATCTCCGGTGCTGTTAGACGCCTACACAGTGAGAATCACCGGAGAGTAGATCACAAAACCGGGAATGACATTGTCGTATGAAGACGATGTGTTATTGTATCGTAGTTCACTGCTTAACAGCGACATGTTAGGGAATTAAACACTACCACTCAGTCTGCCTTGGGAAGCTATTGAAGATTCAATGGCAAGACAAGATCCCGGACACTGAAGTCCTAGAAAGAGCGTGCATGCTCAGTATGCATACTCTACAAATTAAGAATCAGATTCGCTGGAATGGTCGCTTCACTTGCATGCCAGATCACAGGTTCCCTAAACGAACTGTAGACGGCGATCTGCGTTGTTGTAAACACTCCGAAGGTGGTCAGAGGAAACGCTTTAAAGACACCAAAAATCTCACTGAAAGCTTTTGGAATCCATCACGACACCTAGGAAACCACTGCTAAAGACCGTAATTCGTGGCGTGCATTATTACGCAAGAGTGCAGTCAATTGTGAAGCAACCAGGACTGCAAGAGCTGTGACGGAAAGGCTGTCAGAAAAACCACTGCAGGAGATCCTACTCCTGGAACGTCAAGCATTCTTTGCCCGCATTGTCAAAGAACATTTCGAGCCAAAATAGGCCTTATCAGCCATCTTAGAACTCATGGCTCCATACTTTCAACCCCTCTGGATGAAATGAATGGTCATCATCATTCTTTATAGACAAACAAAAACAGTGTACCGTCTGGGTAAGAATAGAGATCGTGTTTCTGTGGAACTACAAACAGAACTCAATTCGAACTAAAAATTGGTGTTTTGAGGCTGGTCCAATGGTCAACATAACCTGTCCCTTGATACCAACTGTGGCATAACGCTAACCACCATTATTCATTTACCAAAACATGCCGCAAGAAGAGGAAACAACATTTTAAAAAAATGACTACACAACCGCAAACTGAAACTAGGACTTAAAACTTAACATCGAAACTGGAACTGCATAAGTGACAGATGACGTGGATTCTTGGAAAGATTTCGTCAGCCAAGGCTTGAAAAACTATTGGTTAGGAGAGACATGTGACACCGCTTTCGCGCCAACGCCGAATTTGCATATGTTAATATTTCATCAGAATATGATAAGCCCGCACTTTTTCTGCAACCAGCTTGATTGACAGACGTGAGAAGCTGGTGTGACCAAATTTTTCAGACAGGGAATTGCGGGGTGTCTAGATCTGAGGTAAGCTTGTAATTCCCGAGATTAGACTAAGAACCCGATGTATCAAGTATCCAGTAATGGTACCCAGTGTTTGTGATGTCAATTGAAATGTATTATTATTAATTAAAACCTCTGAAATGTAAAAATGCTCGACTGTAGATTCTAACGACGCAGAGCCGTTCCCGGGCAAACTGACACTCCAATACTCTCTTCGATGAAACTGCAATCTCTGATATTCTTAAAGATAATTATTAACTTTAAGAAGTGCATAATACTACTATATTCTATTCTAAACAACTGTGAGAAGTGATGATTCGAAAGCAATCTTGTGCATTTTGTCAGAAACACTGTTAAAGATGCTATCACTATCTACAGCTAAAATGACAGTTCGTGTACTAGAACTAGTGCCTTGTTCTAAAAACAGACTTATCTATGCCTATTTACAATCTAGAAAGCTGAAAGAGAAATCAATCTTTCCTTTCTCCTTCATCTATTGAATCAATAGGGTTTGACGGAATAAATATTTATATTTTTGTCAAATTTTAATTAGATAAGGGCACACATGAACTGCATTACATGAGAAAGTTGTGCTTCGCGGAACACCATCACGCGCAGTGAACTTAACTCATTAATCAACACGGCTTGAAAACACAACTCAACACCACACCACCCAACACTTAACACAACAACAACAGATAATGGGAGAGAGTTATTAGACACAAGAAGAAGAAGAAGAAGTTAATTGGGAGAACACAGAGAATTATTTATACACACGATAAACACCATTGAGTGGAAGAAATGTTATAAATGTATGTCATTTATTTACATGCATCTTGACACATTCTCACTCTTGTCACTGTCTTACTGTACACGTTCACTGACCCCAGGTCAAATGAGAACTTACATACAGCAGGAACCAGTTGATACAAGGCGTACACAGTGTGATAAACTCTGACCACCCCAAATTAACCCAACACTAGATTAGAGAGAAAAATGGAGGGGAGGGGAACTAGTTCCTACTTCAGGAATTTAGGTTTCTGTTACCTACTTTTAAAAGATTGTATTGGGAAGATTGTATATATTTATGTGAATTTTAAACAGTGATCTTGGTGGCTACCAACAACCACCCAACACATCAACAAACTAACCACATAAATCAGACCTGAAAGAGGGAAGCCGAGAGAAAGACATGAACCACAAGTGAGATGGAAGATGACTTGGCCATGAGCAAAGTATGGGGAGGCCTTCAGAGGAGCTATACGGGCATACCTGAAGTGGATCCATCAGTCAATGGACCCTGGCTTACCAAATCTTCCAGTCGCCAGGTTACATTTTTCATTCGTACACACCACACCCAATTTCAGGAAACTGATATTTAATTGTTGATTCATCATCTTCACACTTAACATGTACAACATCAAAATGTTTACTATGTTTCACACTTGTTGACATCTCATATATTGATGTTTGTTATTGATGGCCTGGGACAATGGTCCAATGTGCAACTTTTCTAATATATCTTGTGTAAAACAATAGAGATGTGTGTACTGGCCAGAAGGCTCAGGCCCAGTCAATAAATGATTAACATGAATTGACCTTCTGTTAATTTATCAGTTCAAACCTATCTGTGATTTCCCACCTTTTGTGTGTCAAGATCTATTGAGACTTGTTTATGTGTTTGATTGTTTAAAAATAAATTAACTCATGACTTACTAAAATGGGGAATTAAAAAGACTCTAGATCTATCAACTGCTCAACATCCATGTTTTCTTCATTTAAATCAGGCTGAGAAAATTCTCCAGACTTTCCTCAGATTTGAAAAAATAAAAGGGGGCTCCAGAGCTAAAGAATCCTTGGAGAAAGGGCAGAATCCCAGTTAGTAATCATTATTCTCACCAGGGCCATAATCTATATCTCCTAGACATAATTTAATAAGACGAGGCCTGCAGATAACTCAAGGTTCATATTCTGGGGTTATTGAAGATAGAAGAGGATGGGGCTCTACTTCTTTTGTTAGAAATGGGGCATGCACTACAGTGATCTCCCACTCCCTTCAAAATATATGACATATTGGGAAGGCTACGTCCTGTATGGTTCCCATATATTAACCTTTAAACAATGACATAAAAATACATTAACACAATTATCTTTAGATTTTGAACATTATCATTTTCTAGAATGCTTAACAGATACCATGTAGGGTATTGATTGACAGCCACATGATATGAATGACATTTATAGATAAATAAGAGTAGGTGACTGATCATTCCTCCTGAAGAAGGAGACCTCTTTCAAGCAGGTGTAGACTTCAGAAAAAGGTGCTCCAGGAGAAATATATAGTGTGTATCTACTACCCAAACACTACTTCTCTTCCAGAGAAGGTGTTCTTTTCCTGTGAAGTCTGAAAACAGCATTTCATCAACCACCGGAAAATCTTATCCGTTGGGAAAACTCTGTCTAATTTCAGATTCTTTTCTTTACTAGGAATTAATTCTGGGTACTTCAGTGCCTGCTGCCTTTGGCTTTTCCAGCATTGACAGACAGACATAACATAGGGTGTTTTTAATATTGTGCATGCTCTGTTGTATATTTGCAGATCAGGGACTGACAAGCTTACGCGGATCAGACTAACTGCAATTATATTTTTTTAGGCAGGGCAAATAAAACAATACATTCGAGGCATGGCTGTCAAAGACTCAAGTATAGAGGAGGAAGACCACCCTGAATGAGTGGTCTTCCTCCAGTAGATTAGAGGTAACTCAGTGTCCCTACATGAGGGCAGGGTAGGTGATAGGAAGGGGAACTATTAAATAGTTCCCTCATGCGACACGGAGGTGTCGACCAGAGAGTTAGCACTCTGGTCACGGCATGATCACGGCAACGTGAATCTAGAGTGTAACTCAAGAAAGGCCACTACGCGAGCGTGCTAAATGAGGACGCACGCAAAAAGCCGTAGTGCGCCCTGAGTCCTTCCGCGTACTGTTTACACAGTACGCGGAGTAGAATCAGATGGGACACAGACTTCAGAGTGATAACTTCGCTTAGCGATGCTTGTTTCGTTAGCCGAGTAGATAGATTAGCGTTAGGGTTAGGAAACCACTAGTGATAGGACGTTCTGTGCATTTATTCTTGTGTGATTTGTTAGCGACTGTTTGTTGTACATTGATGTGATACAAAGAGCCAGTGGCAATAAAATGTGTGACCAATTCCTCTCGTACGACTAGCAAGTCTTTTGTGTGGTGCGAGAGAAGTATCCTAGAATGCCTGTGACAGCGGTTGCTGACAGGCTAGGATAAAGTGGTGTCAGAAGTGTGGCTTGGACAATTGTTCAAGCCAAAACACTCACCCACGGCTCTAAAATAGAATAACGGCTAGATAATCACAGGTTTAATTTGTGTTAGTGACAATGGCGTGTGCAGACAGAGCAAGGTGCGAGCTGTGCCCATCGTGTCCAATTTACATTTATTTGTGCTTATTTACTTATTTTGTGCTTATGAACATGTTTTCTTCTCATTTGTAAGTATTATTATTATAGTTTTGTATCATTTATTTCTATAATTACTTATTTATTTACGATTATTTGTCAAATATGATTCACGGCGGAGCGATACACAGAAATGAGCCGAGAAAAATTATCGATTTTTCCAAGCTAAAAATAGCGCTGCGCCTCTGACGTATCGTGACTGACAAACAGCTGCGTTACGCCATTTGCAGTCAGCGTCTGATTGTTGACAAATCGCAAAGCGGCTGCTCGCCTGAATCGTTGACTTATATCAAACATTATTTGTTTATAATAGTTACTTATTAAATATATTTACTTATTTAAACATTATTATTACTTTTATATTTATTTCAAAGCATTTATTTAATTATTTTCATATTTTTTCTATTTGTTACCGTCGCGATGGCACTACTTCAGCGATGCAAATGAGACGCAGTCTGCACAGCACTTCCATAGATTAAACAGATAGAGATAGGGAAGGCATAAATACGTTAGAACGAAGACAGGACAGTGACATTTAATATTATTTAAACCACATTTTTTTTTGTCCTGGGGCATTTAATTGTATAATTGTCTAAAATTATATATCGTTTGCAAGTGGTTAATTGTTGATGCTCTTGATAACCAGGGTGAACAACAGCTGGTGATAAGCATTACGCAAGCTGTGTGCGGTATTGCCAGACTAATAGACCTGAGGTGCGAAACGAGTGTACATGATTGATCTGGAAAATTAAGATGAGTATACCCAAATGATTTTGCATGCAATATGATTAATAATGCATCTCTTTTTCAGCGTGTGATGTATTAGCATATTTTTTGGTGATCTGTATTTCAGGTTAGAAACTAAGAGTACAATTTTTTTTTGTGCTCAGAGACTTAAAATCCTAACGTATCTAATATAAATAAGTGAGTAAATATTTTAGGGCCTATCAAATCTAGCTAATTACCAAACAACATGGCAACTTTAGCTGATTTCATAAAAGCAGGCAAGGAACTAGAATACACAGGAAAGGAATTAGAGCAATATGCTGATCAAAAATTTAAGGAAGCAAAAGATGCTGATAGAGATGAACGTGCACGAGAAAGACAACATCAAAAGGAGATTGTAGAACTAGCTGAGATAACAAAACAAAAGCAGTTAGATGAAGACAAAGAAATTAAACAAAAGGAGTTAGAGATACAACACAAAGAGGCACAATTAGCTGAAGAAACGAAACAGAAACAGTTAGATCAAGACAAGGAGATTAAACAATAAGAATTAGAATTAAAACAAAAACAATTAGAACAAGATAAGGAGATTAAGCAAAGACAATTAGAACAAGATAAAGAGGTTAAGCAAAAGCAATTAGATCAAGAGAGAGAACTAAAACAAAAAGAGATAGATGAAATGGCAAGGGTGAAAGAAAAACAAATACAAGTTGAATCAGAGACACAGTTAAAGATGAAAGGTATGGATGTAGATTCACACTTAGAGATCTCCGCTACAAAACTAAAAAGTCAGCAAGAGGAAAATAAATTTAATAAGTACAAAAACATTATCAAACCATTTTGTAAAGATGATTCCATATCAGCCTGGACAGAAAATGTCGAGTATCAACTAAAATACCACGAAGTACCAATCGATATGTGGGCCATGATCTACATGAAGAACTTAAGTGGGGAGCCCCTTAAAGTGATAGAATCAATACCAACTGACCTTAGATCTAACTATCAGTACATCCATGATAGGATAATGCAACATTTCTTACTTGATGCCCCTGGGTATCAAGTACAGTTTTCCAATTTAAAACCTAAGCCAACCGAGACCTTTATCGATTATGTCTCAAATGCCCAAAGTGTACTAAATAGATGGCTTAGTGCATCATAAATAGGAAAGGATTTTGATAAACTTAAAAACTTAATAGCCATGGATAAAGTCATATCCACAATACCATCTCCTTTCGCTAAATTCTTGCAGCAGTCAGACATTGAGACCATAGAACAGTTTGAAAAGAAAGGCTCGGCATATTTTTCTTCCAATAGAGATATTTTTAAGACATCAAACAGTGTCTCTGAAATAGTTTCTTTTGTAAAGGACCAACATAAAAACTATCAGAGTAATAGAAAACCATTTCATAGAGTCGACAAGAAAGATAAGAAAGTATCGAAATGTGTTTATTGTCAACTTTTTCATGATACTTATTCTATGTGTGATAAATCACCAAACTATCCTGCACATCTGGAGACGGTCATTAAGAAGCAACAAAACAAAAGAACTGCATACAGGCGTGCAGTCAAATGCTTCTTCTGTTCTAGCTACGGGCATTATTCCAATAAGTGCCTGGGGCGCCAAAGAATGAAGGCCAATAATGCAATTTTGATTGATACATCCTCTGATAGTGGTAGTGAGACTGAGTGTGATATCAAGAATGTATTACCTTTTAAGCAATCTGAAGATGTTTGTTGTGTGAACGATGTATTAAGCTTTGACAATTGTGAGCGATGTCACCAATTTCATTCAGACGGCAAACTTACATGTGGGCATATTGTAACATCCTCCTTGGAGAATGCAAATGCAGCTGTAGCCTCCAGAGGCAATCTATTGTTTCACATTGCAATGGTCAATGAGAAGCCATGCCGATGTTTGCTTGACAGTGGGAGCTCTATTATTGGTATTAAAAAGGAACTTATTAACCCAAAGGATTATACTGGTGACTCTGTAAAATGCCGTACTTTTTCTGGTAATATAGAAACCTATCCTCTGGCAAGAGCCCGTATAAACACCCCGTTCCTTTCTGGTACCTTTACTTGTGCAATACTAGACAACCCTTGTACTGATTTAATTCTCGGGTGTCTACCCCAGCTAAGGCACTGCACAGATGAAGAAATATCTATCTGGGAGGAGAAGCATGGATTCACTCCAGTGAACAGTTCAGATATCCTCAAACATCACAGTCCTAAGAAAAGTGCTAGACCCATAATACTTGAAACTGATCAAGACGTAATGGTGCTACTACCAGACAAACATAATAAAATAGTAACTTCGTGGCAAGGGCCATTCAAAGTGATACAAAAACTTTCTGATGTCGATTATGAAATATCGATAAACGGACACTTAAAGATATTTCATATCAACATGTTGAAACCCTACTTTTCACGACAAGAGACAGAATTAGAGACAGACGAACACAATGCACCCACACCTATGGATGAGACGACAGACGTACACAACGCAACTACACTAGTTAGCGAGACTGGCAAATCCAACGATATGCATACACTTAGTGAGATTACAGAAAACGCACTTAGCAGCACAACCGTACTGAATCAGGTAGACGACGACGGGATGGAACTACCCGTTCCAATTGTAGACAAGACTGCTACAATAGATTGCATACGATTAGAAACAGGACTGACAGGAGAACAACGACGACAGATAATAGAATTAGTGACTAAATATAAGGACATATATTCCGACATTCCAGGTAGGACGGACAGAATCGAGCACTCCATCCTTCTTTCGGACTCGAAGCCTAACAAATGCAGGCCGTACTCTATCCCACTTAGCTATAGGGAAAATCTAAATAAGGAAATTCTTAATTTAGAAGCGAGTGGAATTATTCAAAAATCTACATCTGAGTACTCCTTTCCAATCGTCCTTGTCAAGAAAAAAGACTCCACCATTCGTCTTTGTGTGGACTATAGAAAACTCAACAATGTCACAAAGATCGACGCAGAACCAATTCCTTCCTGCGAAGATCTTATTCTTGACATGTCCACCTCCAAAATCTTTTCTAAATTAGACCTTACTAAGGGATATTGGCAGGTCCCTATGCAGACTCAATCTATCCATCTGACTGCTTTCTCAACACCTCTAGGTCTTTACGAGTGGCGATTTCTTCCTTTCGGACTTCGTAATGCTCCTGCCACTTTCGTACGCTTAATTAGAGATTTGCTACATAGAGTGACGAATACGGTGACCTATATAGATGATATTTGTGTCCATACAGAGGACTGGACAACACACTTACTGAACTAAGACATGTCTTCGATAGGTTGCGACTCTTCGGCCTCACGGTCAAACCGAGCAAAGTCGAATTGGGCCTACAAGAAATTGATTTTTTAGGTCATGTCATTTCACAAGGACAACTAAAAACTGACAATAGAATTATTACCAAAATTATGAACCTGACCATGCCTACAACAAAGAAGCAGGTTAGGAGCCTTTTGGGCTTAGTAAATTATTATAGCAAGTTCATACCGAACTTAGCTGAAATTACAAGTGTATTTTCAAATGTTTTAAAAGCATCAGTGAAATTGGATGTCAAAGATGCATTATTAATTTCTGCATTGTCAAAATTGAAAATGCTATTTAGCAATGTACCAATCCTCCGCTTGCCTAATCCTAGGCTCGTTTATTATCTTAGGACAGATGCCAGCAGGATTTCCATCGCTGCAGTACTAGGCCAGTTTTATGATGGCATCTTCCATCCGATTTGCTACGTGAGCCGCAAGATCACACCGGCTGAGTCCAGATATTCCATATCAGAGTTGGAAGCCCTAAGCGTCATCTATTCGGTGAGAAAGTTGCATCGATTTCTGGCGGGTAATCACTTTGTGGTCCGGACTGACAACTCCCCGATCACGGTCATACAAAGTGGGGTACATAAGAATGACCGCATCTATAGGTGGTCGTTAATATTACAGAATTATACTTTTAGTATAGAGCATATTAAGGGGAGGGACAACATCCTTGCTGATACCCTTAGTGGACCATCTGAGGTAGAAATACCTGATATTCCACACGAATAGGTAGTTAAGAAATGTTCATTTACTATACATTTAACGTATCCTGTGTAGATTATACTATTGTGTACATAGACATCAGGATCAGAACTATGTGCTAAGAACAGTGAACTACCATGTGTCCGTAGACAGCTGAATGACAACTGTGCGCCAAGAACAGTGAAATCACCGTGTGTACATAGACAGCTCGTTACTTACTATGCTCCATTTGTGCTCCGGTGAATCACCTGTGTTACTCATATCAGAACATTGTGAAATAACAGACACGAAGATACTTGTCTACGACACCAGCGGACTCAACGAGTGTAAGAATACCCATAGGACACAAGTATGACTGTGTAGTGTAGATAGCATACACAGTATAAGTGTGTATATATAAACTATGCCAACGAAAGTAATTTCTATACGTTATGGCAACCACTAACCTGAGGGAAAATGACATCATGTATATATACTTATTGTGATATGTAATATAACGATTTTAAGATAGTGGTAAATTATAGTTAGGTTAGTTACGTTAATATAGAGTTAGATTAGATTTAGGCAATATAAGAGATTTTTTTTTAGGTTAGATAAATCATTAATTTACCCACTTACTTAGCTTAAATATAGATTAGGATACTATTTAAACTTAATAACAGCTAATTAAAGATTAGGATAAAGAAGCTTAAATAGGAACAACACCATGTAGTCAGTTAATTTCATTTTATTTCATTCCATCTTTATGAACACTTTAACAACCTTATCATTTAGAACTAAAATTAGGCTATATTTTATAGAATAAAAAGATTATACTGAGAAACATACATCATTTATACCATGTAGTTAAAAATATCCATTATCCATTATATTTTTTCATTTAAACATTAAAAACATTATTTAGAATTTTTCTTACATTTTACATTACCCATCTCATAAAGATACATAACTCATCTCACATAATTTTCATTTTTTTTAGATAGTTAGATTACTTCCCTTAAATTAGATGAATTTTGTACAACAAAATATAATATAGATAGTTAGAGAATTAATATTAGTATTTATATAGAATATAGTGTTTAATAATATCGGGGTATAATCTATCAACCCTGTTTCATCCATGTAAATACTTTGTAAATACATGACTCGTGCGGTAACTTAAGCACAGTCATGAAGCTCAACTCTTTTCAAACTGAGCTAAACGTGTACAGTTTCACTTCAAGGTTCTTAAATAATTGTGAGGGTAAAAGATGTGTGACAGAAGTGTGAGAATAAAAGATGTGTGACAGAAGTGTGAAAGTGAGAGAAAATGGTAAATATACAGTGGAGAGTGAAGGCAGCCAGCGGATGTTTTCTACCGCTTAGCGCGACTTTTTATTATTTGTCTGCGTCGGGCGTTTGTTTTCAATGTTGTAATGTGCTGTCTTAGATGTATTGTGTGTAGTTGAGAGTAAAACTTAGATAGAGTATTTTAAGTCTCATATGACGGAAACGTAGTCACGAATTAGTGTTACACACTTGTTTGTGGCCACATTTAACCGAATTATGGCACTTGAAAACTAACTTGCATACATAGTTATAGACAGACACACGTGTTAGAAGTTAAATTATAGTAATAGATAGATTCAAACACGCAAACAACCAGGAAAACACACATGTAAAGCACATACATTTTTTTTAGAACAAAGGAATATAACTTCGGGTCAGGGGACACAATAGACAACAAAACACTAACTTAACAGTGAAAGATAACTTTACACGCGGAAGCGAGATAGGTAAAGCCTGTCGCACTCAGCTTGTGCAAGGGTTGTTTAATATTATATGGGGGACATGAAGCAATTCATGGGTTGACCCTAAGAAAGTCAACTTTGTATGGGTAGTGAGTTAATTTACTATTTGAGGGCAGGTCTTATAAGACAACGGTCCGGTTCAGACAAACCTCTAATTATATAATATTGCGATTGAGAAGAGGGCTCACGCCAACCTGACAAGTTTGTGGCGATCAGCAATAGCCAAGTAAAGTGATACTACACTGTGACAATAGTCAGTAGACGTCTATTGGTAAACCCAGAACCAGGTTATCAGGAGTCTTTGACAAAAATTAGATACACTAATTTTGTTAGACACCTCTTGCGTCACAACCATGAGTCAAAGTTTGTAACGCAACACAGGAGGGGAGTGTGTGTGTCAAAGACTCAAGTATAGAGGAGGAAAACCACCCTGAATGAGTGGTCTACCTCCAGTAGATTAGAGGTAACTCAGTGCCCCTACATGAGGGCAGAGTAGGTGATAGGAAGGGGAACTATTAAATAGTTCCCCCATGCGACACGGAGGTGTCGACCAGAGAGTTAGCACTCTGGTCACGGCATGATCACAGCAACGTGAATCTAGAGTGTAACTCAAGAAAGGCCACTACGCGAGCGTGCTAAATGAGGACGCACGCAAAAAGCCGTAGTGCGCCCTGAGTCCTTCCGCGTACTGTGTAAACAGCACGCGGAGTAGAATCAGACGGGACACAGACTTCAGAGTGATAACATCGCTTAGCGATGCATGTTTCGTTAGCCGAGTAGATAGATTAGCGTTAGGGTTAGGAAACCACTAGTGATAGGATGTTCTGTGCATTTATTCTTGTGTGATTTGTTAGCGACTGTTTGTTGTACATTGATGTGATACAAAGAGCCAGTGGCAATAAAATGTGTGACCAATTCCTCTCGTACGACTAGCAAGTCTTTTGTGTGGTGCGAGAGAAGTATCCTAGAATGCCTGTGACATCGGTTGCTGACAATGGCGGAAACTGCAAAGTTTAGATCCCAAATAACAGAAACAGGTAGGGAATGCGGGTTAGATGGCCCTGAGCTAGCTAACTATGTTTCAGATGCATTCGACAAAAGAGAAAGACTGCAAGCGGAATTGGCTCTCAAAGAAAAACAGCTTCAGGCTGAATTGGCTGAGAGGGAAAACGACTTCAAGCAGAATTGGAGGAGAAAGAGAAACGACTACAGGCTGAAATGGAGGATAAGGAGAGAGAGCGTCAACACCAACTGGAGTTGAGGAGAATGGAGATTGAAGTGGAGATCCGTAGAATAGAGAAAGGGAGTGGTCCTACACCCTCAACCTCATCAGGATCGCCAGAGATAGAACCACCCCCTCACATCTTTCGCCTTAATTCAGGAGCTATGTCATTTCCTCTGGAACCCTTTAATAAACAGACTGACCACATCGAAGGATTTTTATCACGCTTCGAGGCAATGGCTGTCAGCTGTGGGCTTGAAGAAGGGAGATGGGCGACGAAGTTAGCGCAGGCCTTAAGATCCACCGCGTATGAAGTGTTCTCAAGACTTACTCGTGGGGAACAACAAGAATACGAAACACTGAAAAAGGCACTCTTGAGCCGATTCGAAGTGGACGGGGATTCTTACAAGGCTCGATTCAAAGCCGCAAGGAAAGAACCGGGAGAGAGTTACGCGCAACTCGTTGAAAGACTGAAGTCATACATACAAAGATGGGCTTGCTTGGGAGGATTTGAGGAAAGTTTTGAAGGACTCCGTGAAATGTTCATCATTGATCAGATCAAGGGGAAAATGCAGAACGAAATGAAGGCATTCTTAACCCAAAACGGGGCTGACCGCCTAGAAACAATAATCATCCTGGCAGAGAGATTTGAAAAATCTCAGAAGGAGATGGGAGGAAAGGGAC
The DNA here is from genome assembly GCA_963921405.1 of Cepaea hortensis. Taxonomy (NCBI): domain Eukaryota; kingdom Metazoa; phylum Mollusca; class Gastropoda; order Stylommatophora; family Helicidae; genus Cepaea; species Cepaea hortensis. The sequence continues at coordinate 2,763,252 of OY992888.1, read as the reverse complement.
GTTCGAACAACACCCCCTCTCAAAACAAAACTCCACAGCCAAAAGAGGATGAAAACACTGTAGCCACCAAGAAAAAGGGGAAATCCCAGAAAAACACTCAAAACTCAGTCCAAACAGCGCCGAAGGAGGACAAACCATTCTGTACCCATTGCAAAATTAGAGGTCACACATTTCAGAATTGCAGGAAAAAGCCACCTCCACACACAGCGGCCTGTTTGGCCAACCGAAAAGAGAAAAAAGTGAGCACTGGTGAAACGTCCAAACAGACACCTCATCAAGACACATCATCCCGTATTCCGATTGTGGAATCCATCTTGCTAAATGGATTCAAAACAACCTGTTTATATGATACTGGATTATCGTATGACTGTGTTGTTTCATCATCCTTAGTTCACCCCGAACAGGTGACAGAGGAAATAGTGGAATTACGGGGACCACTGAAGAGTTCAACAAATATGTCTCTTCCAGTGGCAAAAGTGAACATAGCCTCGCGGTATGTCACTGGGACAATCAAGGCAGCAGTCTTGGACGATCCTATATATCCTGTAATCCTTGTCTGTAGATTTATCGTTCTAGGAGAACCTGTTCAACCTGTGGCGTTGGCGACCATGACCACTCGATCCCAGGCGACAAAAACTCCAGAAACAACTACGCCAATCCCTCGAACGGAGGAACTGAAGAGGGCACAAGAAGCCGACAGCACCTTGGAACCCTGCTTCAGAAAACTGCCAAAATCACATTTACCTCTACGTAAAGGTGATCTGTTCATGAAGTCAGCACTTCTTTACAGAAAAGCAGGACGAGCTGGACAAGAGTTTAATCAACTTGTTGTACCAACTCCATACAGGACTCAGATCTTAGAGATGGGTCATAGTCTACCATTCAGTGGGCATATGGGTATCAACGCTACTACACAGCGGATTACTACTCACTACTTTTGGCCAGGGATGAACTCAGACATACAACGGTTTGTAAAATCATGCCCACAGTGTCAGAAAGTATCACCAAAACACCGGACACCACCGGCTATGTTGGGTGAATCGCCAATCACTGGAATTCCATTTGAGAAAGTGGCTGTAGACATAATCGGACCTCTCTCAGCAACGAAGAGGCGGAACCGATTCATATTAACGCTTGTGGACACAACAACCATGTGGACCGAAGCAGTTCCTATGCCCAGCTGTGACTCCAAACACGTCACCGATGCATTATTAGGAATATTCACACGTCTAGGATTCCCACAAAGGATCTTGACGGACAACGGTTCACAGTTTCGGGGTAAGCTCATGGAAGAGACCTTCAGACTTTTTCATGCACGCCATATCTTCAGTTCACCATATCACCCTCAGTCAAATGGACTTGTGGAAAGGTGGAACGGGACATTGATTAGTATCCTGCGCAAAATTGCCCAGGAGAAGACAGAGGATTGGGACTTGTATTTACCCGCAGCTTTATTCGCTTACAGGGAAGTACCCCATCACTCAACAGGTTTTGCTCCAGCCACACTGTTGTTTGGACGACCGATCAATGGGCCACTGGAGGCGTTACTTCGAACATGGACTGATAATACTACAGATGATACAGTCGTGACTGCATCTACATATGTTGCCGAGTTGAAAAATCGTTTACAACACAGTTGGAAACAAGCGAATGTCAATCTACGTCAAGCCAGACGAAGAATTGCTCGTAACTTCAACCGCAAGGCAAAGGATAGAGAGTTAGAGGTAGGAGAGAAGGTGATGTTGCTGCTTCCAACCAGTCAGAATAAGCTGCAAATAGGATGGAGAGGACCTTATGTAGTGACGGAGAAGATCTCACGTACCAACTACAGAATTTCAGTCAAAGGCAAGATGAAAGTATTTCACATAAACCTCTTGAAGAAATATCATGAAAGACCCTCAACCACCGAACCTGCACATCTGGTGGCCATGAGTGTGGCTACTGAAGTCGAAGAAGGATCAACAATGGGAGTCGAGTGCCAACTGCAAGCCAAAGAGACCTTTAAGGATGTGGAAATGAATCCCAACTTAACAAAGGATCAGCAAAAGCAGATTAGGGAACTTATGGCAAAATATGCAGAAGTACTTACTGATAAGCCAGGAAGAACTGATTTGGAGGAATTTGACATGAAGTTAAATGACACGGTGCCTGTGCGAGTCAAGACTTACCCAGTTCCTTATGCAAAGCAAAAGACTTTAGAGGAAGAAATACAACAGCTGCTCACCGCAGGAATAATCTCACCATCTGAATCAACTTACAGTGCTAGCGTCGTCTTATTGAGAAAGCCAAGCGGAGAACATAGATTATGCATCGATTATCGACAGCTCAATGCTATTACTGAATTCCAAGCAGAACCTCTGCCTGATCAGAATAAACTCTTCACAGCACTCAACCGAGCTAAGTACTTTACTAGGATTGATCTCAGTAAGGGATATTACCAGATTCATGTAAAACCGGAAGTTAGACCATGGTTAGCTTTCAGCACGCCTGGAGGACACTATGAGTTCAACGTTCTTCCATTCGGATTAAGTAATGCTCCCAGCGTCTTTACACGTATGATGAGAAAATTACTTGACCCACTGCAGCATCCAGACATCAGTCACTTCATAGATGACATCCTGATCGCCACTGAAACATTTGAAGAGCATGTATAAACACTGCATCTTTTGTTCAGGCGCCTCAGAGAAACTGGATTGACGGCTAGACCAAAGAAGTGTCAGATAGGATTCCAAGAATTGGACTTTCTAGGTCATAATATATCTCATGGACTGAAAAATCCACAAGAGGGAAATGTGGACAAACTCCAGAGAGCACCTCGTCCAACAACAAAGAAGGATGTAAGATCATTTGTATCCTTATGTGGATTCTATCAAAAATACATCAATGACTTCAATACTCTGTCAGCACCTTTAACGGATCTTATCAAAAAGGGGAAACTAGAGAAAGTCACTTGGTCAGCTGACTGTGAGAGAGCTTTCACAGCACTAAAGCAGGCATTAACTGCTTATCCAGTCTTACATCTACCAGACCTCGACCAAACATTCGTGCTGCGCACCGATGCCAGTAACATAGGAATTGGGGCAACGTTGTTGCAGAAAAAGGGAGATGTACCATCAGAGCTATTCCCTGTAGCTTATGCTAGCAGGAAATTGAATGCAGCAGAGAGAAATTACAGTACCATCGAGAGAGAATGTCTTGCTCTCGTATGGAGTGTAAAGAAATTTCAAGCATACCTATATGGCAACCACTTCACAGTGCAATGTGACCATCAACCACTCATGTTTCTTGCAGCATCTAAGACTCTGAATGCCCGACTTATGAGGTGGTCGCTACTTCTTCAACCTTACTCATTCCAGGTTGAGTATGTTCCTGGGAAAATGAATGTGGGAGCTGACTTCCCGAGTCGACACCCAGTGCCCGATGAACCAGGTCAATCAGATGCAGAAGAGAATCCAGGGGAGGAAAATTGGAAACAGCTTGATATCTGAAAATGTTGGAAACATAGTTCCATACCATAGAACAATCTGGAGTGGGGCCATGTGGCATAACGCTAACCACCATTATTCATTTACCAAAACATGCCGCAAGCAGAGGAAACAACATAAAAAAAATTGACTACACAACCGCAAACTGAAACTAGGACTTAAAACTTAACATCGAAACTGGAACTGCATAAGTGACAGATAACGTGGATTCTTGGAAAGATTTCGTCAGCCAAGGCTTGAAAAACTATTGGTTAGGAGAGACATGTGACACCGCTTTCGCGCCAACGCCGAATTTGCATATGTTAATATTTCATCAGAATATGGTAAGCCCGCACTTTTTCTGCAACCAGCCTGATTGACAGACGTGAGAAGCTGGTGTGACCAAATTTTTCAAACATGGAATTGCGGGGTGTCTAGATCTGAGGTAAGCTTGTAATTCCCAAGATTAGACTAAGAACCAGATGTATCAAGTATCCAGTAATGGTACCCAGTGTTTGTGATGTCAATTGAAATGTATTATTATTAATTAAAACCTCTGAAATGTAAAAATACTCGACTGTAGATTCTAACGACGCAGAGCCGTTCCCGGGCAAACTGACACTCCAATACTCTCTTCGATGACACTGCAATCTCTGATATTCTTAAAGATAATTATTAACTTTAAGAAGTGCATAATACTACTACATTCTATTCTAAACAACTGTGAGAAGTGATGATTCGAAAGCAATCTTGTGCATTTTGTCAGAAACACTGTTAAAGATGCTATCACTATCTACAGCTAAAATGACAGTTCGTGTACTAGAACTAGCGCCTTGTTCTAAAAACAGACTTATCTATGCCTATTTACAATCTAGAAAGCTGAAAGAGAAATCAATCTTTCCTTTCTCCTTCATCTATTGAATCAATAGGGTTTGACGGAATAAATATTTATATTTTTGTCAAATTTTAATTAGATAAGGGCACACATGAACTGCATTACATGAGAAAGTTGTGCTTCGCGGAACACCATCACGCGCAGTGAACTTAACTCATTAATCAACACGGCTTGAAAACACAACTCAACACCACACCACCCAACACTCAACACAACAACAACAGATAATGGGAGAGAGTTATTAGACACAAGAAGAAGAAGAAGATGTTAATTGGGAGAACACAGAGAATTATTTATACACACGATAAACACCATTGAGTGGAAGAAATGTTATAAATGTATGTCATTTATTTACATGCATCTTGACACATTCTCACTCTTGTCCTGTTTTACTGTACACGTTCACTGACCCCAGGTCAAATGAGAACTTACATACAGCAGGAACCAGTTGATACAAGGCGTACACAGTGTGATAAACGCTGACCACCCCAAATTAACCCAACACTAGATTAGAGAGAAAAAAGGAGGGGAGGGGAACTAGTTCCAACTTCAGGAATTTAGGTTTCTTTTACCTACTTTTAAAAGATTGTATTGGGAAGATTGTATATATTTATGTGAATTTTAAACAGTGATCTTGGTGGCTACCAACAACCACCCAACACATCAACAAACTAACCACATAAATCAGACCTGAAAGAGGGAAGCCGAGAGAAAGACATGAACCACAAGTGAGATGGAAGATGACTTGGCCATGAGCAAAGTATGGGGAGGCCTTCAGAGGAGCTATACGGGCATACCTGAAGTGGATCCATCAGTCAATGGACCCTGGCTTACCAAATCTTCCAGTCACCAGGTTACATTTTTCATTCGTACACACCACACCCAATTTCAGGAAACTGATATTTAATTGTTGATTCATCATCTTCACACTTAACATGTACAACATCAAAATGTTTACTATGTTTCACACTTGTTGACATCTCATATATTGATGTTTGTTATTGATGGCCTGGGACAATGGTCCAATGTGCAACTTTTCTAATATATCTTGTGTAAAACAATAGAGATGTGTGTACTGGCCAGAAGGCTCAGGCCCAGTCAATAAATGATTAACATGAATTGACCTTCTGTTAATTTATCAGTTCAAACCTATCTGTGATTTCCCACCTTTTGTGTGTACATCTGTTGTCAAGATCTATTGAGACTTGTTTATGTGTTTGATTGTTTAAAAATAAATTAACTCATAATGACTTACTAAAATGGGGAATTAAAAAGACTCTGGATCTATCAACTGCTCAACATCCATGTTTTCTTCATTTAAATCAGGCTGAGAAAATTATCCAGACTTTCCTCAGATTTGATAAAATAAAAGGGGGCTCCAGAGCTAAAGAATCCTTGGAGAAGGGGCAGAATCCCAGTTAGTAATCATTATTCTCACCAGGGCCATAATCTATATCTCCTAGACATAATTTTCAAATCAAATCAAATCAACTTTATTAGGGTCACAAATTGTTCGCGCAGGCCCGTCTTACATTCGGCCCTTCCAATCACTCGTCTTTCATTCATCAAGAGCATTATACATTTACATAGGAAGAAAAATAAACATTGTGAAATGAATGTTGTAAACATAAACAAGGCAAATTACCATGTTATGAGGCCCATCTCCCACCTACCCATACATCACCCCACCCAAACACACACCCCTACCTACCCACACACACGCACACCAAGAGACACATACATACCCCACCAACCGACCCATCCCTCTTCCGCACATCCCCCACCCACACACTCTCCCCTCACCTGTTCCCCCAACCAAAACACACTCGCCACCCACAGACATTCCCCCACCAACCCACACATCCCACCCACATACACATCCAAACTCACACATCCTCTCCCCATCCACACCTCAAACCACCCATCCCCCAGCCACATCTCCATTGGCCACATATTCACCACCCACGCACACAATCCCCCACCAACCCACACATCGCACATCCACTCACACATCTCCAAACCATACACACACATCCCCACCAACTGACATCTCCCTACCCCCCCCCCCCCGCTTCCCACACACACACACACAATCTCCCTAACCACCCATACATCCCCAATCCACTTACACACACACACCCCACCACCCACACATACATCCTCCACCCACTCATACATGCCTTAACCCAATCCCCGACTACACAATCCCCCACCCGCACATCACACAATCCCCTACCACGCAATATTCCCAACACACGCACCGCACACCCACATATCCCTCACCAAAACATCCCACACCCACATACTACCACACATCCCCACCTACACACCACACACATATCCCCCACCCACATACCGCACAATATTCCCACCCACACCCAAACAGATACCCTTACCCATCCACCCCACATACCCCAACCCACACACTACAAAAATCCCCCATCCACACACACATACCTCACCCACACAATATCCCTAACCACCACACCACACACCTCACTCCACCCACACACGCATTCCCTACCCGTTCACCAACACACACTCACTCACGCACACATCCTCCACTAAGCACCCACACCCCCCACCCACCCACCCCCAACCAAACATCTCTCGATCACAATACCCCTACCCACACACATCCTCTACCCACTCACGCATCCCACCCCGACACATACACATCCCTTACCCACCTACACATCCCTAAGCCACTCACACACCCCCACCCACACATTCCCAATCCACGCAAAACATCTCCCACCCACACACCCCCACATACTTCCCCCAACCACCCCACCCATACACACATTCCCCGCACCCATCACACACATCCCCGAAACCACACACTATCCCACACCCACACACATATCCTCACCCATACCACCACACCCCAACCCACACACCATGCACACATCCCCCACCAACACACCGCACACATATCTCAAACCCACACACCATACACTTCTCCCCACCCGCCCTTGCATCCCAATCCACCGAACACAATCCCCTACCCACACAACCCCGCCACCCACACATACTTCCTCAAACCACCCACACATCATCACCCACATAAACACACACAACCCACACCCGTCCCATACACATATCCTCCACCCATTCACATCCCCCACACCCATTCCCACACCCCTACTTTCACTCCCACACATCCATCCACACATCCCACCAACACCCACAAATATCACTACCCACAAAAACCCACACACCCCAACCCATCCAAACGCATACCCCCACCCGAACAACCCCCACCCACACATATCCCCACACTCACACACATCCTCCACACACACTCACACCTCCTCACATCTAGACACATACAAAACGTCTCACGTTAGCATTCAAACTAGTGTGAACAAACTCCCACACTTTACTCACACACATACACTGACAATTGTCATGAGCAGTCTCATAAAAATGTTAAACATGGAGAAAAATGTGTACATAAAAAGTATGTGACGTAAACATAGTGATGCTCCCACACACAGAGATACACACAGAGAAGGCACACACACACACACACACACACACACACTCTCACGCTCACTCATTCTGTCTTTCATTCACACTCACTGACTCTCTCACTCAAACTACAGTAATGTACATAAGTTTATATTATACATGATAAAATCAAATGGTATTTAACTGATAATATGACAGATGAGAATACACAAACATATGGATTCGCATGTTACATAACATGCGTGTTACATGACATGCATCTGCTCAGCTCTCTCTCTCTCTCTCTCTCTCTCTCTCTCTCTCTCTCTCTCTCTCTCCCTCTCTCTCTCTCTCTCTAATTTAATAAGACGAGGCCTGCAGATAACTCAAGGTTCATATTCTGGGGTTATTGAAGATAGAAGAGGATGGGGCTCTACTTCTTTTGTTAGAAATGGGGCATGCACTACAGTGATCTCCCACTCCCTTCAAAATATATGACACCAACATACAACAATACCCTCTCCCTTACCTGTGAATATATCTTGCATTCAGCGATGATTGAGAAGTGAATCGCCTCGTCCAGTCACCTGAAGCCCCGTATAATCAGGAAAAAATTAATGAGCCACAGCAAGTTGGCAACACTAAACATGTCACCAACTGTGTCAACAGTTGCTAATTTGCTGAGCCAGAAGATATATAAACCCAGAGTCCTGCAGCAGAACTGTCCGGACGTCTAGAGAAAGTGTTGGTAAGTTACAGCAAAACTTGTCTCCGTCACCTGTTGGTTGTACTCTCGACCAATAGTCTGTGGTTGGATCCCGTGTGTGTCGTGGTCATGGCCATTGCTCTACAAACACAGAATTCGTGTATGGATCCTCTCTTTCTATTAGTTCAGTGTTGTGTATATAAAGCAGGAATGTCCACTCGCCATATCGTAGGTTCCAAGTCTGTATTCCTAATGTCACATACAGCAACATTCTAAACATATAATTCCACGACTGAATACCAGCAGGTGTCCGTTATCTTGTGTGAATGCTAACGGTGAACACTTAGCCAGAAATTGGCTCCAATGTTTCCTATTGTTAAATACAGAAGTTGCAAGTTCTAAGCACGCGGCTTTATCATCAGTGGTATCTGCGCAACTATTCTTGGCCATCGCGATCTCGGCATATCCTGGCTTAGAATTGTATATTGTCCATGCGATTTCTCATTCTTCTCCTTTTCGTGCTCATCTTCTTCATTTTCTTCTTCATGTCCACCTCCTGCCATTTATTTTTCCTCTTCTTCTTAATCGTTTTGCTTTTGCTTGATTTGAACTTCAGTGGACTGAATTGATTTTTGCTTGTTGATTAGTTTTCCTTATTACCAGTGTCCCTCGCCATCAAGGGAACCCACTTCGACTACTGACGAACTTACACTTTACATCCTTAATTCAAGGAGGAGTAGTATTTTAGACTACATGACTGGTGCAGTGCAGTGGTTGAACCACTGTCCTCGGCATCAGCACACCGGAGGTTTAAGAGCGGCAGTTCCTAACCATTCCTCCACGGAGACCTCCTCATTCTTCTGTGATGTCTGTGACTTCTCCGTCTGTAGCCTCCCATATAAACGTGGATGTTGTTGTATGCCAATATTTCTGAGACCTCTTCGTCTGTGGCTTCCGATATAAATGTGGATGTTGTTGTATGCCAATATGTCTGAGACCTCTTCGTCTGTGGCTTCCGATATAAATGTGGATGTTGTTGTATGCCAATATTTCTGAGACCTGTTCGTCTGTGGCTTCCGATATAAATGTGGATGTTGTTGTATGCCAATATTTCTGAGACCTGTTCGTCTGTGGCTTCCGATATAAATATGGATGTTGTTGTATGCCAATATTTCTGAGACCTCTTCGTCTGTGGCTTCCGATATAAATGTGGATGTTGTTGTATGCCAATATTTCTGAGACTTCTTCGTCTGTGGCTTCCGATATAAATGTGGATATTGTTGTATGCCAATATTTCTGAGACCTCTTCGTCTGTGGCTTCCGATATAAACGTGGATGTTGCTGAATGCCAATATGTCTGAGACCTCTCCGTCTTTGATTTTTATTCAAACAGTTTATGTGTGTGTTCTTTTGTTGGTGATGTCATTAATTCTTTTGTGCATTAATTTGGTATTCCAGGTGTTGTGTTGGTTTTAAATTTCCTTGCAATTTTCCTCAAGCCATGTTTCTTTTGCCTCTTTGCATAGCTTTCTAATTTTCCTGTGAATCTCTTCATATTTTTTTCCATGTTATTTTTGTTATTTCTTCTTATTTCTATGAGTTTTAAGATGTCTTCTGTCGTCCATTTCTTGCGTCCTATTAACTTTATTTCTGCAGCTTGGTTGACTGATTTCTTTACTATTTCCCATTTGTCACTGACGTCTTGAAATAATGTTTCCATATCGGACAAAGCATCAAATCTGTTCTTTACCTCTACGTTGATTTTTTCATTTATCTCTTCTCTTCGGTGCCTGTAGATCAAATTTTGTGTTTTTTGGTGAATATTTGACTTTCTTTAATTTTATATGTAAATTGCTTGAGATTAATCTATGGTCGCTGTAGCATTCTGCTCTTGATATAGTTTTTGCCACTTTTAAGGCATTTCGAAATCTTCTGTTGATGAGAATATAATCAATCTGATTTCTGATCTTATGATCAGAACTCCTCCATGTCCATAATCTCCTTGGGTGCTGTTTATACCAGGTGTTTCCAATAATCAAATCACGCTCTTTTACCCACTATACAAGTCTGCAACATCTTTCATTCTGTTCGCCTAGTCCATACTTGCCTAATATGCATCTGTCTTGTTGATTTCCAACTGTGGCATTCATGTCACCCATTGTGATATTTATGTCAGAATTCTTGCATTTCTTGAAGGCTTTCTCTAAATCATTATAAAATTCATCAATGCTGTCATCACTACTGCCTGCTGTTGGTGCATAAACTTGTATGACGGTGAAATCAAAAAGTCTTCCACTCAACTTCACCAGTAACACTCTGTCTGATACAGTCCAATATCCTTTGATCGATTTTGATCTCTCTGAATCCATTATAATTAATACTCCTCGCTATTGTTTCTCCCCACCAGAATAGATTATTCTACATTCCTCAGATGTTATAATGCCCATTCCCGTCCATCTGGTCTCACATATACCTAACAGGTTAATATTTAATCTTCTCATTTAATTCTCAACGTTATCAAATTTTCCATCCCCACTCATAGTTCTTACATTCCAAGTTCCTACATTCAATCCTGATATTGTATTGCACTCAGTCGTCTGCTGACGGTCTGGAGTCACCTGATGCACATAACTACCCCTACCGGGCGAGGCTGCTCCTGTGGAGCACCGAAATCTGTAATTCACATAAAAAGATGTCCTTTGGTATTCAACCACCATCCATCCTCCTAACGTGAGTAGTTAGGTTTGGACGTTTCGGTTCTCATTTGGAGGAGCCTCCTCCGATTGACCTTGACCTCGACTGATTTGCACTCCTCCTCGGTCATGTAGTTGTGTGGGGTAAGGGGCGATAACTAGGCCATTTTCTAAGGGCGATAATTCTAAGAAGTATGTTTCTAAGGGTAGATAATTATTGAGTGGGAGTATAATATTTTAATTAATTATAAAAAATAAAATAAATAACGACCAGGTTCGGGATGGGGAGCAGGTACGTGAGGTGGGGCTAGGCGGTTCAGGTTTAAACACTATCATCATACGGGTTACAAATGAAAACCTTTAAGATGTAAAGATGGCCGATATTATCGGTTGCAGTGGATATGGCTTAGAGAAAATCGTTGTTAAGGGGTAGGTAGCGGTTATTAGTAATCCGTAGAGGGTCATAGTGGTTTAAACACTATCATCATATGAGGTACAAATGAAAACCTTAAAAAGTAAATATGGCCGGTATTATTAATTGTAGTGGGTATGGCTTAGTGAAACTCGGTGTTAAGCGGTGGATACCTGTTATTAGTGATCTGTAGAAGGATGTAACGGCCTATACACTATCGTCATACGGTTACAAATGAAAACCTTAAAATGTAAAGATCGCCAGTACTATTGGTTGCTGTAGGTATGGCTTGGTGTAATTCGTTGATAAAGGGCGTGTAGATGTTATTAGTGCTCTTTAAAGGGTCGTAGGGGTATATACAGTATTATCATAGTGTCACAAATGAAAATCTTAAAAAGTAAAGATGGTCGGTATTATTGGTTGTAGTGGGTACGGCATAGTGTTATTCGTTGTCAGGGGGTGGATAGTGGTTATTAGAGATATGTAGAGGGTTGAGTGGTATATACACTATTAGCATACGGTACAAATGAAAACCTTAAAAAAGTAAAGATGACCTGTATTAAAGGTTGTAGTGGGTATGGCTTAGTGCAGTTAGATGTTAAGGGGTGGGTTAGTGGATAAATATCTCGGTCAAAGTTATGAAAAGTAGGAAACATTGTTAACCAAATGTGAACAAAATATCGTCCAAAGAGAGAAATATTAAAAAGTAGGACAATTGTCAGCCAAGTAACGAAATATGTCGTTCAAACTTATGAAAAGTAGGAAGCTTTGTTAACCAAATGTTAAAAAATATCACCCAATGAGAGAAATATCTCGTCAAAACTTATAAAAAGTAGGATAATTGTCGGCCAAATGGGAAAATGTTAGGTCAAATAAAGAAATATCTCACCCAGACTTATGAAAAGTAGGAAACGTTGTTAGACAAAGTGGAAAAACCTAGGTCAAGTAGGAAAATTCTGTTAGCCAAATGTGAAAATTTTCGGCCAAATACAGAAATAGCTCAACCAAACGTACAAAATTTAGTACAATTGATAACCAAACGGGAAAGATATTGACCAAGTTAAAAAATGTGTTAGTCAAAGAGGAAAAATATTGAACAAGTAACGAAATATATCGTTCAAACCTATGAAAAATAGGAAGCTTTGTGAAATATGTTAAAAAATATCACCCAAACAGAGAAATATCTCGTCCAAACTTATAAAAAGTAGGAAAATTTTCGGCCAAATGGAAAAAAGTTAGGCCAAATACAGAAATATCTCACCCAAACATATCAAATATAGGAAAATGTGTAAGCCAACGGGGAAAACCTAGGTCAAGTAGGAAAATTTGTTACCCAAATGTGAAAAACGTCAGCCAAATACAGAAATATCACGTCCACACTTATGAAAACCAGGAATATTTGTTAGCCAAATAGGAAAAAAATATTGACCAAGTAGGAAAATACGTTAGCCAAATCGGAAAAAAAAATCAGCCAAAGAGAGAAATATCTCGTCCAGACATAAAAAGTAGGGAAATTTCTCAAACAAATGGTAAAATTATCAGCCAAAAAGAGAAATATCTAGTCCAGATTTATAAAAAGTAGGAAAGTTTGTCAACCAAAGTATACAAATGTGAGATGTGATCACCGATGCCAGTCGAGGAAGATGTATCTGTACGTAACAGCTATCGGGTAACATACCTATACAGCGACGAGTGGCTAGCGCATATTATCAGATGTATAATATTACACACGGACACAAAAAACTGCCCCAACTCAACCTTAGGCAATGAATGTAACATGTCATGTTAGTGTCCATTGCCATAACAAGCGACGTTATCACGTAGCAAATTAGACATGTACACGTTCACTACCTCTCCGCGTGTCTCTACAGAACTACGGAACTCTACAATGTTCCCCAGAAACACATTACAAACGCCACTATATGTTTTACGTCTTGTCCTCTCAGTGCCGCACTTCACAGCTGGACAAAACTACAGCTTCTATGCACCATTTCAACTTTCAAATAAGACAAAAATAGCAGTCAAACTTATAAATATCTCGGCCAAACATATGAAAAGTAGGAAACATTGTTAACCAAATGTGCAGAAAATATCGTCCAAAGAAAGAAATAGTTAAACTAAACTTATAAATAGATCACCAAACTTATGAAATGTAGGAAAATTGTCACCCAAATGGGAAAAAGTTAAGCAATATACAGAAATATCTCAGCCAAACTTATGAAAAGTAGGAAACGTTGATAGCCAAAGGGGAAAAACCTAGGTCAAGTAGGAAAATCTGTTACCCAAATGTGAAAAAGTTCGGCCAAATACAGAAATATCTTGGCCTCACTTATGAAAACTAGAAAGATTTGTCAGCCAAATAGGAAAAACATTGGCCAAGTAGGAAAATTTGTTAGCCTACAGTGAACAAAATATCAGCCAAAAAGAGAAATATCTCGTCCAGACTTTTAAAAAGTAGGAACATGTGTCAACAAAAGGGGAAAATGTCGACCAAATACAGAAATATCTCAACCAAACGTATAAAAAGTAGGAAAATTGTTAACCAAACGGGAAAGATATTGACCAAGTAAGAAAATGTGTTAGTCAAAGAGGAAAAGTATTGAACAAGTAACGAAATACATCCTTCAAACTTATGAAAAGTAGGAAACTTTGTTAACCAAATGTGAAAAAATATAACCCAAGAGAGAAATACCTCGTCCAAACATATGAAAAGGAGGAAAATTGTCAGCAACATGGGAAGAAGTTAGGCCAAATAAGGATATATCTCAACAAAACTTATGAAAAGAAGGAAAATTTGCTAGCCAAAGCTAAACAATTACCAATTAAATTTCTACACGAAACATTAAATCAACATAGGAAACATAGTGGGTCGTAATTGCAGCATCATCTGCAAAAAGCAACTCTCTGGTCAGTACCCTCCTTATTTTGGTCTAGGCCTTCAATCTCTGAGCAATTGTAGAGTCCGCCATCTGAACGTGAGTAAATGTATATACCACCATCCTGATCACAAAAGGCATATTTCAGAAGAAGGGAAAAGTATATTCCAAAGGGGGTGGGAGATAGTACACAACCTTGCTTAACTCCACTTTTGATTTCAAACTCTTCAGAAGTTGCACCATTAAACTTGATTATACCCTTGATGCCTGTGTGGAACGATTCCACAATGGACAGAAGAGTTGGTTGACAGCCAATCTTCTTTAGTGCCTTGAACAGACCAAATCAAATCCTTTGTGGGGTAGATGCAGGCAATAATCAGTGGTTGATTCTGTTTACGGCATTTTCTTGCATTTGTCGCAATGAGAATATCATATTAATGGTAGTCCGGTTCTGTCGGAAACCACACTGTGATTCGGGGTAGACTTGATGTCCGGGACTTGAAGTCTGCGCAGAACAATTCTGGCAAATACTTTTCCAACAATACACAGAAGTGAGATACCCCTATAGTTGTTACAGTCGCTCTGATCGCCCTTGTTCTTATGATGTCTTTGAAATCCTGTGGGACTTGTCCTTCTCGCCAGCATAGCTCTATTAGCTTGTGGATCTGTGTGCCGTGAACTGACCCAATTGTCTATTATTTATGTGTTGTCTCGTAAATGATAGCTCGGCACATTCTCGCTTGAATAGAAACATAGGAGGTAAGACACCGTTTCATGTTACTGAAGACTTTATTAAATGAGTACTCCTAGCCGCTCCCGTAACCCGCTGGCAGAGATTGCTTTACTCAATGTGCGGCGCACTAATTTCCTACACGGTGTTAATCGGTCGGGGATGACCTTTGTCTCGCCAACTATGGCGAATATTCTTCTGTCCGTGTTTCTTCAAAGCGTTGTCACATCACATAAGTCAGTTATCATGTTAATAAGTGTAGAATAGAGGTTCAACTTACGGTTAATTAGCGAATATCATCCTATCGCACAATGTTACACCTTAATTTTGGCTGTGAAATCTTGAGCACACACTTAGCAAACATACTGGCAAATCGCCCATACTGATAACTTCTAGTAGGCGTCGACAAAATGATTACTTGGTCTCCAGTGTCCCCATTTCAAGCCTCCAGCGTAGCCAAAAGTCGTTCTTATTACTTCTCAATTCAAGTTAAGAAATACCGCAATCATTAGCCTTTCTGACCGATGTTGACAGCCTGATCCCTGAGTCCTGAGGGACTCGCTAAACTTCTGCGTTTCTTAGTATGTGCGCTTCCGCACATTTTCCCGTGTACGTTGCTTTTGCCCGTGATACAATCTCCTGTCAGTCGCGTTGATCGACAGGCAGTGTTACCGGGTATTCCAGGGTTAGTTAACTCATCATCTTACCCTGTTATTGGGATTATCTCCCGTACTCCAACTTACACTACACTTTGACTCATGGCACTGTAGAGTGAGTGTGCCTTGCCCACTCCTGATAACCGCTAATGGAGTCCTTACCTGGAGCATTGCCAGATGCAAGTTAATTTACGGCACACTTAACTTCTGTTATGGTGGGAAGTGTGTCCAGGTGGTCAAGAGTTGCAGGGCCTCTATGGCGTTGAGGGCATCATCCGCTAGTTTGGTCTCACTTGAGTAAAGCTCCAAATTGTGCTCTACCCATCTATCCATCTGCTGTTTCTTATCAGTGATAATTTCTCCAGTCAAGATTTTCGATGGTGCACTTCTTTTGATCATTGGACCACAGGCTTTCTTTATCATTTCATACATGCTTATGATGTTTCCCTTATCACTTGCATTTTGAATAGAATCACATAACTTGATACAATAGTCATTTGCATACTGCCTGGCAGCCTATTGCATATCCTTCCTAGCTTGCTTCAGCTCACTGAGAGTGTTGCGCATTGTTCTTTCCTTGATTCTTAAGAGAGCTGTCTTCTTTTTATCAATCAAGGGCTGTAGTGTCAGGCTGTTTGCCGCAAACCAGTCCTGCTTCTTATGATTCACAGTGCCGTAAACACCTACCGCTGTTTTATAAAGATTTTCCTTAAGTTTACGCAACTTTTCACTTGCTGTACAATTTTCTAATGTATCAATGAAAGCGTCTTCAAGTTGCTATTGGATCTTAAGGCACTTTTCCAGATCGTGGGTGATAATAATATTAATCCTGGGGCTATATTTGTGTTTATCTGTGTAGATTCTCTTTGGTCTCAGGCTAACCATTGCAACAAGAAATGAATGATCCGCATCACAGTCAGAACTGTGGTAACTTCGAGTTAATGATGTTTGGTTCAGATGTTGTCTCTGTGTTATGACAAAGTTTAACTTATGCCAATCGCCGGCTCTTGGATGTTTCCATGTGACTTTATGCAGCTCTTTTGTTTTAAAAAAGGAGTTTGTAATACATAGGTCATTTCTGGTGCAATGATCCAGCAGCATATGCTCATTTTCATTCATGCGACCGATGTTGTATTTTCCAAGGCACATTGGCCATGTACTCGAGTCCTTGCCCACACGAGCTTTGAAATCACCGAGCATATATATATATATATATATATATATGGTCGGATTTTGGAACTGCCTTGATCACAGAGTCTAATTCCTCATAGAACGAATCCTTCACATCATGACATGAGAGGAAATGAGTGTCACCGCATATGCAGTGATAACGGTTGCAAAACCACAAGAGGATGCCAAGCGCAGGGACAATAGTCGTTCATTACCTCCAGCTGGAATTTCAATCATTTCCAGTAGCGAATTCTTCACTGCAAAGCCCACACCATGTTCCCTTTTTTTCTGCCTGCCCTCTGCCCTTTCAAAGGAACAGGTTTAATTATTTTCCCTGAGTGACCATTCCTCAGCGAGGCGAGTCTCCTGCAGGCCAGCAATATCAATGTTAAGACGATTGAGTTCGGCATCACTAACACCCGATTTTCTCACATCGACAGTATTCGTCAGGTGAGTGGAAAATCCTGGACACATGGTTCTTACGATCCAGGTTGCAAGCCGAATCTTGAAGATTCTATTTTTCTTTTTAGTAGTACCTGGTGCATTGGTTTAACAGCCTGCCATTCAGATTTCGTCCTCGCCCCATGCGCCTATTGAAGCAGGCACGCTGTGGCGGATCAGCACCCAATTGGCCGGGTCTGCCCAACTTGAGGCTGGCGGTAGCTGCTCATTGACAGCTCTCCCACCGCCAGAGACAACCCGTGGCGTCCCATGTCTACGCCAATTGACAGGGACTTATAACCCGTAAATGCTACCTCTCGGTTTGATTTCGAGACCGGTTAAGACCAGGGATGGAGTTATACCTCTCTGTAGCACAAAACCAGGGCTAAAATATAGAGTGCATGTGTTGCCCATGCAGCTTGATCCCTCTCTCTGCCTGCCTAGTTCACTCCAGAGGAAAGGTAACACCAATATGTCTGGAACAAGACAAGCTGCAGAAACTGCCGAATCAGCAAAGCATTGCTCTAACTGTCCGCCTGTCAGAGCTTCGATCCTAGACCAGCTGCCAACCAAGGCTTAGGGCCTGGTCTGCCCTGCCATGACATTTTGTCTTTAGGTTGTATTTCCTCGCACCAGGATAAGGATTGTACCCTACCGATTGTGCTCTTCCGCCCGAAGCCGTTGGCACAATGTGGGGTGTCGGGTTTGGTAAGTGCCGCCCAACATTCGGCTGTAACAGAAAGCAGGTAGTATCGTCTACTGTCATACCGTAGCTCAGTCATATCTGAATAATATCTGACACCTGATTTTCCATGACACCTGATTCATCTCCACCTGTAATGTATTCCTGTACGCATGTATGTATTCATCTCCACCTGTAATGTATTCCTGTACGTCTGTATGTATTCCTGTACGCATGTAATGTATTCATGTACACATGTAATTTATTCCTATACATGTGATGTATTCATTTACACTTGCAATGTATTTATGTACACATGTAATGTATCCAGTACACCTGTTACGTATTCCTGTAAACTTGTTATGTATTACTGTAATTCTGTAATGTATTCCTGCACATCTGAAATGTATTCCTCTACACGTGTAACGTATTCCTCTACACCTGTAATTAATTCATGTACATCTGTAATATTTACCTGTACATCTGTAATGTATTCGTCTACACATGTAATGTATACATGTACGCATGTAATATATTCCAGTACACCTGTTATGTATTCCTGCATACATGGTTCCGTCGCCCTGCTATTGAGTTCGTGCGTGGCGAGACACTGTGAGCTGGGAGTTTCGTGTGAAATGCTTTTGAATCTGCCTGAGGTGTTTTGGAACGTGACTGCATGTTCAGAGTCATGGCAGGTGGCTATGTCCCAGAGTTGACCGGTTTTTGCCTTATGCAGAAATGCGTGGCTGCTGGGCTTCTGGTTGACTGCCACTGCCATCGACGATGAACTGTATTTTCGTGGACTGTATGGGTGAACATCTAGGAAACATTCAGGTAGGAAAATGACTGCTGATTCCATCAGAGATGAACTGGGTGTTTCGTGGGGGTCTGGTTTGTTGACATTCTGGTGGCGGCATTATGCACAGTGTATCTGTGTGGGCTGTTGTTTGTCGAGACTCCTGTCTTTTCCACTTTTCACATTGGGCAGTGCGGAGCGTTTTGTGTGATATTCACTGGCACAGGAACGGAGCGTAATGGGGATGACCCGTTGCTGTGAAGTTGGAACCGCGACTAACTAACTAACTAACTAACTAACTAACTAACTAACTAACTAACTGACTAACTAACTAACTAACTAACTAACTAACATGTAATGTATTCCGTACATCTTTAATATGTACCTGTACACCTGCATTGTATTCCTGTAACCTGTAATGTATTCCTCTCCAAGTGTAATTCATTTCCAAGAGTAATGCACCTCAAAGTGTAATGCATTTCTCTCCAAGTGTAATGTATTCCTCACAAAGTGTAATGTATTTCTCTGCACGTATAATGCATTTCTCTCTAAGTGTAATGTAATCCTTTCCAAGTGTAGCGTAATTCTCTCCAAGTGTAATGTATTCCTCTCCAAGTGTAATGTAATCCTCTCCAAGTGTATTGTAATTCTCTACAAGTGTAATGTAATTCTCTCCAAGTGTAATGTATTTCTCTGCAATCGTAATGTAATTCTCTCCAAGTTTAATGTATTTCTCTCCAACTGTAATGTATTCCTCTCTAAGTGTAATGTATTCCTCTCCAAGTGTAATGTATTTCCCTCTAAGTGTAATGTAATTCTCTCCAAGTGTAATGTATTCCTCTCCAAGTGTACTTTATTCCTCTCTAAGTCTAATGTGCCGGTCTCTCTGGCTGTGGGGTTACAACACTTTCTCTCTGTAATCCCGTTTATCACGCAGAGTCTCGCAGCGGAGCGAGAACTGAGGTGGTTCGACCCCCGCTCGTGACTTGCGGATACTGAGCCGGCCGCTCCGAAAGCAATGGCAAACTACTGAGCGTAATCTTGCCAAGAGATCAACAGGCAGCTGAAAGATGCTGCTGTTGACAGCTAAGTCCTGTAAAAGGATACGCAAAACACATAAGTCTAATGTATTTCTCTTCAAGTGTAATGCATTCCTCTCCAAGTGTTATGCATTCCTCTAAAAGTGTAGTATTTCTCTCCAAGTGGTTCTCTGGACAACAGGATTGTGAGAGATGATACCCCAAGCCTCATGATAGATGGTAGAAGCGTCAACAGAGAGAACAAACTGAAGTATCTGGGAATCACATTTGACAGGAGTCTGTCCTTCAAGGACCATGTTGAGACGGTTGTGACAAGATCTCAAAAGGGACTCAATGCACTTAAAACTATGGCTGCAATGGACACAGAGCAGAGAATGCTCTTCACACTATACCAGCACTTGATCCTCTCAGTGATTGATTATGGACTAGGAATGCTTACTGTCTCAAAGAGTCAGCTGGTGAAATTAGAGCGCATACAGAATGAAGCGATGCGGGTCATTCTGGGATGCACCAGAGACACCCCAGTAGTGTGTATGCGTTACATTCTTGGTCTGCCTACTGTTGCTAGTAGGCACAAGGTGATGCAAGCGAAGGCATACCTCAGAGTAGCTGCAGACACAGATCACCCGTTGAATGAGGCGCTGGACGTAGTTAAGGGTCAGAGACTGATAAGAGGGAAATCATGGATGGCTCAGGCGGAGGATACGATCAGACAGGTGTGCCCCTTGGAGAACATCAGGCGAGGAGAGGAGTGGGTCAGAGTGCCAGCCGTGCAGTCAGACTTGTGCAGAGTTGTAATAACATTGAGCAGGGAGTGCAGGGAGTGGCCAGCAGGGGCCACGGAAGTGGAAATTCAGCAACTAATTCAGGAAAATTCTCGTCCGTGATTATCTAAACGGATGGGTCAGTGTTGAGAGGTAGGAGAAGTGCTTGGGGGTTCTTGGCAAAAACTAATGGTCGGCGTTTGGTGCAGGAGAGCCTGGCGTATGATAACACTACATCTAGCTTAAGAATGGAGGTGGAGGCGGTCAGTGCAGCTTTCCGCTGGATAGAAAACACGATACATACACACATTGTGATTGTAACTGACTCAGAAAGCATGCTGAGAAGGGTGAGAACAGGTAGGCTTCGTGCAGAGTGGCTTGCTTCGCTTCGGAGGTCACGGGTGGTAAGCATCACCTGGATCTTTTCTCCTGGGCATGCCGGTGTGCTGGGGAATGAACAGGCGGCCAGATTGGCTGGCTCGGCAAAACTTGGTGTAGTATTGATGCATGACAAGGCAGACGTGGTTGCGGCCTTGTGGGAGCACGTGTACACCTCGGAGGAGCAGATAGAGCACCATGGTCTGGTAAGAATGAGACATCGAGGTGTGACGAGGGGATCTGGCCGACGCTTGGCGCTCAGAGGAAAGGCGAGACGGACATATAATCAGATTGCTACTGGCACTATTAGTGTTGGAACTCTTCGCTGGCTGCTGAGGATGGGGACGGAGCGCTTATGGGAATGTCCTGAATGTTGTGATGTCGGTTCCTAAATCAATCAATCAATCAATCTCCAAGTAATATGTATTCCTCTCCAAGTGTAATGTATTTCTCTACAAGCGTAATGTATATCTCTCCAAGTGTAATGTATTCTTCTCCAAGTGCAATGTAATTCCCTCCAAGTGTAATGTAATTGTCTCCAAGTGTAACGTAATTCTCTGCAAGTGTAATGCAATACTGTCCAAGTGTAATGCAATTCTCTCCAAGTGTAATGTATTCATGTCCAAGTGTAATGTATTCATGTCAAAGTGTAATGTATTTCCCTCTAAATGTAATGGATTCCTCTACAATTGTAATGTATTCCTCACCAAGTGAAATGTATACATATCACGTATTATTGAATGCTTAATCTCCATGTGGTGAAGACCGACAAAGGGGAGTGGCTATTATTTTGGACCGGAAAACATAAAAATCTGTTCACGGATATTGGGCCGCGTCGGACAGAGTTCTTCTAGTTAAATTAAGTGGCAGACCTTTTAGCATAAATATTATTCAAGTATATGCCCCAACGGGAGAATCCAGTGAAGATAGTGTAGAGGAATTTTATAATGACATAGAGTCTGCCTTAAACAAATGTAAAAATTCAGAAATAAACTTCATTATAGGAGACTTCAATGCAAAAGTAGGAAATCAAGGTGATAGATACACAGTAGGAAACTATGGTTTATGAGAGAGAAATGAAAGAGGATATAGACTAGTAGAGTGGGCAAAAGAACAGGAAATGATTGTAGGAAACACCTGGTTTAAGCAACACCCTAGAAGATTATGGACATGGAGGAGTCCTGATAGCAGGATCAGAAACCAGATTGATTACATTCTGATTAGCAGAAGAAACGCACTAACAATAGCAAAAACAGTTCCCAGTGCTGACTGTTATAGTGACCACAGACTACTTACAGGAATACTGAGGGTAAAGTTGAAGAAAGTCAAGTATATAACAGGAAATACTAAATATGATTTGTGTACATTGAGTAATGACAAGGAAATACAAAGCAAATTCAACAAAGAAGTACAGAACGGATTTGATATATTGTCTGATCTAGAGATCCTATTTCAAGATGTGGATGATCAATGGGAAATATTGAAGAATTCAATCAGTTTGGCTGCAGAAACAACTATTTCAAAATTAAAGAAGATCGGTCGTAAGAAATGGATGACAGAAGACATTTTACATCTAATGGAAATAAGAAGATCTGGAGAAGATAAGATCTGGAGTACGACAAGGTTGTGTCCTGTCCCCTCTCTTGTTCATAACATATATAGACAACATATGTAAAGAAACCAGCCAAGCAGAGACAGCAAGAATACCGCATGACGAGAACACAGAAGAAGAACCATCTGCAAATCTAACCATTAGAGAACTCCTGTTTGCGGACGACCAAGCACTAATAGCAAAATCAGAAGCTGAATTACAAGACCACATGAATAGTCTAAACGAAATGTGTAGGGAACATAACATGAAAATTAGCACAAGCAAAACAGAGGTAATGACTATAACTAAAGAAGAACAAACAGCAACAATTCACCTAAACGAACATCCCTTGAAACAAGTAAAGAGCTTCAAGTACCTAGGAAGTATAATATCATCAAATGGCAGATCAGAAGACGAGATCTAAAATAGGTGCAATAAGGCAAATCAACTCATTGGACAAATGGCACCAATACTAAAGAACAAACATGTATCAATAACTACTAAGAAAGCACTTTACAACACAATCTTCCTACCAACTCTGTGCTACCAATGCCAAACCTGGACAATGACAGAAAAAGAGAAAAGAAAAATCACAACAACAGAAATGAGGTTCCTGAGAAGAATACTCAACGTATCAAGAAGAGATAAGATCAGAAATGAAGAAATCAGGACTAAAGTGGGGGTTAAAGCTGCTCTAGATTTTATTAGAAAGCAGCAAGTCAAATGGTTTGGCCATGCAAGTAGGCTACCAGTCAACAGCATGCCACAACAGGCAATGACGTACAGACCAGATGGAAACAGAGGAAGAGGCCGACCACGTAAACGCTGGACGGAGGGAATAACAGAATCCATGGGAATGTCGATATACGAAGCCCATAACCGGGCACTCTCACGAAGTTTATACTTCACCTCGACACCGCAAGGTACAAGAGGAACATGATGAGATGAGATGAGATGAGGAAATAAGAAGACAACAAAAATAATCCTGCCAAATATGAAGAAATTCACAGACAAGTCAGAATATTACCTTTGGAGGCAAAAGAATCATGGCTTGAGGAACAGTGCTTAGACACTGAAAAACAACACAATAATCAAAATACCAAATTAGTGCACAAAAGAATTCAGGAACTTACTAATAAAAGAACAAGTACATCAACAGGCTGTCTAAAAACTAAAGATGGCAAAATCATAATAGAAAAAGATCACATTCTACATGTATGGACATATTATGTGAAAAACCTTTATGATGGTAACAGAGAGGAACAGTATGATATTAGATTTAATAATGAAGGGCTGCCAATTTTTAAGATGGAGGTTTGAAATGTTCTTAAGCATATGAAAGCTGGCAAGGCCCCCGGTGCAGATAACATCACAACAGAAATGATTAAAGCTTTAGAAGAATTTGGACTAGAGCAAGTCACCAGACTGCTGAACACATTATATGATACTGGAGATATACCTTCTGAATTATGTAATTCTGTATTTATTGCAATCCCAAAGAAATCAGGAGCCTTGGAATGTGATCAACATAGAACAATTAGTATAATGAGCCACATCACAAAGATTTTGCAACAAATTATCATGCAAAGAGTGAGGAAGAAAATACAACCTGAAATAGGGGAAGAACAATGTGGGTTTGTAGAAGGAAAGGGTACAGTAAATGCTGTGTATATGCTGCGAACAGTTATTGAACGTGCTATAGAAGTAAACAAGGATATACATCTTTGCTTTATTGACTATACAAAGGCTTTTGATAGAGTTTGACATGTAAAAATGGTATATATGCTTGCAGATCTACAAATTGATGGGAAAGACATTAGACTTATAAAAAACATATATTGCAAACAACAAGCTGCCATAAGGATTGATAATGAAGTGGGACAATACCAACCTATTAAGAGAGTTGTTAGGCAGGGATGTGTAATGCCTCCAGATCTTTTTTTCTTATGCAGTGAAAATATTTTCAGGAATGTAGAAGATATAAATGGAATCAGCATTGGAGGACGAAACATCAATAACATTAGATATGCAGATGATACAGTATTGATTGCAGACAATGCACAAGATCTACAACAATTAGTAGACGCAGTTGTGGTACACAGTGAGCAGCTGGGGTTGGAATTAAATTGTAAGAAGACACAAGTTGTGGTCGTCACTAGGAAGAACGAAGTACCACAATGTAATATACAAGTAAATGAGAATATTCTTCAACAAGTGAATCGGTACAATTATCTCGGAACAGTCATAACATCTGATGGGAGATGCCTAGAAGAGATTAGAACAAGAATCGCCATGGCGAAAGTAGCCTTTAGCAAGATGAAAAACATTCTGACCAATAAATTGATGCAAATTGAAACGTGAAAAAGAGTGTTGAGGGGATACATAGAACCTGTTCTTTTGTATGGATGTGAAACTTGGACAATGTGCTGTCAAGCTGAAAAACACCTGATGGCTGCAGAAATGTGGTTTCTGAGGAAAATGCAAAAAATACCATGGACAGACAGAAAAACCAATGACCAAGTACTACAGGAGACAAATGAAAATCGTAAATTGATTAGAGAAATTGGACGTAGACAGTCAACATTTTTGGACATGTTTTGAGAAGAAATGGATTGGAGAACTTAGTGACAACTGGCAAGATCGAAAGAAACAGACCAAGAGGACAACCGATAGGAAAATACCTGGATGGCTTGGCCACATGGCATGGACGAGACAGGAACACTGAGTTGATCCACGACGCTGGTGGTCGAGTGAAATGGCGAGTCATGACCGCCCACGCTTTCCGGCATGGCACATGATTGATTGATTGAATCTCCATGTCACGTTATCATGTATTCCAGTGTTGTTTGAGTCTCCGCTGCGCTATCTCCAGTACATATATCTACCATGATGTTGCTTGCCGTATTTGCCATCTGCGGTGTGACTTTCTCAGTCGATGTTGCAGCTATCGGTAAGTAATCTAACCTAGTTAGTTAGTTAGTCGAAAGATCATCCTCATTACACATCAAACCATTCAGTCTATAAGTGCTCGGGTCCCCTACTCAGTAAATCCCGCTGCGTGTAGCGGCTAACGACACCAGTTCAGGGAAGGTTTAGTCTTCTTTGACTTCCCGCATAGTGCTCGTGTCTGGCCACACCTCTTTTAACTTGTTATTCTCACAGTCTGACCATGGATGTAGATTCAGTCATCACTTGGGTCTCGCAAACGACTTACTTCTCTTAGAGCATTCAGTATATCAGCCTGGCCCATGGCACGTCCGCTCTCCACAGTAGCCTTACCTGCAAGCCTGTCAGTCTGCTCCATTCCATGTACACACGCATGCCCTGGCACGAAAATTAAACTAATCTTTGTAAGCCGAGACCGCCCAGACACACCCATCACTATTTTTGGACCCAATCCATCTCTATCTTTAGAGCAGACTCACCGAGTCACTAAGGAAGCATGCCTGAGTGAAGGTCTGTGGCTCCAGCTATCCTATTGTTTTACATGTTGCCATGCCTTTCATAGCAAAAGCACCAGAATCTCCCTTCACAATTATCCCTCCAGCCTGAGCTGCAAAGACCCATGAAATTCTCACGAGTCGAACGAACGACCCATCTGTGTAAATGACAGCATCACCCTCTAAAGAATTCTCGAACAACAAAGCCCACACTACCGCTTCCACCTGCCAGATTTTCCTGAATCCAACCTAATGGCATGTGTGTGAATGGTCCTGGACAGATTTGCATGTTTGTGAATGTTGCTGGACAGAACTGCATGTGTGTGAATGTTACTGGACAGAACTGCATGTGTGTGAATGTTGCTGGACCGAACTGCATGTGTGTGAATGGTCTTGGACAGAACTGCATGTGTGTGAATGTTGGTAGTGAGTGAAAGAGCTCTACAAGAAAAAAGACGAGGGAATGGTGAGAGAAGAAAGCATAGAAACAAGAGACCAGCGGTAGGAATATTCAGAAGCAAAATGGAGCGAATGGCACTGACAACTGTCAGGGTAGGCTATTGGAACTGTTGTAGTGTTTGGCAGAGAGGAGTGGAACATGTAAGTGTGGGCTACTGGAACTGTCATAGTGTTGGTGGGAACATAAACTAATACCAGAATGCAAGGCAGCCATTGTCCACATTTATGACTGGCTTCTGTTCCACCAACACAAGCATGTAAGGCAGAAATTGTAAACATTTCTGAATGGCTTCTATTCCCAGGAAATGTCGCCTTCTCTGCGGCCGTCAGCACCAACAGGCAATATGCAGCTAATGAGATTGTGAAGTACGACAATGTTCTCCTAAACGTTG
>OY992888.1:2593714-2728714 GCA_963921405.1 Cepaea hortensis | reverse complement strand
AAGAAGAAGAAGAAGAAGAAGAAGAAGAAGAAGAAGAAGAAGAAGAAGAAGAAGAAGAAGAAGAAGAAGAAGAAGAAGAAGAAGAAGAAGAAGAAGAAGAAGAAGAAGAAGAAGAAGAAGAAGAAGAAGAAGAAGAAGAAGAAGAAGAAGAAGAAGAAGAAGAAGAAGAAGAAGAAGAAGAAGAAGAAGAAGAAGAAGAAGAAGGAGGAGGAGGAGGAGGAGGAGGAGAAGAAGAAGAAGAAGAAGAAGAAGAAGAAGAAGAAGAAGAAGAAGAAGAAGAAGAAGAAGAAGAAGAAGAAGAAGAAGAAGAAGAAGAAGAAGAAGAAGAAGAAGACGAAGAAGAAGAAGAAACCATGCACACATACCCCCGGCAATCCACACATCCCGCACCTATCCACACACATATCCCGCACTCTCACAATTTTCCCCACCCACCCACACACACACACACATCAGCCAACCTACACCCACTCACCCACCCAATATTCGCCACCTGTCAACTACACATACCCACCTATACACAAACTACTACACATAAACACATCTCCCCACCTGCCCACACATATCCCCACCCAAAAACACACACCTTCCAACCACACACACCTCGCCACCCACATATACCCCACCCACACACATCCGCCGCTCACACACATCTTCTCACAACTACACACCTCCCCCACCCATACACTCATCTCTCTCACACATCCACACACTCATGTACTCATCCATCAACCACTCACCCCCACACTTCACCCACGCGCCCATCAACACATGCTTCTCTCATCTACCCTCCCACCCACACACACCCCAACCACCCAACCAAACATACATCCCCCATCTCGCATACATCCTTCAATCACCTGCACATCCCACACATCCCCCATCTCTCACACATCTCCCCTCCACAAAAAACTCCACCATTAAACACATCCCCCACACACATATCCCCCACATACATTCCCCATACACATCCCCGCCCACACATCTCCCCACCCACTCACACATCCTCCACCTACAAACATCCTCATCACCCACACATACATCCTCCACCCACTCACATTTACCCCATCCACACTCACACACTCCCACCCACACAGACATATCGCATTCACAGACACCTCCCACACCCATTTCACACCCATCCCCCAACCCACACAATCTCCAAAACACCCATTCACCACCCAAACACACATTCCCTACCCACACCCCCTCCCAACCCAAAAACACCCACATACTTCCAATTATCCTCTCAAATATCCCCCCTCACACATATCCCTCACTCACACATACATCCACCACCGACTACACATCCCTGCACACATCCACACATCACACATTAACCCATACACCTCCCCCACACACAACCCCTCCACACATACATTCCCCACACCCCCACACACATACACATATCCCTCACATACACACCCATACACACATCCTCACATCTAGACACAGACATGATGCCTCACATGATCACTGAAACTAATAAGTACGAACTCCTACACTTTACACACAATTGAGACACTGACGATTGTCGTGAGAATTCTCGCAATTGCAAGAAGTGGAGAACAAATTGTACATATACATTATGTAGCATACAAATTAGTGATGCAGTTCAACTCTCTCTTCTCTCTCTCTCTCTCTCTCTCTCTCTCTCTCTCTCTCTCTCTCTCTCTCTCTCTCTCTCTCTCTCTCTCTCTCTCTCTCTCTCTCTTTACATACACACACTCTCACACTCATTCACTCTCTCCCTTTCTCACTCACACTCACTAACTCTCTCACTTACTCTACAGTAATTTACATGAATTCGTTTTATGCATGTTAAAATCAAGTGCATCAAAATGATAATATGAAAATGAGAATACACAAAACATATGGAACAGCATGTTAGATGACATGCGTGCGCTCAACTCTCTCTCTCTCTCTCACTCTTTCTCTCTTCTCTCTCACACACACCCTCACACAACATACACAATCTCCTACACACCCATTCACCCACCCAAACACACATTCCCTACCCACACCCCCTCCCAACCCACCAACACCCACATACTTCCAACTTTCCTCTCAAATATCCCCCCCCCCCACACACACACATATCCCTCACACACACATACATCCACCACCGACTACACATCCCTTCACACATCCACACATCACCCATTAACCCATACACATCCCCAACAGATAGATAGATGGATAGATAGATAGATAGATAGATAGATAGATAGATAGATAGATAGATAGATAGATAGATAGATAGGTAGGTAGGTAGATAGATAGATAGATAGATAGATAGATAGATAGATAGATAGATAGATAGATAGATAGATATTTAGGTAGGTAGAAAGATAGATAGATAGATAGATAGATAGATAGATAGATAGATAGATAGATAGATAGATAGATAGATAGATAGATAGATAGATAGATAGATAGAACGAAAGTCTTTATTTTCCAAGGGTTAAGAATTGGGCACGCAGGTCCGTCTGACATTCTGCCCTTCTTCTCTATTTCCTCTCATACATTCTTTCAATCAACATCACTTATGAATCAAATTTTGACAACAAAATAACAATAGCATTAAAACGCTTGAAAAATAATCAATAACAAATGACTCACCGAGGCAGTGTTTAACATGGGCATTATAAATACCTAAGAAGGGTGTAACGTGCCATACATAAGGGAATGTTTTTTGGCTAGTTGTCGTTTGAGATAAGTTACCATTATTTGTCTTTTTGTGTTTTTGTTTATGGGGGTATATAGTCTGTACTGAGGTAGTGTTCAAACAGGTTGCGAATGTATGTATAATGATTGGTGGTGTCTTTGATTTCTTGTGGAAGATTGTTCCACAACTGAGCGACAGAGTATGCTAAGCTTGTTTTATATACGTCTATCCTAGGTTTAGGGACATGAAGTATATTTAGTCGTTCGCTATGTCTAGCGTTATATTTAAACAATGGCCAAAGGTAGCTTGGAGCATTTTGAAATAGGATTTTGTGAATTAGTTTGGCCTGATTAAAAAGTAGACGTTTGTGGAGTGGCAGTAACCGAAGACGTTTATGTAGGTTAGAATTGTCGGTAAGCTTTTCACCATTAATTAAACGCACTGCCCTTTTCTGGAGTGAATATAGGCGTTTTGTTATTGATTTGGAGCATCCATCCCAGACTGTGGAGCAGTAATAAATATGTGCTTGTATATGGGAAGTATAGAATATCTTTCTTGTGTTTTCGTCAAGGAAATTTTTAATTTTGGCAAGCTGGTATACTTTTTTGGCTATTTGTTTAACGAGAGAATGAACATGTGAGTTAAAGGTTAGATTTTGATCTATGATAAGATCCAGTGCCTTGTGCTCGGTTACACTTTCTATAGTCATGCTACCAATGTGCAGCTGTAAATTTCTCTGCCAGTTTAGCGTGTGAAGTCTTTGCCTGGTTCCTATTAACTTAGACTTTGTTTTAGAAATGTTAATTTGCATGCGGTTTGCATGACTCCAGTTAACTACACTATTTATTTCCTGTTACAAGGATAATTCTAGCACATTATGATCAATAGCGTTTGTATATACTGTGCAGTAATCAGCAAATAGATCGAAGGACGACGACAGATTTAATGGAAGATTATTTATATAAATGGCAAATAACAGAGGGCCAAGAATAGACCCCTGAAGTACTCCAATATTAATGGTAATGGCTTGAGATAAAGCTTGTGTGATACTACTTGCTTTTTGTCTAATAAAAATGATTTTATTAATGTCACTATATTAAAGCTTACTTTCATTGTTTCTAGTTTTGTAATTAGAATAGTATGACCTATCTCATCGAATGCTTTTCTAAAGACTATAAACACCGCTCCACACAGAGTATTGTCGTTAATATTTTGTTGCCAGTTTTCTATCATGTTTGTTAGGGCCGTATGACAAGAATATTTTGGCCGAAATCCTGATTGACTGTCAACTATTAGTTTGTGGCGAACTAAGTAATCTAGTGTTGTTATGTGGATGTACTATTCTAGCGGTTTGGGTAATGAGGATAATATGGAAACTGGCCTATAATTACTTATGAGACGATCGTCTAGAGAACCAGCTTTTAAATGAGGATACACTTTATCGATTTTAAAGGCTGATGGGAAGTGACCTTTGGTGAAACATTGATTATATATATAAAAATTAGTGACTCGCAGATCGCCGGTGCAGCATGGCGAAGGATCCGATTACTGATTCAATCTAGGCCTGATGAGTGGATCTAGGGGGCTGAGTGGTCTCGAGGTATGGTGTCCGCCTCGAGTGCTGGAGGTCCCGGGTTCAGACCCCGGTGAGGACAGGGGTTTATTTAAAAAATCCACCTGGACTTCCAGTAATAAAATTTCCCCTGGTCTCTGGGTAGTGAGATTGGACGCCCGTGTGTATTGTTGCACGAGTAGAAAATCCCTTGGCAGTTGGAAATCGAAAAAGTGTAGCCCAACGGCGCTGCCCCGGCAAAATTTCGAGTTAAAAATCTACCCAAAGTATTTCAGGATCCTCGCCGATCCAACGGAGTTCGTGCATTGAGCTGAGTTTCTCCAGACTCAGGTTTGAGTTAGGAGGAAAACGGAGCACTTATGGGTTAAACCGTGTGCTGTGATGTTGATCCAACGACTAAACGACTAAACAAACAAACAGGCCTGATGAGTTATTGTTTTTTAGATTACTGAGATGAGTAAATACGTCAGTGGTAGTCATTAGCGGTATGTTGGAGGGAATGTCTCCATAGCATTTGTTCTCACAGAATGATGATAATAAAGATATGTCATGAGGCGCATCTGGTATTTCAGCCTTCATTTGGTTTATATCGGACTGAAAGAATCTACTGAATTTATCACATGTAACCTGATTTGATGGTAATGATTGTGATGATTTGTGTTTGTTTGTCAAGGTATTAATTACTTTCCATATATCTTTGGTTTTGGTTTTATCTATTATTAAGTTCTTAAAATAGTTTTTCTTTTCCTTCCGAATAACATATTGAACTTTGTTTCTCACACTACGGTACATAGTTAGATCTCATTTTTATGTGCCCTGTCCCGGTCTCTCATAAGTTCAACTACCTCCTGTGTGATCCACGGGGGCTTTGTGTGATGTTTAACACGAACTTCCTTGAATGGAACATGCTTATCAAATATACTTAGAAAGGTCTTCAGCTAGTGGTCCAGAGCATCGTCTAGGCCAGGAAGCTGGTAAACATAGTCCAGAGATGAGTTGAGCAAATCTTGTAAGAAGACGTCTCGATTGTAATTTTTGTAATTTCTATATTTTATACTTATGTGTTTGTGTTTTGGAGTTTTGGTGCCTCTTTTCGACCACGTGCAACATACTGGGTAGTGATCGCTCATTGCATTAATAGATACAGTACATTCTGTGATGTTGTCAGCACACGTAGTATAAATATGATCTATACGTGTTGCAGATAATTTAGTTATTCTAGTGGCTTGTTTGACTAACTGATTCTATTATGTTTTCCCGTGTTTTGTTTGATTTGTTAGTGTCTATGTTGAAGTCACCTAGCAATATTATTTCCCTATCATTACTAAAGACTACATCCATCATAGTGGTGAATTTGTCATACCAGATATTTCCTGCAATGGGGTTTCGATAAAGATAGCCAACTACTAGTGGTATGCGGTTTTGAAGTTTAATCTCAAGCCATACACACTCAATCTCACAGGTTTTAAAATCTAGTCTGCGGTGGGCGTTAAGCGAGTTGGAAATATAAACTGCAATACCCGTCTCTTGTTTCTGATAGGGATCTCTTCTAATGATTTTAAAACCTCTGATAGTGATGTCATCATCTGAGATGTTACCATTTAATAGACTTTCGCTAACGCCGAACATGTGAAAATCTTGATTAAGTATAAGTGATAGTTCGGGCAGCTTCCCTAATAGATGGCATATGTTTACATGCCCGATTCTGAGCCAATTATTCCTGAGCCAGTGTTCGTACTTATTAGACATTTCAACAATGCGTAATAACAAGTTTAAAAGCAAAATTAAAAAAAAAACACACACACACACACACACACACACACACACACACACACACACAAAGTGAATACAACTTACGTCCCTTATTACAATACACACTCTAAAGTACAGAGAAACAGTAATATCTCCATCAATATATAAAAATACGTACACAGATCCGTAAGGAAGAGCAGTGAAGACCCCCTAATCACAGTAAAAACACAATTAAAAGTATTATAAAAGCTATACAGCTAAGTACTATCAATTAATATAAAGTCAAAACAAGTCAACATTTGTAGTTACATATAACCTAATACGTTACTAGATCAAGCAATAACCAAATATGCAGATAAACGTTCTAGGAGAGGCTCTTTCTTGTACCGAGATCCGGTGTAGCTTTGTGCTAAGTTGCTAGTAAATACCAGGTTGTTTTGGTGGTTGGTACAGCGACATTATAAGAGCTTGACGAAGTGTAGCTGGACTATAACGTGTGAGGTGCAACCATTCTGGGTTACAATGAAATGGGTACTGATGATGTCTCAAGGGTATGTAACGACTACCAACTAGAGCCTCTGGTTGGTGGCTAACAGGAGGTTGTGGTGGCACGTCGTTGTTGCTGAGAGTTGGATCATTTCTAGGGAGAATAGGAAAAATATCTTCGTAATTATTAACCTCCTGTGTGGAAGACGACGTGTGTACGGACTTGGTGTGGTGGAAGTGTCCCGTCTGGCTTGGATTTCAGATGCAGTGGTTATGAGTGGTCTGCATACTTCTGGCCTATTGGTACTTGGTATGACGGGAGTATGTCGTCTGGCTTGAGTTTCAGGTGGAGTTGCTAAAAGTGTCCGGTGCGATCCTGTACTGGATGTATGGTGTGTCCGTTCTGGGTATTTGATATTTTTTGGCGAGAAAGCTGGTGCCCAATGTAGACAAATGTAATTGATCCGTATAAAGACTCTTTTTTGGTGCACCGGCCTGTGAAGTGAATGATGGTGTGTTGTTGATGAACTGTATCTTGTTTTGAGAACAGAACTTCTGCAAAATGTTGTTATTTATGTCAGCTAGACGGCGCTGGTGTCCATAACTCGGTGATATGATGGAGGAGAAGAAAATGGATGAGTTAGGAAACGTGTGACGTAATCCGTTCAAGAGTGCCAGCAGTTGAGACCCTGTGATTTGTTGGTTGTTCATGGTGTCGGTGATACCAATATGCACGCTTGCCCTTCTAACGCTATGATTTACAGCCAACCTGCTAATCTTGTCTGTTAGCCGGTCTGCACCAGCCCCAGGCAGTAAGATTATGGAAACAATGTCTTTGTCTGAGGTGGCCATCCTGTCGCTGTATAAACCTTTCATTAAGGAATCGCCTAGTATAATGTGTGTACAGTCAGGTCGTGCTGTCTGTACATGTTGGTTGTCAGTACGTCTCGCCCGTTGTTTCATCCATTTCCGATTATCAGCAGTCTTTATGTCTCCATGTGGTTCTCCCGATGTATCTTGTAGGCATGTGTTGCCCGTTGGCGGCATGTTAAAGCACTGTGCGTTTTCTGGTGGCTTTACTTGAAGCACTTCGAACCTATTGCTTATTTTGACGTCAATAGGATAGACTGCTTATTGTTGTTTATCTTCCTCTGCGCATTGAGGTGTCTGTTGTTGTTTGTCTTCCTCTGCGCTTTGAGGTGTTTTCATAGTGGTTATCTGTTCTAGGCGAGATTGAGCTTCCCCAAGATTTCCCAAGGATGAAGCGGTTGCTTGGGAATTACATGCTTCTTCGGTTTGGTCGGTAGAGGACACATTCTGTAAGGTTTGAACTGTTTTTCTCAGCAGCAAATTTTCATCTCGCAGGAGTGCGACTTCTGTCTTGAGAGCATTGTAATCACTGCTTATCTTGTTGTTTGCTTCGATGTTAGTTGAAACAGTGACAATTAGAGCCTTTAGTGATTGTTCTAGTTCCTCAAATGCGATGTTTACAGTAGCACGAATGTCCATTGATAGTTAAGATGCTATTGTTATCTGAGGCAGGTACTTCTTTAACAATGTCCAAGCTGGGTTCTATGTTGTTTTGGATGCGCTCCAATGGGTATTCAATGGCCAAGAGTAGTGGTGGGTTGGCAGGCCTCGTGTTGATGTTTCATGTACACTCGTCGTGTGAGTTAATTGTCGAACATTGTTAGCTGGTGTGCTGTCGACAGCTGTAGTTGTGGGCTGTGTAGATTCGGTGAATGTCTTTATCGAGTTTTCAAGCTCGACAAAACCTACTTTAAGCCAAGCATTGATGTTTTCAATATTTGAAATCTTCACGGCCCTCTCTTTGTTTAGTGTGTAAGTTTTATTGACAGCCGATCGTAAACCTGAGCGAGTCCTTTCACCATTCACTTCCAATACGGAGCACTCTCCTTCCCCTAACATTATTGCATAATATTACGAATAACTAAACTTGAAGAATGCAGCAATCGCATTGTTATCTAGCCACTCCGCGGGAAATTTGAGGTCCCGTGGTTGTTTCTGACACGCCTCGTGCACTTGATTGGTTAAAATTTAATAGTGTTCAACTATCACTCGAAATGAATATTATATATAACACGCATTTTTGCGATAATCAACGCTTGTATTAATCTAAACACTATTTAACCACATCCACAGAATCACAACGAGCACATTGATATAAAAATCCATGATAGGTGAATTCAGCTTGCAGTAATAATATCCGAGTGGTAAGAAATACGAAAACACGTCTTCACTCTCCGACACCGCAAGCTAAGGCCATCTAAGGCCATCTAAAGCTACCTATCTATCTATCTATCTATCTATCTATCTATCTATCTATCTATCTATCTATCTATCTATCTATCTAACTATCTATCTATCTATCTATCTAGATAGATGAATAGATAGATAGATAGATAGATAGATAGATAGATTGATAGATTGATAGATAGATAGATAGAAAGATAGATAGATAGATAGATAGATAGATAGATAGATAGATAGTTAGATAGATAGATAGATAGATAGATAGATAGATAGATAGAAAGATTTAATATGTTGTGTGGGTTGTTCAACAGACAGGCCTGTATGTGTTTCACGTCAACGGTCTATCCACCCCCGATTTTGGCTTCTGGTTCGTACTCCACCACAACTATCAGCCTGTGTTCAGAGCACATGGTCATCCCACGCCGACCTATTCCTCCGGAGGTAAGACATCCTGTTGTTGTCGTCTTTATTGTGTGTTGGTATTACTATTACTGTTGTTGATGGTATCCCAGACTACATATAATACAATACAGCAAGTAAATTGATTACAATCCATCCTGTTTCAGGATATTACGGTCAACACCAGCATCTTTCAGCTGTATGTTGATTCCTAGGCTAGATTACGCTCATCAGCACGTTACGACTTTCTGGGCGACTGGCTCCATACTCTCATAAGTCACTGGCGCGACTCGAACCACTTCTAATTCTCTTGCGCTCACGTCAATCACGAGAGTATTCGGGGTTAACGGAGAAAGCTGCTAACTCCTCGGCCAGGGAGCCGACACAATACCACTAATAGACGTATTAAACAAATTTGATTGACAGATTACATTATTATGAGTAAATACAATATAAAATAAGACAAACTAATGCAGCTTTATCAAACAGAATTATGACCAATACAAGGACGTTGGGGCGAGTAGCCTTCATCAGCAAACAAACACATCCACAAAACATATCATATAGTCACGGAGAGGACCCTCCAGTGAGTACATTAAGGCATAAGAATAGGATGAGCAGAATAAAAAGATGGGGAAAAAAATGAGAACAATGAAGAGAGAAGGTGAAGAAAAAAAAATTATTTGCTACTGATCTCAGAATCCCAGGCTGTGATACAAACATGCATTAGACCTTGCTACTCTTATACAGATAGCGTGGGGGTCTGTGGGTTCAGAGAACCCACACAGAGTCCCCCATGTCCTAGATGAAGCGTGGTTCCTAAACCAACCCACACCGAGCCTCAAATCTCCAAGTTGAAGCGTAGGTCTAAACCAACCCACACCGAGCCTCAAATCTCCAAGTTGAAGCGTAGGTCTAAACCAACCAACACCGAGCCTCAAATCTCCAAGTTGAAGCGTAGGTCTAAACCAACCCACACCGAGCCTCAAATCTCCAAGTTAAAGCGTAGGTCTAAACCAACCCACACCGAGCCTCAAATCTCCAAGTTGAAGCGTGGTTCCTAAACCAACCCACACCGAGCATCAAATATCCAAGTTGAAGCGTGGTTCCTAAACCAACCCACACCGAGCCTCAAATCCCCAAGTTGAAGCGTAGGTCTAAACCAACCCACACCGAGCCTCAAATCTCCAAGTTGAAGCGTAGGTCTAAACCAACCCACACCGAGCCTC
The DNA here is from genome assembly GCA_963921405.1 of Cepaea hortensis. NCBI lineage: Eukaryota > Metazoa > Mollusca > Gastropoda > Stylommatophora > Helicidae > Cepaea > Cepaea hortensis. Next base: position 2,718,333 of record OY992888.1, on the reverse strand, counting down.
AAATCTCAAAGTTGAAGCGTGGTTCCTAAACCAACCCACACCGAGCCTCAAATCTCCAAGTTGAAACGTAGGTCTAAACCAACCCACACCGAGCCTCAAATCTCCAAGTTGAAGCGTAGGCCTAAACCAATCCACACCGAGCCTCAAATCTCCAAGTTGAAGCGTGGTTCCTAAACCAACCCACACCGAGCCTCAAATCTCCAAGTTGAAGCGTGGTTCCTAAACCAACCCACACCGAGCCTCAAATCTCCAAGTTGAAGCGTAGGTCTAAACCAACCCACACCGAGCCTCAAATCTCCAAGTTGAAGCGTAGGTCTAAACCAACCCACACCGAGCCTCAAATCTCCAAGTTGAAGCGTAGGCCTAAACCAACCCACACCGAGCCTCAAATCTCCAAGTTGAAGCATAGGCCTAAACCAATCCACACCGAGCCTCAAATCTCCAAGTTGAAGCATAGGCCTAAACCAATCCACACCGAGCCTCAAATCTCCAAGTTGAAGCGTAGGCCTAAACCAATCCACACCGCCCCCCCCCCCGTCTCCTTGATGAAGCGTAAGCCCTAGACCAACTCATATTGTCCCTTCCATCTCCTAGATCAGGGGTCACCAAACTTTTGTCACAGCGGGCCGGATAACTGACAAAATGACGAGGCCTGGCCCCATAATAATTCTGTACAATACTTGAAAGCCAGAAAGAAACCTCTGGGAAAAAAGACGAAAAGCTGAGTTTAGCACTCCATATTAATCATCGGTGAATGGTGTGCAATACACACCAAAAAAAAAACAAAGACATCCAACGTATTTATTTACTAAAACAAACTTATTAAAGAAGGCGATGCTAGCAAAAAGATAGTTACATCAGACCTAGTGTGCACATATCCGAATCTCACAAACTAAGCAGCAAACAAGATTAGTGAGATTTGTGAAACTGACGTTTGGCTTTCAAGATATCATCAATGTTTGGTTTGGAATTGCTGCATCCAGTCAAGAGAATTGCTTTCAACTGTTCATCAGTCAATCTCGTTCGATGTGGTGACTTCACAGACTTCATTTGTGACAATGTTTGCTCACAGACATAAGTTGTTTGATACACTAATGCCAAACCAGCAGCGAATTTCTTCAGTTTTGGAAACTCAACATTTGGTAAGCAGGTAGTCAACAAATTGTCCTTCTTTGTTCTTCTCTTTCAACAAGTCATTTGCTTGCAAACTAATGAGCTCTAACTCTAGTTCAACATGGACATCAAAGTTACAATCAAACGGATTCTGGAATAAAATAATGGCACTCTTAATTCTGTCAAGATTTGAAAATTTCTCCATAAAATGTTTCTTCAAGTTAGAATGATTTTTTTTCTCTCGGAAAATCGAGGTTGACATCTTCGGCGATTGTACCGCAAAACTCTTTGAAACAGTGAAAATTAGAAACGTTTTCTCCTTCCTGTTGTGCTTCAACCAATGACAGCTTTCTCCGAAATCCTTTGATGATTCTGTAGAGATCACAGGCGAGGTTATCCTTTCCTTGAGGTTTCAAGTTCATTTAATTCATGTGAAATGCAAAGAATACCATGGACAGCCAGAAAGACCAATGAACAAGTCCTTCAAGAAACAAATGAAGATCGTAAACTGATCAGAGACATTAGACGTAGACAGTCACAATTTTTTGGGCATGTTATGAGAAGAAATGATTTGGAGAACTTGGTGACAACTGGTAAGATCGAGGGGAACAGACCAAGGGGAAGACCTAGAAACAAGTATCTGGATGGCTTGGCCTTGTGGCATGGTCGAGACAAAAACACGGAATTGATCCACGACTCTGTTGATCGAGTGAGATGGCAGAACATGACCGCCCACGCTTACCGGCATGGCACATGATGGATGGATGGGATGTGACATCGACCAAAAATAATAACTTTGACAGTCAGGTAGGATCTGACAGCTATGGATCGGCTCTATCTTTTTCAGTGAAGAAAATATCTATTTCGTTTCTGAGCTTGTTAAGACGAAACATAACGAAACAGGACTTTACCGCAGCTGAGCCACCTCGCCGATATGTTATAAGGCAAGTCACAGAATTCAGAATCAATTTCTTCAAGAAAAGCCTAGAACTGACGGTGAATGAGTGCATGTTCCCGAATGAAGTTCACAGCAGAAACGTCTGGTTACAGTGCACAAAAAATATCTAAGTCTTTCATACAGAGTGCTTGCTGGTGTATGATGCAGTGTATGAGCTGCCGAAGTTTGCAAATCTTCCAACTGATTCCTGATCTGCCCCGCCAGACCCTTCCTCACTCCAGCCAAATTTTCCCCTCCATCAACTGTAACACATTGAACCTGATTCCACTGAAGATTATAGTCTTGCACATTTTTTTTTGCACTTCAATGAAAATGTCGTTTCAAGTTGTTGTTCTATGCATGCTGCAAACGGATGCCAACTCTTCCGTTTTCTGAAAAACCAAATTGACACCACGAATGAAACACGAGAGGTTGTGACGTACTCTGAAAACAGTAGACTCATCCATCGCCAGAGAATACCACAACAAGTTCCCAGGTATCTCGCGTATCTGTAGCACTATGTTCTCTCCAAGTTCTTCTGTTTTTCGTGCAACTGAACTTGCCGAAAGGCTGATAGTTCAAAACAGATCGGCTTTATCAAGACACAAGTCATTTGCTGCTTCCATCATACACAGTTGAGTTGAGTTGAGTTGAGCTAAGAACCGACATCACTGCATTTAGGACATTTCCATATGCGTTCTGCACCCTCGTTCAACAGCCAACGAAGAGTCACACTACTAATCGTTCCATCCGCTATCTGACTGAAAGTTCTTCTGGTCTTCCCTCTCAGTTTTGAGATTTTACCAGAACTTCTGCCAATCCCCCGGAATCTCATCCTTTCCACATACGAGTTCTCAATCTGTTCCTCCACCAATTCCACCTGATCCCACAGTCGCGCGACCTTCTCCATAGGTAATCGACCACCAATAGGGGCACACTCTGCAAGTCTATTAGCCACTTCATTCTCCTCACACTCCCGCATGACCAGGGCAAAAAAATCATACAATTCTTACAATCTGTGACCTCTGAAGCGAGGTAAACAATACCACACGAAATATTCCTTTCTCTACTTTACTAAGCATACTCCCTGAGGCCGTGGTGAAAACAATGTGTGTTGCAGAGATCGCATCTAATCAACAGAAAGTCGATGGGACTATTTCCGCCTCCATTATCATGCTGGAGGTCGTAGCCTCATATGCCATATTCTCCTTTTTCAAAAATCGTTCATTAGCCTTCGCAATGAAACCCCAACCACTCCGTTAGTTTCTCACCACTGATCCATCGGTATAGATCACTATGTCACCTTGATGTGTGTTGCTATGGATCAGTTGTTGCACCTCAAACTCAGTGCGGCCCGCTGCCCATTCTCTGCACTCACGACCCCGTATTACTATTATACTGGGCCAGTCCATCCCGCCTGCCACTACTTCAACTACGATTGATGGTCTCTGGATCACAAACCTGACATATAGATTGTTCTGCCTGAGCCATCCGTGACCTGTCTCGTCTTAGTATATGACCCTTGACCATATCAATGGCTTCATGCAGGGGTTTATTCCTATATGCAGCAACTCTCAGGTACCATTTGGCCTGAAGGACCCTATGCCTACCCACCATTGGTGGTATCGCCAGGATATACTTCATGCATATAATTGGTGTGACCTTTGCGCACCACAGGATCACCCACATGGCTGCATTAAGTATGCGCTATAGCCTTTCGAGCTGGCTCTTCGATACTGTCATAAACCCCAAACAATACTCAATTACAGAAATTATTAACTGCTGAAAGAGCCTGTAAAGCATCCTCTGCCATCAGTTAACGGTTTTCCTCGTTCTGCCATCTTATGCACTGTTTTGTAACCTGTACGAGTGACATATTCATTTTCAGCAAACTTTCTCGTGAAGTGATTTCTTTAGTGTTTAAAACCACGTTTCATTGACTCATATTTCTCAGAGAGTAACTTTCCAGAAAACTGTGAATATGTTGATAGATGTTTTGTTTCATAGTGACGCCGAAGATTGCACTCTTTCAAAACGGTAACACTTTCGCTGCATATTATGCAATTGGTTTTCTGGTTCTTTGTTTCCACAAAGAAGTACTTTACTCCCCATTCTTCTTTGAAAATGCGACACTCGGCGTGCACTTTTCTTTTCTTAGTAGCCATAATGAAGGGCGAAGTAAACTAGATCTGAACATGATAAAGACATTGAATTATAAACATAGTTAACACCCTATTGAAACACAAGAAAAGCACAGGACTTGGGGTCGCTGGTAAAGCTACGGCTCTTCAAAGGTACATATACAGTTTATAGGTACATTTGGCAATAGAATATATCTCATAATAAGGTTTGCAAAATATATAAATAGGGCCGGCCTAAATAAACAGCCTAGAGTAGTGTTTTCAACCGGGGTTCCATGAGTGTCAGCCAGGGGTTCCTTCGAAACAGACCGAAATCGCCTAAATGCAACATTTCTGCCCATGTGGTTTATTACATAAAGTAGGACAGACACTTGAATCATCGCAAAGAGTTCCTTGAGCAACGTAAACATTTGCGTAAGGGTCTGCTCCAGCAGAAAGGTTGAAAAACACTGGACTAGAGACGTCTCGTGTGCCATAGGTTATATCATGCAAATTCGGCGGGACTGATGAATTGACGACGTGGGCCGGATCCGGCCCGCGAGCCGTAGTTTGGTGACCATTGTCTTAATCAAATCAAATCAACTTTATTTTAAAAGGGTCACAAATTGGGCACACAGGCCCGTCTTACATTCGGCCCTTCCAATCACGCATCTTTCGTTCATCAAGAGTATTATACATTTACATAGGAAGAAAAAAAAACATTGTGAAATGAATAAAGGCAAATTACCATGTTATGAGGCCAATCTCCCACCTACCCACATATCACCCAACCCACACATCACCCCACCCACACACACCCCCACCCACATACTCACCCAGGGACACATACATACCCCACAAACCGACCCATCCCCCTCCCGCACATCCCTCACCCACTGAATGTAGATGAAACACTGCCCTCACACGTTCCCCCATCCCAACCACACTCACCACCCACACAACATCCCCCACCAACCCAAACATCCCGCGCCCACCTATATACACATTCTAACCCACACACCCATCACCCAAGCACACATTCTCTTCCCACCCACACCCCTAACCACCCATCCCCCAACTACACCTCCATCGACCACATATTCCTCACCCACACACACATCCCCCGCGAACCCACACATCGCGCATCCACTCACACATCCCCAAACCATACACACACATCCCCGCCAACTGATATCTCCCTACCCAGACACACACACATCTCCCTAACCACCTATACATCCCTAATCCACTCACACACACCCCACCACCCACACATACATCCTCCACCCAACCACACATGCCCTAACCCACACCCTCAACCACACACATATCCTCCACCCGCACGCCACATACACCCCCCAGCCACACAATATTCTCAACCCACGCCCCACAGACACATACCACCACATATCCCAAACCTACACACCACAAACATATCCCCCACCCACACACCACACATTATCCCCACCCACATCCACACATATACCCTCACCCACCCACCCCGCACATATCCCCACCCACATACCACACAAATCTCCACCCACACACGCATTCCCACCCACACACCACACACATTTCTCCAACCAACACACCGATCACCTCTTCCCACCCACACACACATTGCCTACCCATCCACCAAGAAGACACACTCATTCACTCACCCACAAATCCTACACTACGCACCCACACACCTCCAACCACCCACCCCCAACCAAACAACTCTTGATCACACACACCCCCACCCACACACATCCTCCACCCACTCTCGCATCCCGTCCCGACACACACACATCCCTCACCCACATATACATCCCGCAGCCACTCACACATCCCCATCCACGTACACATCCCCCACCCACACACCACCCCCACCAACACATACTTCCTCCCAACCAAACAAACATCCTCTATTCACCCACACAAATCCCCCACCCATGCACACATTCCCCTCACCCATAACACAATCCCCACCCACACACCACACACTATCCTCCACTCACACACATATACTCACCCATCCACCACAAACATACCCTCAGCCACACACATCTTCCACCAACACACCACACACACATATCCCCAACCCACCCTACCATACACTTCTCCCCACCCGCCCTTATATCCCCAATCCACCCACAAACATCCCCTACCCACACAACCCCGCAAACCACACACACTTCCTCAAACCATCCAGACATCCCCACCCACCCACACATATCCCCCACCCATACACACATCCCCCGCACCTGTCCCATATACACATCATCCACCCATACACACATCCCCCACACCCGTTCCCACACCCCTACTTTCAACCCCACACATCCATCCACATATCCCACCAACACCCCCCACAAATCTCACTACACACCAACACCCAAACACACCAACCCATCCAAACGCATACCCCACCCACACACCCACACATCCCCACACTCACACACATCCTCCACACACACACTCACACATCCTCACGTCTAGACACATACAAAATGCTTCACGTGAGCATTGAAATTAGTATGAACAAACTCCCACACTTTACTCACACACATACACTGACAATTGTCGTGAGCAGTCTCATAAAAATGTTAAACATGGGGAAAAATGTGTACATATACAGTGTGTGACGTAAAAAAATAGTGATGCTCCCACATACAGAGATACACACAGAGACAGGCACACACACACACACACACACACACACACATATATATATATACACACACACATACATACATATACACACACACATTTATTATCATGCTCACTCATTCTGTCTCTCATTCACACTTACTGACTCTCTCACTCAAACTACAGTAATGTACATCTTATATATAAATTGCGATCTCCGTCTGTCTGTCTGTCTGTCTGTCTGTCTGTCTGTCTGTATGTCCGTATGTCCTTTATGCGCTCGCGAACGGCCCATCCGATTGAGATGAAATTTTCTACAAGTCTTCCTTTCATTCTAGTGCAGCCCACTGTCATATTTTTTTAGTGTGAAATCGGCTGCTTACCCAATATTATTTCATTTTTCACTTTTCATTATAATTTAATATATCTCAGGGGACTTAACTCTGTAAAAGTTATTTCAAGGGGCATAACTTTTCTGTATAACTTATAGTCATATTGTGGCATCGTTTTCAAAGATTTATAAACTCTTTGTCCATAGTTATGTATCGGCATATGAGTTATAATAAATAATGATACAATCTCTAAGGCATTTTCAAAGTTTTCATAAAAATAATGCACAATGCATAACATTGTAACTCATCTTTTTATGCTTAAGAAGTTACTGTAGTCATGCAGGTGATTAGAAAGAGTTTTCATTAAAAATAATGGATGGTGTGTGGAAGGACATTCTTTTAAGTTACTTTTTTTGTTGTATGAATTTAATGAGACGCTACCCTCCAGGAGCTGGGCAAAGCCACGCCGGGTCAGATAGATAGACAGACCCACCTTTTCGCTGCAGTTGTCTACAGGCATATGCGTTAAAATCCTCCTCCTCCTCTCCCCTCCTCCTCCTCCTCCTACCCTCTTCCTCTTCCTCTCCCCCTCCTCCCTCTCCCTCCTCCTCCTCCCTCTTTCTCCTCCTCCTCCTTCCTCCCTCCTCCTCCCTCTTCCTCCTACCTCCTCGCCCTCCTCCCTCCTCCTAATCACTCCCCTTCCTTCCTCCTCCCTTCTCCTCCTCTTCCTTCCCAATCCCTCCTCCTCCCTCCTTCTAATTCTACGTCCTCCCCCTTATCCCTCCTCCCCCTTCTCCTCCCTCCCCCTCCTACCTCCTCCCCCCTGTCCTCCTCCCTTCTCCTCCTCCCTCCTCATCCTCTCTCCTCTTCCCTCCTCCTACCTCTACCTCCTCCCTCCTCCTCCCTCCACATCCCTCCTCCTCCTCCCTCTTCCTCCTCCTCCCTCCTCCTCCTCCCTCCTCCTCCTTCTCCGTCCTCCTTCTCCCTCTTCCTCCTCCTAATCACTCCTCTTCCTTCCTCCTCCCTTCTCCTCCCTCCGCCTCCTCCCTCCGCCTCCTCCCTCCTCCTCCTCTCTCCTCCTCCTCCCTCCTCCTCCATCTCCCTCCTCCTCCTCCCCCTGCGTTCTTCTCCTCCCTCCTTCTCCTTCTCCTTCCTCCTCCCTCCTCCTCCCCCTCCCTCTTCCTCCTCCTACCCTCCTCCTCCTCGCTCCTCCTGCCTCCTCCTCCTTCCTCCTCCCTCCTCCTCCTTCTCCTACCTCCTCTCTCCTCCTCCTAATCCCTCCTCCTCCCTCCTATTCCTCCCTACTCCTCCTCCTCCTTCCTCCTCCCTCCTCCTCCTCTCTCCGCCTATCTCTTCCTCCTCCTAACTCCTCCCTCCTCCACCTCCCTCTTCCTCCTCCCAGCTCCTACTCCTCCTTTTCCTTCTTCTGCTGATGCTGCTGCCGCTGCTCCATTTACCCAAGTTAATTGTTGGGGAAGATGTAAAGACCTTTCAAGTGCTCTTTCTAATGCTTTTTGTAAGTTGGTCTTCGTTTATCTAAGGTTGTTCTAACTGCAACCAATAAATGATTAGACAGACAGGCAGACAGACAGACAGACAGAGAGGGAGGGACGGACAGACAGACAGACAGACAAACAAACAGACAGACAGACAGACAGACAGACAGACAGACAGACAGACAGAGAGAGAGAGAGAGTCGGGAACGGGAACTTATATGACTACTTATATGAATTAAATGAGATGCTCGCCATCAGGGGCTGGGCGAAGCCGGGCCGGATCATACAGACAGTCATATAGACAGACAGACAGACAGACATATAGACAGACAGACAGACAGACAGATAGATAGTCGGGAACGGGAACGGGAGCTTATATGACTACTTATATGAATTAAATGAGATGCTCCACACCAGGAGTTGGGCGATGCCGGGCCGGGTCAGACAGACAGACAGACAGACAGACAGACAGACAGACAGACATACAGACAGACAGACAGACAGACAGACAGACAGATAGACAGACAGATAGACAGACAGACAGACAGACAGTCGGTAACGGGAACGAGAACTTATATGACTTCTTATATGAATTAAATGATATGCTCCCCACCAGGGACTGGGCGAAGCCGGGCCGGGTCAGCTAGTAAGTTTATATTATACATGATAAAATAAAATGGTATTCAACTGATAATGTGACAGATGAGAATACACAAACTTATGGATTCGCGTGTTACATAACATGCGTGTTACATGATATGCGTGCGCTCAACTCTCTCTCTCTCTCTCTCTCTCTCTCTCTCTCTCTCTCTCTCTCTCTCTCTCTCTCTCTGAATTCGTTCATAGACACACACTCACACGAATGAGCGCGAGCACACACACACACACACTAACACATCCACTCTCCCACTGTCTCAATCTCTTTCTCTCTCGCTCGTTCTCTCTCTCTCTCTCTCTCTCTCTCTCTCTCTCTCTCTCTCTCTCTCTCTCTCACTCACTATTTCCCTCATGCATTCACTCTCTCCATCTTCATTCACTTTATCTCTAACTCACTTACTCTATCTCTCTCATACACAGACACACACCCTCACGCTATCACTCAATGAAAATGAAACTAGACCCTAAACCAAGCCTCACCGAGCCTTGCCACATCTCCTAGACCAGTGGTTCTCAACCTTTTTTGGCCCGTGTCCCCCTTCACCATATTTTTAGGACGTCATCCCCGCCCTCACCATATTTTTAGAACGCCATTCCCCCCCCCCTTTCGTAGTTCCTCCCTAAATATTCCCCCCTGCCCCTACACAGTATACGTAATAATTGAAGCTAAATGTAATAGCATATACTAAAACAAGTCTAGACATCTACATAAAACGTGATTTGCGGATCTGCTTACGTTATAAAATGAATTTCAGAAGGGTGATACGTACAGAACCGTAAAGTATGAAGGGGAAAACAATATCAAGTAATCGGTTCTTGTATTAACGCGATCTTGAAATCCCCCCCGGAAACCCCAAAATTCCCCCTGGGGAGGGGGGGGGGGAATTCCCAACCGGTTGAGAACCACTGTCCTAGACGAATCGTAGGTCTAAAACAAACTCACAACGAGTCTCTCGTCTCCTAGATGACGAATAGGGTCTATACCAACCCACACCGAGGCCCCCTCCCCCTTTTCCCCCAATCTCCTAGATGAATTGTAGGTCCTCAATCAACCCATACCAAGCCTCCCATCTCCTAGTTTAGTTTAGTCGATGGATCAACATCACTGCACACGGGTGTAACCCATAAGTGCTCCGTTATCCTCCTAACTCAAACCTGAGTCTGGAGAAACTCAGCTCAGTGCACGAACTCCGTAGCATCGGCGAGGATCCTGAAATACTTTGGGTAGATTGAATTGCAGGTCCTAAACCAACCCACACCGAGTCTCCCATCTCATAGATGAATTCATTCATTCATTCATTCATTCATTCATTCATTCATTCATTCATTCAGTAGCATCTCCTTTGCAGAACTCGCTCCCATAACAACCTTCCGGAAAACTTCTCGATCATAAGCAAGATGTCCCGTGTCCGATACACCCATCTGGAGATCATCTGCCACATCTGCACCCATCTTCTCTTTGGCCTTCCTCTTTCTCTCTTCCCAGGCATATATCCTTCCATTATTGTTCTCTCCAAACTACGTTTCAAGTGACCGAAATATTTCAATTTTCTTTGATTTATCGTCTTTAATAGCCAACCTTCTTCAATATTCAGCACTTGAAGTATGGATGCATTTGTTCTTTTCTTTACCAAAGATATTCTTAGAACTCGTCATAACATTTATATTCAAAGGCATTATGCGCTGTCCAACTTATTTAGTAAATATCCAGGTCTCACAGGCGTATGTTGCAATGGGAAAGATGCATGCTCTTAAAAATCTAATTTTTGTAGTTCTATCTGTCCCACTCCATAATTTATTCAGCTGTTTTAGTCTTTGAAGAGCAATTGATAGTCGTCGTTTAATTTCTTTCATTGTGTCACCGTTGTTGGTAATCAATGACACAATATATTCACAATTTTTTACTACCTCCAATTTTTCCTCATTAACATATATTTCTTTCACCGTAGTGGTTTTATCTGTATGCATTATCTTTGTATTTGCAATGTTAAGATATAAGTTGTGATTTCCACTATTAAATTGGGTTGAGGTTATTAAGTTTTCTATACCAGTCTGTGTTGTGGATAGCAATAATTTATCATCAGCATACCGAATCTGAATTAGTGAACATCGCTGGAGCGACAAGGGACATTTTGCAGCTGAAAATAGAGGTATTTTCATTTGTTCTGGTGGGGTGTCGGGGGCCAGATTGGAGTGGCATTTTGTTTGGATGGGACAACTGCAGGGGCTTTAATGGGATGTAGTCCAGTTGGTGATAGAGTCCTCACTATTGGACTTAAGGGCCGTCCAGAGGACACAACTCTCGTGCAGATATATGCACCTGCTTCAACAGCAGAGGAGGACGAAATTGAAGATTTTTACAACACACTACGGGACACATTAAATGGGATTGGTCATAGTGATATAGCAATAGTAATGGGAAATTTTGGTGCAAAAATGGGTGCAGGAGGAGCTGAAAATGGGAGACACGTTTTGGGAAAATTTGGATTGGGAGGTGGAAATGATGCAGGTGACAAGTTGATTGAATTTTGCACAGAAGGTGAGTTGGTGATAGCCAACACGCTTTTTGAGCAGCATCCAGGGGGACTCTTCACATGGAAGTCTCCAGACAGTTTTACCAAGGGTCGGATGGATTATGTTTTAATACATGGAAGATGGAGATCAAGCGTGACATCTGCGGAGGCCCTACGGGGTGCAGACTGTGATACAGATCGTCAGTTGTTAGAGGCAGATCTGAAATTGAAACTCGGAGGGCTTACCTTTTCGTAATCTCTTCCAGTTTCGTGATATTGTTCTATTCTGGTGCAGCAATCTTGTTTATATTGATGTTTGTCCTTTCTTGTGTTCTTTCTTATTTCTCGAGTTAAAGATCTATACCTCATCCTACTGTTATCGGATTCACCTCCTGTCTGTTTGAGTTCCCTTCGTTGTTTTATTAATTCTAACGTGTCTGATGTAATCCATGGCTTAAGTTGCCTTTGTTTGGTCGGTATTAAATCTTTGGCTGCAGTTATCAAGATATCTCTAGCTTGTACTGCCAGTTCCTCAGGTGTCTTTTCCTCTTGTACAGACACCAAGACCCCAAAACGATTTTAACTTCTATGTTGTATGCATCTGGTATTTTTGTGAGATCAAAACGAAGTGGCCTTGGTCCTCGGGTAAGCTTTTTGAGTTTTAATTTCAGATCTGCTTCTAATAACTGATGAACTGTATCACAGTCTGCACTTCGTAGGGTTTTTGCAGATGTTATGCTTGATCTCCATCTTCTTTGTATTAAAATATAATCTATCTGATTTTTGGTAATACGGTCCGGGGACGTCCATGTCTTCTTGGGTGTTGTTTAAAAAGTGTGTTGGCTATCGTTAACTCATTTTCTGTGCAAAATTTAATTAATTTGTCACCTGCATCATTTCTATTTCCCAATCGAAATTTTCCTAAAACGTGTCTCTCATTTTCAGCTCTTTCTGTACCTATTTTTGCATTAAAATCTCCCATTATTATTGTTATATCATTATGACCAATCTTATTTAATGTGTCTTATTTAATGTGTCTAATTTGTAGTCAAAATTTGCTTAATAAGTGATGTTGAATGAAAGAATGTATGATAGGAAATAGAAAAGAAGGACATAATGTCAGACGGGCCTGCGTGCCCAATTCTTAACCCTTTGAAAATAAAGACTTTCGTTCGTTCATTCGTTCGTTCGTTCGTTTGTCTTGCAGTGTGTTGTAAAAATCTTCAATTTCGTCCTCCTCTGCTGTTGAAGTAGGTGCATATATCTGTATGCGAGTTGTGTTTTTTGGATGGCCTTTAAGTCTGATAGTGAGGATTCTATCACTAACTGGGTTATATCCAATTAAAGATTTACAGTTGTTTTGTCTAAACAAAATGCCATCCACCCTGGCCTCAGACGTTTCTACAAGAATATATGAAAAGACTTCCATTTTCAGTTGCAAAATGTCTCTTGCCTCTCCAGCGATGTTCAATAATTCCTAAAATGTGAATACTTAACCCCTCAATCTCATCACATACTACTTTGAGCTTTCCCTCATACAGACTTCTCACATTCCACGTTCCTATTCTCCCTCTGTTTCTTAGTCTTACACAGCGGATTTCCTTGGTAACACAGTCGGGATTTTAACTCCGTCATCACGATTACTAGTACTGGCCTAGAATAATTGTAGGCCCTAAACCAACCCACACCGTGCCCCCCCCCCCATCTCCTAGATGAATTGTAGGCCCTAAACCAACCAACACCGTGCCCCCCCCCCCCAATCTCCTAGATGAATTGTAGGCTCTAAATCAACCCACAAGAACCTCCCATCTACTAGATGAAGCGTGACCCTAAATCAACCCACATCGAGCATCCAATCTCCTAGATCAGTGGTTCTCAACCGGTGGGGAATTCCCCCCCCCCCCTCAGGGGGGAATTTTGGGGTTTCCAGGGGGGAATGAAGATTATATCAAGATTGCGTTAATACAAGAACCGATTACTTGATCTTGTTTTTCCCTTCATACTTTATTGTTCTGTACTTCTCACCCTTCTAAAATTCATTTGATAAAGTAAGTAGACCCACAAATCACGTTTTATGTGGACGTCTAGACTTGTTTTAGTAAGTGCTATTAAATTTAGCTTCAATTACTACGTATACTGCAGGGGGAAATTTTTAGGGAAGAAATACAAAAGGGGGGAGGGATGGCGTTCTAAAATATGGTGAAGGGGGGCACGGGCCAAAGAAGGTTGAGAACCACTGAACTAGGTGATTGTAGGTCCTAATCCAACTCACGCTGTGCCTTCCATTATTAACATCCAAAATACGAAAACTATGATGATTAGCAGTGAAAGGAAAGGTCATCAATGAACATCACTGTAATCGGGTTGATACTAGAACAAGTAACAAGTTTCTCCTATCTTGGACATATAATAACAGATGATGGCAGAAGTGAAATAGAAATCAAGAAGAGAATAGAAACTGTCAGAAATGCTTTCAACGGCAAGAAATCAGTATTGACATCTAGAGAGATTAACAAAGCATTTAAAGTGAGAATTGTCAAATGTTGCTGTGGCATGTTGGGAGGGAAAGGTGAGTACCCACCAAAGCATCCCCCGTGCGAAGTACAGCTAGAGAGATTAACAAAGCATTTAAAGTGAGAATTGTCAAATGTTGCTGTGGCATGTTGGGAGGGAAAGGTCAGTACCCACCAAAGCATCCCCCGTGCGAAGTACAGCTAGAGAGATTAACAAAGCATTTAAAGTGAGAATTGTCAAATGTTGCTGTGGCATGTTGGGAGGGAAAGGTGAGTACCCACCAAAGCATCCCCCGTGCGAAGTACAGCTAGAGAGATTAACAAAGCATTTAAAGTGAGAATTGTCAAATGTTGCTGTGGCATGTTGGGAGGGAAAGGTGAGTACCCACCAAAGCATCCCCCGTGCGAAGTACAGCTAGAGAGATTAACAAAGCATTTAAAGTGAGAATTGTCAAATGTTGCTGTGGCATGTTGGTAGGGAAAGGTGAGTACCCACCAAAGCATCCCCCGTGCGAAGTACAGCTAGAGAGATTAACAAAGCATTTAAAGTGAGAATTGTCAAATGTTGCTGTGGCATGTTGGGAGGGAAAGGTGAGTACCCACCAAAGCATCCCCCGTGCGAAGTACAGCTAGAGAGATTAACAAAGCATTTAAAGTGAGAATTGTCAAATGTTGCTGTGGCATGTTGGGAGGGAAAGGTGAGTACCCACCAAAGCATCCCCCGTGCGAAGTACAGCTAGAGAGATTAACAAAGCATTTAAAGTGAGAATTGTCAAATGTTGCTGTGGCATGTTGGGAGGGAAAGGTGAGTACCCACCAAAGCATCCCCCGTGCGAAGTACAGCTAGAGAGATTAACAAAGCATTTAAAGTGAGAATTGTCAAATGTTGCTGTGGCATGTTGGGAGGGAAAGGTGAGTACCCACCAAAGCATCCCCCGTGCGAAGTACAGCTAGAGAGATTAACAAAGCATTTAAAGTGAGAATTGTCAAATGTTGCTGTGGCATGTTGGGAGGGAAAGGTGAGTACCCACCAAAGCATCCCCCGTGCGAAGTACAGCTAGAGAGATTAACAAAGCATTTAAAGTGAGAATTGTCAAATGTTGCTGTGGCATGTTGGGAGGGAAAGGTGAGTACCCACCAAAGCATCCCCCGTGCGAAGTACAGCTAGAGAGATTAACAAAGCATTTAAAGTGAGAATTGTCAAATGTTGCTGTGGCATGTTGGGAGGGAAAGGTGAGTACCCACCAAAGCATCCCCCGTGCGAAGTACAGCTAGAGAGATTAACAAAGCATTTAAAGTGAGAATTGTCAAATGTTGCTGTGGCATGTTGGGAGGGAAAGGTGAGTACCCACCAAAGCATCCCCCGTGCGAAGTACAGCTAGAGAGATTAACAAAGCATTTAAAGTGAGAATTGTCAAATGTTGCTGTGGCATGTTGGGAGGGAAAGGTGAGTACCCACCAAAGCATCCCCCGTGCGAAGTACAGCTAGAGAGATTAACAAAGCATTTAAAGTGAGAATTGTCAAATGTTGCTGTGGCATGTTGGGAGGGAAAGGTGAGTACCCACCAAAGCATCCCCCGTGCGAAGTACAGCTAGAGAGATTAACAAAGCATTTAAAGTGAGAATTGTCAAATGTTGCTGTGGCATGTTGGGAGGGAAAGGTGAGTACCCACCAAAGCATCCCCCGTGCGAAGTACAGCTAGAGAGATTAACAAAGCATTTAAAGTGAGAATTGTCAAATGTTGCTGTGGCATGTTGGGAGGGAAAGGTGAGTACCCACCAAAGCATCCCCCGTGCGAAGTACAGCTAGAGAGATTAACAAAGCATTTAAAGTGAGAATTGTCAAATGTTGCTGTGGCATGTTGGGAGGGAAAGGTGAGTACCCACCAAAGCATCCCCCGTGCGAAGTACAGCTAGAGAGATTAACAAAGCATTTAAAGTGAGAATTGTCAAATGTTGCTGTGGCATGTTGGGAGGGAAAGGTGAGTACCCACCAAAGCATCCCCCGTGCGAAGTACAGCTAGAGAGATTAACAAAGCATTTAAAGTGAGAATTGTCAAATGTTGCTGTGGCATGTTGGGAGGGAAAGGTGAGTACCCACCAAAGCATCCCCCGTGCGAAGTACAGCTAGAGAGATTAACAAAGCATTTAAAGTGAGAATTGTCAAATGTTGCTGTGGCATGTTGGGAGGGAAAGGTGAGTACCCACCAAAGCATCCCCCGTGCGAAGTACAGCTAGAGAGATTAACAAAGCATTTAAAGTGAGAATTGTCAAATGTTGCTGTGGCATGTTGGGAGGGAAAGGTCAGTACCCACCAAAGCATCCCCCGTGCGAAGTACAGCTAGAGAGATGGGACTGATTTCTAACGGTATGAGTATGTCACTAAAGTGTAATGTGACACAAAGGGACTCGGGATGTCTAGGGGACTCCCGGATATATTAAGGAATCCACACCTGTTTATCTTTTCCCAAAGGAGAACAAACGCTGACTCGTAAGAACCTCCTCTTGTATCAATTTTCCCTATTGGGTGAAACGGTTACAAGAAATCATTTAAATGTATGAGTTCTCCTCAAATGGACAATTTGGAACCTGGGAGCTTACAGTAGGATCAGTAATTCACTGCCTACTAGTGGTTACGCAGCCACCCACCGTTCCAAATTCTTCAAGAATGTTAATTAATGACTTAATCAGGAGATATAATGAACTGGCACATCACGAGTCAGTAAATGAGAGAAAAGCTAAATTGTACCAGTTTAATTCAACTAAAATTCTGCAGACTGGAAGAAACATTTGACAAGCTTCCAAATAGGAATTATACTTCAATACATCAAGCATGCATATACATTAGGAATACTAGCTTGTATTATAAATACCAATGTTACCATAGGGGGGTCTCAAACATGTTCTTTCTCACAGAATGCTTTTCACTCGTTAATAAATGTTCTGGTGGTGAGATGATAGTCTGTTTCTTCACTTACTCTGCTGAACTCGGGTATTATAGTCTGAACGATTTATCCCCATAATGGTTAAACGTTACATTGCATTTAAAAGCATGTAAATGAATATCTCACATTTGATACAGTTGCAGTTATGTTCATGAAACAAGTTTCATTAAGATTACAGGTGAAATGTTCACAAAAGGAAAATCACCCTGATTCTCATTCACGAACCACAACATATATACATAGATATGAGTTAGTTAGTTATTTAGTCGACAGATCATCCTCATTGCACATCGAACCATTCAGTCCATAAGTGCTAGGATCGCCTCCTCAGTAAATCCCGCAGCGTGTAGCGGCTAACGACACCAGTTCCGTGTTGGTTTATCAATATTCTTTGGCTTCCTGCGTAGTGTTCTTGTTTGGCCACACCTCTTTTAATTTGCTATTCTCGCAGTCTGGCCATTGTTGTAGATTCACAGTCATCACTTGGTTCTCGCAAAAGTCTTACTTCTCGTAGGGCATTCAGAATGTCAGCCTGGTCCATGGCGCGTCCGCCCTCCACCGTAGACTCACCTGCGAGCTTGTCAGCCCGCTCATTTCCTTGTACTCCCGCATGCCCTGGCACGAAGATGAAACTAATTTTTGCCAGCCGAGACCGCTCCAGAGACAGCAACCATTCTCTTCGGATCGACCCCTCCTCTATCCTCTTGATCGTGTTCATTGAGTCACTAAGGAAACATGCCCTAGTGAATATCTGTGTCTCGAGCCATGTTATTGCTTTACTTGCTGCCATGACTTTCATAGTCAGGCTACTTGTGGTTTCAGTGAAAGCACCAGAGTCCTCCTTCACAATTCACCCTCCGGCCCGAGCAGTAAAGGCCCATGAGCTTCTCACATGTCGGACGACCGACCCATCTATGTAAATGACAGCATCACAGTCTAGCGAATTCTCGAAAATCAACGCTTGTACTTCAGCCTCCACAGCAGCCGGATTTTCTTGTCTGTATTTTCTATTTAGTTGTATGCACACTGAAAAGGATATGCAGAAATCTGTTGGCACTTGTACCCACTCCTCGTCAGGTTCTAAGTACCCAAGTGAACACACCTGTTGAAGAATGTCTTCGGCTTGACCCATCCACGACCGTCCTCTTTTTAACCTGCTGCCCTTCACCTTCATAATTTCACTACGCAGTGGATGTTGTGTGTTTGCATTAACTCTGAGGTAGGTGCGTGCTCTGCAAACTTGTATTCTGTCTTCAATGGTTGGAAAATCAAGAAGGTAGCGCATCGCCCTGCATGCTGTATCTCTTGTACATCCAAGAATAATGCGCATAGCTTCATTCTGTATTCTTTCTATCCTTTCTATCTGCTTAAGGCTGAGAGACAGGATTGCCATTGCATACTCAAAAACCGACATGACCAGCCTCTCGTACAGAAGACAAAGATGGCGCTGCTCACAGTTTTCTGCCGCCATCACCCGCATCGCAGCCAAACAACGCTTGGCCTTTGTTATCACATGGTCTATGTGCTCATTATAAGCAAAGGCTTCGATCAAACCGTATCCCCAGGTAATTCATTGCCTGCGTTCTTTCACCGTCTCTGAACACGGATTTACAGTTGGTGTTGGAGTTTTGACAATATGATTATTCAAGGAGAACCAAGTCACTGTTGCCTTTGTTGGGTTGACCGTTACCCCAGCTTCATCACACCAAGTACTTATACGATTGAGTTCGGTTTGTAGTTCCCCAGCAACCTGCTCTCTATCTTACTCTGGCGATACAGTAAAACATCATCGGCATATGACAATGTCCTGCCAGGTCCAGTGATCTGCTCACTGGTGATTCTCACTGTGTAGGCGTTGAACAGTACCGGAGATAATGGTGATCCCTGTGGTAGACCATAATATATTGTTGTTGGTTCCGAAGTCCATAAATATGAGTATGACAGAGCACAACGTCCTCACACTTACACCGAATTAGTTCTCTTCTCCTTTGCCTAAACGCATATGTTTTGTCCCTTCGGCTTAAGCTGGGGACAATGGTTTGTGTCCCTAGTCTGGTTAGATAACTTGACACTAGTTCTGTCACGAATGCAAAAGGGCTGTGTTTAGTCAGCAAGACAATCCTGAACGAATTGTAACCACAGCGTGATATTTCAAGCTGGTTTTTAATGCAAGATCTACCAGTCGTGCAACATTGATCGCATCCAACACCCCGCATAAATAAGGATAGATGAGGAGAAATAAACATTCTCTCCTTCTCTCACTCAGTGTGTGTTTAAGATTTGCTGCTTATCAAAAGCAAAACTGTTGTCGGCATACAGAAAGCAAGCTTGTCTTTGTAACCAGGACTCTTAGAAGAATAAAGATGTGTTTGTATATTGAGAAAAGCTTGAAAATGCCTATACATCTCCTACAGCACAAGACTTAATGCACGAAAATGCATTTCTTCATGACTGGAAGATTACAGTAGGGTTTTGAATATTTCAGTAGAGGTGGATGCAGCATTTGCCCATGGCGTCAGACTGGGATAGAGGCTGGCGGCTGGCTCCAAAATGGAAGACGGTATTTCTTAGTGCTGGAACGTTACACACACATAAAACTCACATATTACATGGTTTACCTTTACATCTACATCGGAAATACACCTATATCCAATTACAGTGGCATATCTTACCAGAATATCACTGAAAGGGGCACAGTAATCCGTGGGGATTAGATACATCCTGTCCTTACTGATACTTCTGACTGAGTGCGCGCAATTAGATTTGGGCTATACCAGAAGCCTTTGCACGACGCTCTTAGACTTTAATTGTCCAATTAGATATCATAACTTGAACGTGGCCCTAAGTGTCAGACAGATGACATGTTCAATTATAGGTATGATTTCATATTGAATGATGAGAAATAGTATCAGGCGGTGCATGAAGATCTGTTTAAGTGTTCTAGCTGCAAAACTCACGTGAATGATCCAGACATGATGTCACACTTACGTGTATTCAACGCTACTGTATGGCGAAGAAGCCGGGACATTGAACAAGCAACTAGAAAGTCGAATAGCTGCCCTGGAGATGTGGATATACAGACACATATAGATAGCAACGACGACTATGCTGACCATAAACAATGTTATTGAACTATAAGTATCTTTTATCTGTCTGTAGGGAATACCATGGCTCTGAGAGTCAAGTCTGGTGAGAGAGTCTATGTGAAAACTCTCTACGCATCCAGCGTCTATGGAGAAGGTCTGAGCAGATACGCTTCCTTCACTGGCTACCTGATTGCTGTGGAAACATGTCAGCAATAGGTTAGCCTGAGAACAAGTGATAGACAGTCTAAGGGCAGGCAGAGAGACTTTAAAAAACAAGACAGACTGACCAAATATGCTTACATGTAACATCTGAACTGACATGCCCATTGACAGGACATTGTGTTTACAACAATAAAGACCATGCTATCAAAGTGTGATGTTCTTTGTGATTTTGGTGAATTGGGTTGGCGAAGGTAGCTGTAATGATGTTTGAATACTTATCACACTATTCTGGTTTATCCTTTCATGTCAGAATGTTCAGTCATGTGTGTGTGTGTGTGTGTGTGTGTGTGTGTGTGTGTGTGTGTGTGTGTGTGTGTATTTGTCAGTGCGAGGTTTACCATCATCACGTGCCGTGCAGAGTCGAGGTCTTGTGGCATCTGATATGACAGAACATCAATCCAGGTTTACAGACAGTATATTCCATGATGTGTCTGGCAAGCTACAGCACTCCATGACGTATGTCAAGCACATGGTTGGCAAACTACAACACTACATTAAGTGTGTCCAGCAGGTGGCTATCAAGATACAACACCCCATTACGTGTGTCCAGCACAAGGCTGGCAAGCTACAACACTAGATGACGTGTGTCCAGCACGGGACATGGAGGCCTGGGTGTCACCAAAGTGACCTGTCTCTTCCCGTTCCACCGTGTCACGTGTCAGACGTGACAATTCTCAACACCTCTACCACACAATGTGACATGCAGATGTGAATATTCTCTACACTTCTACCGCCGCACAGTGACATATTAGACGTGACAATTCTCTACACCTCCACCCCACACTGTGACATGTTATACGTGACGATTCTCTACACCCCCACCCCACACTGTGACATGTTAGACGTGACAATTCTCTACACCCCCACCCCACACTGTGACATGTCAAACGTGAATATTCTCTACACCTCTACCCCCGCACTGTGACATGTTAGACGTGACAATTCTCTACACCCCCACCCCACACTGTGACATGTTAGACGTGACAATTCTCTACACCTCTACCTCATAATTTGACATCTCTGACGTGACAATTCACTACACCTCTACCGCACACTGTAACATTTCAGGCGTGACTATTGTCTACACGTCTACCCACATTGTAATGTGATAGACTTGACAATCCTCTACACCTCTACTTTACACTGTGACAAGTTAGACGTGACAATTCTCTATAACACCACCACACAATGTGACATGATAGACGTGACAATTATCTACACTTCCACCCTACACTTAACACGTTAGAGGTGACAATTCTCTATACCTCCACCACACAATGTGACATGATTGACGTGACAATTCTCTATACCTCCTGTCGTAGCACTCCCTGGGGTGAGGGGAACCTGCTATCACACTTTAACAATAGGATGTCTTTAACCCTGGGACATAGGTGCCCTCAGTCCACAAAACCCCTTCAGCCCTTTATCACTATCTCCCTCGCTATCAACCAAGGGACGTTACCCCTTTCAAACCTCGTCCTGAATTCATGACACAACTCTGGTATCTATAGTAGTAGGCCTCTTTCAGTCCTGAAGGACTATAGAGTTGTGCCGCTTGGGAGGTGCCTGGCAGCACCGCTGGTGACTGTATAGTCCAATGTGAGAGTGACAATCCCTGTCACAGTTTCCGCATCTGTAAGACGAGGCAAGTCCCGCAGTAAGTGACTGCGCTTTGAGCCTGTGCCGCCTATCCTCAGTTTGTTGGATCAGATTGCGCTCAAAGAGCACTAGTCCGTTTCGTAATCTCTTCTCCAGGAGCATCTGTCTGTTGCAACTCTCTCCCACGTGTCTGGATCTATTCCAATGGTTTTCATATCTTGTTTACACACATCCCTATATCGCATTTGGGGTCTTCCGGTTGGCCTCTTTCCTGTGGCTAGTTCTCCGTACAGGAGATCTTTGGGAATACGTTCATCCTCCATTCGAGATACGTGGCCCAGCCACCGGAGGCGTCTCTGCTTGAGGAGGGTGTGCACTGTGGTAATATCTGCTCGTTCAAGCACCTGTTTGTTTGTTATGTGGTCTTTCCATGTTATGCCCAGGATCCGTCTCAGGCATCTCATGTGGAAGGAATTCAACTTCCTTTCCTGTCTTGAGTACAAGGTCCAGGATTCAGACCCATAGAGTAGTGTGCTAACAACACAAGCTTTATATACTTGAGCTTTTGTACGCTCTGTTACTAAATTATTCTCCCAAACTCTTTTAGCTAGCCTGGAAAATTTTGTGGCTGCCTTTCCAATGCGTCTGTCGATTTCTGTCTCTAATGAAAGATTATCTGATATTGTCGACCCCAAATACACAAAATCGTGGACGACCTTCAATTCGTAATTAGCAATTTTGATTGACGGGGGCGCACCAGCGTCTTGTTCCATCACCTGTGTTTTATTTAGGCTAATGGTGAGCCCAAAGTCTTTGCAGGCGGCTGCAAAACGATCTATGAGCCTTTGGAGATCTTCTGCTGTATGAGTAGTCAGTGCTGCGTCATCTGCAAAAAGTAGTTCTCTTACACATCTTGATCTTATTTTGATCTTTGCCTTGAGTCTTGATGGGTTAAAAAGTTTTCCATCAGATCTTGTGTGGAGGTATATGCCTTCAGTGGCAGTCCCAAATGCCTGCCTTAAGAGAACAGCGAAGAAGATACCAAAGAGTGTAGGAGCAAGCACGCAGCCCTGCTTTACTCCGCTGCTGATGCTGAATGACTGGGATTTTGAGCCGTCAAATAAAATGGTCCCCTGCATGTTTTCGTGGAATGATTTCACGAGACTAAGAAGGGTGGGTGGACATCCAACCTTTTCAAGGACCTTAAAAAGGCCGCTTCTGCTCACGAGGTCAAATGCCTTTGTGAGGTCGATGAAGGCAATATATAATGGCTTCCTCTGTTCTCTGCACTTCTCTTGGAGCTGCCGGAGTGAGAAAATCATATCGATGCTGGACCTGTTAGGTCTAAATCCGCACTGCGATTCGGGGTAGATTCTTTCAGCAAGAATGTGTAATCTTTTAAGGATTACTTTGGAAAAAATCTTGCCTGTAATCCTGAGTAGGGAAATGCCACGATAGTTGTTGCAGTCGCTTCTGTTCCCTTTGTTTTTATAAAGGCTAACGATGTTTGCGTCTTTCATATCTTGTGGTATTGATTTTTCTCTCCAGCAGAGCTGAAATATTGCATACAGTTCTGGGATGATTGTTCGCAATGTCTGCAGTGTTTTCTCTGAAGGTGATGTTTTATACATTGAGAATGCATGTCTCTTTATCTCCAGGACTGGGAGCATCTCTTCAGAGTGTGCTTCAAACCAGTCGGTTGACTTAGTTTGCTTCTTGCCAAATGTTGATAGTGCTGTATTGTAGAGGGTGTCGCGAAAATGACTCCATCTCTCGGTGGAATCTCCATTTGTGGGGCCAGGCAGAGTATCCGCTAGAGCCTGCATGAATCTGTTGACCTTCTCTTTATTTTGGGTGCCGCTGGTGTCAATGCGTGGTCTTCCTTCTGTTCGGCTTCTGTAGATTCTCTTGGGCTTTATCTTCACCTTGCTGGAGACGAGTGAATGGTCGGTGTCGCAGTCAGCACTATGATAGCTGCGAGTCAGCTGTACATTGCGGAGGTTCCTGCGTTTAGTGAGCACCAGGTCGAGTTGGTGCAAGTTCTTTGATCTGGGGTGCCTCCATGACACCTTGTGTTGAGGTTTCGTGTCAAAGAAGGTGTTGGTCACGCACAGATTATATTGGCTGCAGAATTCCAAGAGACGTTGTCCATTGTCATTGATCTTCCCAACGCCAAACTGTCCTAGACATGAAGGCCAAGATTTGTGGTCGGAGCCAACCCTGGCATTGAAATCCCCCAGGATAAAGAGATGTTGTTTCTCTGGTGTTTCACTGACTTCTTTGCTAAGGTCGTCATAGAACTT
The DNA here is from genome assembly GCA_963921405.1 of Cepaea hortensis. NCBI lineage: Eukaryota > Metazoa > Mollusca > Gastropoda > Stylommatophora > Helicidae > Cepaea > Cepaea hortensis. The sequence continues at coordinate 2,693,866 of OY992888.1, read as the reverse complement.
GTCTTTAGATTCTGATGCTGCAGTTAGTGTTGGGGCGTAAACGCTTATAACTGTTCCTGCCTCTGTCTGGAGTTGGAGCTTCAGTATTCTTTCAGTGCCATCACTTGGTGGTATGATGGAATTAAGCAGCTTGTTTCTGATAGCGAAGCCAACTCCATGCTCCCTGGTCTCTCCGCACGGCTTGCCATGCCAGTAGAAAGTGAAGTCCCTCTCCTTGATGCTTCCAGATTCTTGCAGTCTGGTCTCTTGCATGGCGACAATGTTTATCCCCAGTCTTAGTAGTTCGTTGTTTATCACTGCAGTTTTGCGGGCATCCACAATCTCATTTAGATCGTCTGAGATGCCAGGGGTCATGGTTCTTACGTTCGATGTTCCCAGCCTTAGGGCCGGTTGTTTTTGTTTTTTTTCTTGCTGCTAGGTGTATATATTGCGGTACATGTGTCAGGATTTCCCCCTAAGCTTCACACACCCTCAGGAGCAGATGAACCGTGGCGAGACAACACCTTATTGACTGGGGGATGCCCAGCTTAGGCGGGCGGTAGCTGTCTAGTGAGATACAATGATCTCTCCTACCGTCGGAAGTAGCCCCTGGCGCCTTGCTCTACGCCAATCGAGCATTAAGACTTATAACCGGCAAATGCTGCTTCCCGTGTTGTGTCACCGCTTTACACGGTGCTGAAGTGACCTCTTCAGGGCACAAGCCTGGGCAATGGAAATCGGAGAACCAACTGTTGCCCAGTAGCAGGTTCCCTCTCTCCACGTCACCGATGTTGATCAAGGGAAAGGCAGTAGCCAATGCAACTTGGCATCGGTGCCGTCGCAGGAGTTGCCAGAACTATGTTGTTTACAACATGGAACTGCCTTAGGGACTCCATCTACGGATTTGTCCTCAGGGTTTACTCCCGAAGCCTTTCCCATATGGGTATACCCGCAAGGCAGCGGAGGTTTGAGATTTAGAGTTCCTTCTCTTAGAAGAGATACCAACCAAGGCTGACGAGCCTCCTCTGCCCGGGAATCAATAAGGAGGGAAGTCTACCATTCTTCCTTCCTGGCAGTGACCATACTGATGGGATGACCGTAGCCATTGTCTCTACTGGGAGATCCTCTGCCCACCGTCGCCGACTTGAAACCATAACTAACAAATATCTGTCAGCTGCTCCCAAGTCCAATCCACCACCTGCTCACATGGCTTCACGTTACCCTGTTGGGGGGGGGGGGGCTAAACGGGTACTCCACCTTGCCCAAGGGTGTCCCGTAGGCTAGCGGAGGGAAGGAGGCACCTTACTTCTCCTTTGGTATGGTGTACCCCTACCCCGCTACCCCGTATCTGGTATCTAACTATGTTAACAATATGGTGTATTATACAAAATGAATGAGGATGATGTTGTGGAATTCGCCACCCCGCTACCCCGTATCTGGTATCTAACTATGTTAACAATATGGTGTATTATACAAAATGAATGAGGATGATGATAAGGATGATTCCGAGATAGGCCTCGCGGTATCTATGCGAGACAAGACATGGTAAGTTATGAGTAGCCTCCAGGAGAAAGTGTCATCATCATCACGGGTTCAAGTATCACACTATGTGGTAAGTCCGACACGCTCATCGAGTCTATCCGGCCTCCGGCCAGGTATAGGCTTCTCCCCTTGGACAGGATAGCTGGCGAGTCGACTCACTGGTACTAGGGACCTCCGGTGGATGACGTCACTGAAGTCTGGACCACACTAGGGTAGGGCTAACTACTGTCTCTCGTGTGGCTGAGGAACTAGGACACTCCTCTGAAGCGTCCGGAAGTATCGATGGTACTGCTGGTCTAGCGACATAGTGATCTCTCACTCAATGGTAATAGCAGTCACAACTGTCTATGCGACCAGCGTAGATCATCTGACTCATAGCGCAGATATCACATCACCGATACATCCCTCCCTGAAACGTGGCACTGTAGATAAGTTCAAAGTAGAAAACAGTTCTTCAACAATATCATGCACCACATGGTACCAGGCACTTGGTAGCGAAGACATCATAGCTAACTGGCAGGAAGCAGTCAATCAGGTTCACAATTGGGACAATAACAACATCAAGATACTTGCCCAGGTGGAATAACGAACAGGGCAACATGGTGCTGTCATGGCGAACAACCTGGTATATCAGACGTGGAGTGGGCTATGGGTTAGCTGGGCCCCATACTGAGATGTAACTCTCGGTGGTAGGTACCTCTCGCTGTGATAGTTGGCTCACATGCTGCTAACACCGGCAGTCGCCATAGTCCGTATCACTGGACTCGTCACCAGATCTTCGCTCTTCTCTTATCAAGGTAGAACCTGTGGAGGATAACACTCAGTGAGAGCAACATGAATCAGACTTACCAACAGCAGACACACTTAGATCCCGCTTACTCAGACTGGTGGACCCTTCCCCTAAGGGCCGTGCTCCTTCATTGGCTGCTCGAAAGGTCGAGGACAAACTGGACCTTGAACCAAAGCGGCAGCTGTCCACCTGCATCCTCTTTCCCAGACGAACGTAGGGCTAGGCCAAGGTTGGTGTCTGAGAGATGGTCCTATGCTGAAAATTGCTATATAACATATATGGTTAGTGAGTTAGTTGTACTTATAGACAGACGGGCAAAGAAGGAGGGCCGATGGCAGTACTTCCTAAACCCCCTTCCTGTTATCCACCAAAGCTTATGTCGTACCATGCCGTAGGTACAATCCACTAGATCCAATCGAATATACAGCGTGATCCTCCTGTAGCAGAAATCCACACCCAGTTCCCCCTCCCTGATCCCAGGTCGGGTACTTAGAACGGTGTCCTGATCGATATGAACAATTCTATCGCAACGTCACTTCCCCCTTTATCAACCTCTCAGGAATCCACTATATATTAAGCTGTTATTCCGTCGAGGGATACTAATTAAAAGACAGATGTGAGGAAAGCAAAGAAGAAAGCCAGTGGTCGCCCCACCATGTGACACGAAGTTCGACTCCAGGTACGACCTTGAAACACCCTCTGAGGTTTCGGCCGACCGCTGTAATCGATGCGTCTTACTCGCCCGTGTTCATCGATATATTACTTGCTATATCCGATGTGACTCCTTAATCTACTTCTGGTAGCGCTCCGGGTAACGGTTCGGCCACGCCGGACATGCCGACGCTCGAGGTTATGAAGTCGGCCATGTGTGAACTCAAATTACAGGTCTAGTTTCCCTGAGCCCAAATCGCCCGATCTACACTGGCTGTAAATAAGCCGCGCGCTGCTAACCTACGACATATCTTTACCGTACAACGCTGGTAAACCCGCAATTAAAACAGGTTTACATTCCAGCCATAATACACAAGCCTACAAATTTCACTCTTGACCTACCTCCTCGCGACGGGCAGTACACGCGTCAGCGCAATTTCACAATTCGAATCCCTACACAGCACTACTTAAACAAAAGTATTACACGTTCCTTCAACCAAACAGCACGACTCTGAAAAGGGGGAGCCGTTGTCACTGCAACTGGACATGATGTTAGGGCTCTTAAAAACCCGTCAAGACACTTGTCGTCCGCTCTCCATCACTTAGCACTGGGCCAAAATGTCGACTGCCTTTGTCCTGGACGTTCCACTGCCGCTGCGTCAGACATGCGCAGTCCGTAGTGTCGGAACTCCGGTTCCACTAACCAGTTTCTGGATTATTCTTCAAGGGCGAGCAAAGGCTATGGTCGCGTTGTGTCATTTTACTGGTTCTTTCCCTTCGACCAGTACATTTTTACCCGGCTGCCAGATGTCTCCTCAGACATCTCACCAGGCAGAAAAATAACACGAGGCGAGCCGACTGCGTTTCGTGACACCTCTACACCACAATTTTTCTCTGTTGTTTATCTATCAAGAATGATAATGACCATTCATGAGTTTTAAGATCATCCGTGAGTTCTAAGATGGCTGATAAGGCCTATTTTGGCTCTAAATGTTCTTTGACAATGTGGGCAAAGAATTCTTGACGTTCCAGGAGGAGAATCTCATGCAATGGATTTTCTGTCCAGACGTTTTTTCACAGCTCTTGCAATCTTATTTGCTTCACAAGTCACTGCACCCTTGCGTAATAATGTACGCCACGTATTTCAGTCTTTGGCAGCAGTCTCCCAGGAGTCAAGATGAATTCTAAAAGCATTTAGTGAGATCTTCTGTGTGTCTTTAAAGCGTTTCCTCTGGCCGCCTTGGGAGCGTTTACCATGAAGCAGTTCTGCGTAGAATATTCGTTTAAATGAGCATGTGATCTGGCAGGCGAGTCAAGTGACCAGCCCAGTGAATCTGATTCTTCATTAGTAGAGTGTTGATACTGGACATGGGCGCTCTTTCTAGGACTTCAGTGTCTGGGATCTTGTCTTGCCATTTAATCTTCAATAGCTTCCTGAGGCAGGCTGTGTGGAAGTGGTTTAATTTCCTAGCATGTCGCTTGTAAACAGTCCAGGTTTCACAATTATATAGGTGTGTGGAAAATACGACTACTTTGTAGAATTTCAGCTTTGTTTGTAGGATTAAATATAATTCTCCGCTGTGCTGCACCAGTCAGTGATGATTCCTTGAGGTTCATATACAACCAGTGCCTGGCCAAAAACTACTTTCAATCTGCATTTAAAATTGATAAAGTGTATCCTCTACTTAAAAATGGCTCAACTGTTAACAGCTTTTTCGGTAATTATGGACCTATTTCCTTACTATCATCGCTTTCAAAGCCACTCGAAAAACACATCCATAAAATAACGTTACACCATTTAATTAACATCGATCTAATAATTGACAGTCAATCTGGGTTTCAACCTAAATATTCTTGCCATAGTGCTCTAACAAAAGTTACCGATAACTGGTACTTTAACATCAACAACGGGAGCGTTTGTGGAGCAGTGTTTGTAGACTTTTAAAAAGCTTTTGATATTATAGATCACGATATTTTAATTAGAAAATTAAAACAAATGAAGACTAGCACCAATATGGTTAACATAATTACGTCATTTCTATCCGACAGACAACAAGTCGTGTCCTTCAACAACTGTCTATCAAGACCCACACAGCTTAATATTGGTGTGCCTCAGGATTCAATACTAGGTCGGCTGCTTTTTGCAGTTTATATTAACGATCTTACTTTATATATCAAAACAACTTGTGATCTATTTGCAGACCACTGTAGTATATATACTAATCAAGAGAACCGTAGTGAATTAGAAAATTCTTTAAGTAGAGTTGAGTTAGTCAAGAACCGACATCACTGCACTCAGGACATTCCCATGCGTGCTCAGTCCTCTCGTTCAACAGCCAGTGAAGAGTCATACTCCTAATCGTTCCCACCGCTATCTGATTAAATGTTCTACTGGTCTTCCCTCTCAGTTTTGAGATTCTTCCAGAACCCCTGCCGATCCCCCGCAATCTCTTTCTTTCCACGTATGGGTTCTCAATCTGTTCCTCCGCCTTCTCCACCTGGTCCCACAAGCGCACGACCACCTCCCCCTGTCCATAGGCAAGATATCACCAAGAGGTGCATTCCCTGCTAGCCTATCAGCCTGTTTATTCCCCCGTACACCCGTATGGCCAAAGCAAAATATCCATACAATTCTCACGATCTGTGACCTCTGAAGCAACGAGAGCCATTCCACACGAAACATTCCTTGCTCCACCTTGCTCTTTGAATCCGTAGTGAATACAACGTGTGTTGCTTTAGTCTCATCTAGCCGCCGGAACGCCGTTGTTACTGCCTCCACCTCTATTCTCATGCTGGAGGCCGTAGTCTCATATGCCAGACTCTCTTTTTTTTCAAGACTCGTCCATTAGCCTTTGCAATAAAGCCCCAGCCACTACGTCTGTTTCTCATCATTGACCCATCGGTGTAGATGACTATGTTACCTTGATGTGTGTTGCTCTGGATCAGCTGTTGCACTTCAAACTCAGTGCGGCCGCTGCCCATTCTCTGCACTCACGACCCAGTGTTATTATTACATTGTGCCAGTCCGTCATGTCTTCCGGAACTCCAACCCACTCTCTTTCGCGATTGATGGTCTCTAGATCACACACCTGACTTATAGAAAGTTCTGCCTGTGCCATCCAGGACATGCCTCGTCTTAGTCTATGACCCTTGACCATATCCATTGCTGCATGCAGCGGGCGATCCCTGTCTGCGGCAACTCTCAGGTACCATTTGGCCTGAAGGAACCTATGCCTATCCGTAATTGTAGGTAGCGCCAGGATATGCCTCATGCATATAATTGGTGTGTCCTTTATGCACCACAGTATTAACCGCATGGCAGCATTCTGTATGCGCTCCAACCTTTCAACCTGGCTTTTTGATACTGTCAGCAGCCCCAAACAATACTCAATGACTAAATTATTAACTGCTGAAAGAGCCTGTACAGCATCCTCTGATCTACCCCGGTTGCTGCCATAGCCCTCAATGCATTAAGTCTCCTACCAGCCTTCACCACCAAACCCTCCACATGATCCTTAAAAGACAAACACCTGTCAAAGGTGATACCCAAGTACTTCAGTTTACTCTCTCGACTAAGAGGACATCCATTCAACATAATACCTGGGACGTCTGCCTTGACCATGCAGATGCCTTGTCTGGGTTTAAAATGGCCCCTGCGTCCCTGCACCACTCCGTCACCTTGTCTACCGCCACCTGTACGTCTTTCGCCAAACTGTCCCTGTTTCTGCCCTGTCTGTACACCAGAACACCATCTGCAAATGTCAGGATTCTACCCACACCTGGTGTCTCAATAGCTGCGAATTTGCTGGTGTAGACATTAAAGATCACCTGGGACAAGGCAGATCCCTGCGGCAACCCAGGTTTAATAGTACAGGGGTCAGAAGTCCAGGTAGCCATGCGCAGTGCAACCTTACGCTCATAAAGGACTGCCGCAACCCATCTAACAAGGCAAGGGCAGACCTCCATGTCCAACAGTGTGTGTATCAACCGAACATACCTGACCCTGTTATACGCATCCTCCAGGTCAAGAGCTACCGCAACTGTCTACTGTTTATACTGGGAGCCCTCGTAGACATCAAATGAAAAAGTTTCAGCATTGGCCCAGGTGTCCTTTCCAGGCCTGTAGCTCCCGAGTCCTTGGGGAAGCAGATTCCGACTTTCCAAATGTTGCTGGAGCCTGCGTGCTACTATCTTTTTGAGGACTTTGCTATACGTGTTTTGCAGGGTTATGATTCGGTATCCATTAAGTCTGGAATGGTCCTTACCTGGCTTTGGGAGTGGGAACAGGTAGCTATGCAGCCAATCGTGGGGTATTTCTGCCGTATTGATGCTTAGGTTGAAACAAAGAGCCACCTACTATAAGTCCCCATCATTTTTGTTCCTCATATGGGAGTACCTCACCCAATCTGGACCTGGCGCTGTGTCTTTAGCCCGTTTTAGAACCCGTCTAATGTCCTCCACTTTATTCTCACAGTCCTCCTTCCTAGTGAGCCGTGACAAGGCTTCTCTGACATTATCTCTAATAGCCCTATCTTGCTGATCCATTTATTTTAAAAATCGCGCATGTAAAGCCTCACCTTTGTCCTTGTCAGTTGTCATAGGTCGGTTGTTATCATCATAAACGGTGCCATGGGTACCAGGCATCAACTGTCTCTTCATCTGCCGGTGCAGCCTCCAGAATCTTCCCAATGTCACATCCCCACCGACTTCATTGATAAACTGTTCCCACTTAATTCTTTAAAATTCTTTAAAAAAAAAAAAAAAAAAAAAAAAAAAAAAACTGGATAATCTTACTAGAATATGGAACAATGACATTCGCATGCAAATTAACATCGACAAAACCAAATCCATGCTTATAACTACCAGACAAAAACTTCAGACACTAGCCATAACTGGATCACCGCTCGAACTCCGCATGGGCACGTTACCTATAGTTAATGTGAATGAACATAAAACATTAGGTCTATTAATTGACAGACATTTAAACTGGGGTTCTCATGTCCACGTTCTTACCAAGAAAATAGCACAAAAAGTTTACCAACTTGCTAATATCCAGCATTTCCTGGACGAAAGCACACGAAAAATATTCTATGCATCCTATATCCAATCACCTCTCGATTATTGTTCCACAGTCTGGGATGGTTGCCCTAAATCTAATATGAAACGACTGTGTTCGCTTCAAAACCGCGCTATACGTCTAGTTTCTGACATAAAGCACGTCGAAAATAATAATTTATTCAGTCATCTCAGGCTTCTACCACTTCGAACGCGCTTCCTTTTTAACAAAGCCAAATTAGTTAATAAAATTATATCTCAAACCCCAGAGTATCTTCTACCGTTGATTCATTCTTAAGCGATGAACAGCAAGCGCTTGCATTTACTACATGTTCCAAAGCCTAGATTGGACTTATACAAAAAAGTTTCGCCTACTTTGGTGCTCACTTAGGGAATTACCTTCCTCCAGATTTGAAAACTCCAATGAGTCCCTACACATTTAACCGAAATATCTTTCAACGCTTAATCCATACCGACTATATGCAACCATAATTCATCTACTGGTTGTGTGTGTGCTTGCGAGAGAGAGAGAGAGAGAGAGAGAGAGAGAGAGAGAGAGAGAGAGAGAGAGAGAGAGAGAGAGTGAATGTGTGTGTGTATGTGTGCACGCGTGCATGCGTGTGTTTGAAAGAAAGTGAGTGAGCGAGAAAAGGCGAGGGAATGTGTTTGTCCTTGCATGCATGCGTGTATGTATGTGTGAGAGCGACTGAGTGAGTGTGGGCGTGCGTGCGTTCATGCGTATATACACATATGTGTGAAGGTGTGATTGAGAGAGTGAGTGAGTGTGTGCGTGCATGCGTTCATGTGTATGTGTGAGAGAGTGAGATTAAGAGAGTGAGTGAGTGTGTGTGAGGTATTGTGTTAGAGAATGAGTGATTGAGTGAATGACTGAGTGAGTATGTGAGTGAGTGAGGGTGAGAGAGTGGGTGAGAGAGAGAGTGAGTGTTTGTCAGCGAATGAATGAGTGATAGAGTGTGTGTGTATGTGTGTGTGTGTGCGCGCGTGCGTGCGAGTGAGATAGAGTAAAAGAGAGGACGAGTGAAAGGGTGAGAGCGAGAGAGAGAGCGAATGAAACATTGAGTGATAGCGTGAGGGTGTGTGTCTGTCTGTGTGCGAGTGAGTGAGAGAAAGAGAGTGAGAGATAGTGAATGAAAGATGGAGAGTGCGAGTGAATGAGGGTAACAGTGAGTGAGATAAAGTGCATAGGTCCCTAACCTGGAATGAAATCTGTCGTATTACTGCACTTAAATTTGTCGTCTATCCCTCTAGGATGTCCTGCCATCAGCTGCCACCTGGTCAAGTGGGGTAAATCCACCCACCCGTCCTGTCTTCTCTATAAAAAGGTTCGGACGGCGGAACACGCACTGTTCGCATGCAAATAGTTATATTCAAAGGCCGATTCGCATTACGTCACAATAAAGTCCTTGCTGAGTTGGCAGCCATAGTGGAGGTAGCCGAGGCCGCTGGGAATGTACTTCCTCAGAGCTGGACAGCAACGCTGAGACATGGAAGACTGCGCTGCCGACCTGCCGTCCATTTGTGATGGCGATGGTGACTGGGAGCTGATCGTGGACCTAAAAGGCAGAGGTGATCAAACAGTTTCGCTTGCGACCTGATATCGTACTTCACTCCTCGTCGACCGAATAGCTAACGCTGATTGAGTTGACAATCCCATTAAAGTCGAATATAGAGGCGCAGCATACTTACAAGATAGAGAAAGAGAAGTACAGTGACACTGTCGCTAATCTGAGACAGGAAGGGTACACTTTCAGGTTATTCGCTGTTGAGGTGGGCGCAAGAAGACTAGTATCTCACTCCGTGTACGATGTGTTAAGGAAAATGGGTATAATCGGACAAGCGAGAACTAAAAAATAAAAAAAAATACTCGGTGATGCAACCGAAAAGGCCTCATACTGGCCGTAGAACTGCCGGAGCATAGAATGGGACACGTCTCGACAGAAGTATGCTTTGAACTTCAGTCTGTACGCAAGAACAAATAACAGCGGAACCACTTTCTCACTAAGAGATAGAACATGCACTGTCTTGTGTCGACACTGTAGCCTTCCCTAAGAGAGAGGGTAGGGCACCTAAGTAAGGGGCTGTTCGGTGAGGGAAATCGCCGCACGATAGCAGTCGCCAAATCATACAAATGTCGGCCAAAGTCCAACCTACATACTGCCAACGATCTGCTGCTGTCTCAGTGTCTTAGATTCATTGTCAGATTCAACAGGAACATCAACGCATGATGAATACAAGCAAATACTGACATCCTTGGTACTCTTCGTTTATTGTAGACAAACGTTACAGCAGACATAAATCGTTTATGTGAGAGGGCGTGTGATGAATCTTAGTAAATGTATATTCACTTCTGCTGTATAAAGTTTATTAATAGAAGCGTTGACGCAATCGTTTCAATATAGCAAATATTCAGTCGCATACAAAGATGTCATTCTTATGGACTAATGTTAGCTTACAGCCTGATCTTGGCTTCTGGTTTGATTGATTGATTGATTGATTGATTTAGGAACCGACATCACAGCATTCGGGGCATTCCAATAAGCGCTCCGTCCCCATCCCCAGTAGCCAGCGAAGAGTTCCAACACTAATAGTACCAGTAGCAATCTGATTATATGTCCGTCACGCCTTTCCTCTGAGCGTCGATCGTCGGCCAGATCCCCTCGTCACCCCTTGCTGTCGAATTCTTGCCAGAATATGGTGATCCATTTGCTCCTCCGAGGTGTACACGTGCTCCCAAAAGACGGCAACCACGTCTTCCTTATCATGCATCAATACTCCACCAAGTTTTGTAGAGCCAGCCAGTCTGTTCGCCTGTTCATTCCCCAGCACACCAGCATGCCCCGGAGAAAAGATCCAGACGATGCTTGTCACCCGTGACTTCCGAAGCGAAGCAAGCCGCTCTGCATGCTTTCCGAGTCAGTTACAATCACGATGTGTGTGTGTGTGTGTGTGTGTGTGTGTGTGTGTGTGTGTGTGTGTGTGTGTGTGTATCGTATTCTCCATCCAGCGGAAAGCTGCACCGACCGCCTCCACCTCCATTCTTAAGCTAGATGTTGTGGTATCATATGTCAGGCTCTCCTGCACCAAACGTCGACCATTAGCTTTTGCTAAGAACCCCCAGACTCTTCTCCTGCCTTTCAACACCGAACCATCTGTGTAGATAATCACATCATTCGAGCGAGCATTATCCTGAATTAGTTGCTGGATTTCCACTTCTGTGGCCCCTGCTGGCCACTCCCTGCACTCCCGGCTCAATGTGATTATAACTTTGCACAAGTCTGACTATTCGGCTGACACTCTGACCCACTCTTCTCCTCGCCTAATGGTTTCCAAGGGGCACACATGTCTGATCGTATCCTCCGCCTGAGCCATCCATGATTTCCCTCTTATCAGTCGCTGACACTTAACTGCGTCCAGCGCCTCATGCAACTGGTGATCTGTGTCAGCAACTACTCTGAGGTATGCCTTCGCCTGCATCACCTTGAGCCTACCAGCAACAGTGGGCAAACCAAGGATGTAACGCATACACACAACTGGTGTGTCTCTGGTGCATCCCAGAATGACCCGCATAGCTTCGTTCTGTATGCGCTCTAATTTCACCAATTCACACATTGAGACAGTGAGCAGTCCTAGTCCATAATCAATCACTGAGAGGATCAAATGCTGGTATAGTGTGAAAAGCATTCTCTGCTCTATGTCCATTGCAGCCATAGTTTTAAGTGCATTGAGTCCCTTTTGAGATCTTGTCACAACCGTCTCCACATGGTCCTTGAAGGACAGACTCCTGTCAAATGTGATCCCCAGATACTTCAGTTTGTTCTCTCTGCTGACATTTCTACCATCTATCGCGAGGCTTGGGACATCAGCTCGTACAATCCTGTTGTCCAGAGAGCACCACAAAACAGCCGCCTTTTCCGGGTGGATGACAGCACTCATTTCAGTGCACCAGTCAATCACTTTGTCTACTGTCGCCTGTAGCTCCTGGGCTGCTTGCTCCCTATCTCTCCCCTGCCTATATGCAAGAATATCATCTGCAAATGTTAGTATCCTTCCAACCCCTGGTGCTTCTAGGTTTGCAATCTTGCTCGTATACACATTAAAGAGCACAGGTGAGATTGCAGATCCCTGTAGCAGTCCTGGGGTTAACATATGTGACTCTGAGGTAGAGCAACCCGACGAGAATGCAGGACGGCTGCTATCCAGTTCACCAACCAGGGATTTACACCCTTCTCCATCAGTGCGGTCATCAAAATATTATACCGAACTCTATTGTACGCATCCTCGAGATCAAGCGCTGCCGTTATCGTTTCCTGTCTACTCTGGAACCCCTCATAAACGTCAAAGGCAAAAGTGGCTGCCTTTGACCAGGTATTCTTTCCTGGCCTGTAGCTCCCCAGGCCTCTTGGAAGAAGCTTCCCATTTTCCAAAAACTCTTGCAGCTTGACAGCGACTATCTTCTCTAAAACCTTCCTAAATGTATTTTAAATGGTGATGACCCTGAAGCCGCTAAGCTTTGAATGATCCTTGAATGGTTTTGGGAGAGGGATGAGATAGCTGTGTAACCAATCCTGCGGTACTGATGCTGTCCTAATGCTCTGGTTAAAGTAGTCGGTCATCTCCTTCAGGTCTACATCGCTTAAAACCTTCATGTGGCCATACCTAACACCATCGGGCCCTGGTGTCGTGTCTTTTGCCTTTTTCACCGCTTCTGGTGTGCGGTGTCACTGGGCTGTCATTAATTCTGCTAAATGCAACAAACCTTCGTGCTGGACGTTCGCTTAATAACACATCTCTGACTCTTGATGGAAAATCAATACACAAATTACTTTGACAATTTTTAACGGCTACAAACCAATTTGACGTCTTGACTTGTCCAAACCCCTGACCTAACTGATTAGAAAGACCAGAAGTTTCGTTCTCGTGATCTCAGCTGTTCTGATCACGTGATACACAGTCTTTCTGAGTAGTTTCCCTTCTCTCTCGTGATTCATCATCACTATCTCTAAACGGTCTAGTCTTCACTCGTTTTTCTAGGGCTTGCCAGTTAACTGTCGTTAACTTACATCACACTCGCTCTTTCTTCACTGCTCCTGTACTGTACATATTCTATTAATACGCAGGACTAGTACTGTAGACCCTAGGTTGCTACATGGCACATACCAAGGCAGTAGTCGTCTTCCGAAAGCCGCACTCCGCAGCAAAGACCGGAAGAAGGGTCGAGGAACCCAGAGGAAACACCGGTATGATGTGATTATGTGGTGTGGTTGTGTGCATGATGTGATTATGTGGTGTGATTATGTGGTGTTGTTGTGTGTAAGATATGATTATGTGGTGTGGTAGTGTGGTATAATGTGATTATGTGGTGTGGTTGTGTGGTGTGATGTGATTATGTGGTGTGGTTGTGTGGTATGATGCGATTATGTGGTGTGATTATGTGCTGTGGTTGTGTGATGTTATGTGATTATGTAGTGTGGTTGTGTGTATGATGTGATTAGGGGGTATGGGGTGTTAGGCATTGGTAGCACCTTTGGTAAGGATGACTCTCATGTCCTTTTCAGGACCCATCCCCCACTGGTCCAAGCCTGACATCCAGCTCACGCCTGTGGTTCCTAGTAGCTGTCAGCATGCGACAGCGGCCACCCACCCCCACCCCCTGGCAACAGCTGTGAGAGGCTGGCTAAACCAGGCGTCGGTAGCCGATTTGGTGTCAAACCAAGCGGTAAACTAGGGTATGCCTACCCAGTCGACGAATTGCGCAACTCTTCCTCACTTTAATCCAATTCATCGCGCAAGTCATTCTTCATCCAACGTCATATATCACCGTCAAGCCCTGTGGCGATGGGCGAGCGGCAGGCGTGGGTACGCTGGCAGCCGTAGTCGCAGACCTGCACACAGGCGGCTCAGGCCATATGGTCGTCTTCTACTGACCGGAGCAGCAGTGGGATTCGGCAGCCCCCTGAGCGACTGAGCAGCCCTCTATTGGAAAGCATTGCTCACCTCCATAACATGAGGAAGGGGTTTGAAAATGTGCCCTAAACATTGTCTGCTCCATCATTACCTAACCAGCTAGCCGCTGTTGGTGGATACCCTATACTGCGGTCGACATACAAACAAAGTAAAAACAGGCAAAGCTAAAAGAGCTAACCATATTCCCTTGACAATCGGAACTTGGAAGGTGCGCACACTACTGATAGAGACGGCGCATCGGGCCCAGAGAGACGAACAGCACTGACTGGGAGAGAGCTGGGCAGGTACAACATAGACATTGCAGCCTTGAGCGAGACACGACTTGCAGAAGAAGGCCAAATCTGTGAAGTAGGTGCCGGCTACACATTTTTCTTGAGTGGATGGAAAAGCCAGGAAAGACGTCAATCCGGTGTGGGATTTGCCATTAAGTCGGCCCTGGTTGGCAAACTAGCTGAATTTCCGAAGGCTATAAATGACCGGCTTATGGCTATTAAGTTACCACTGCTGAAAGGAAAGAAGCATGCAACCATCGTGAGTGTCTACACACCAACCATGACAAATGAAGATGACGTCAAAAACAAGTTATATCAGGACCTGCACAACATATTAACATCTGTTCCCAAAGGAGACAAATTTATACTACTTGGGGACTTCAATGCCGGAGTAGGCAAGGACACCGCCTCTTGGAATGGCATCATTGGAAAGTACGGAGTATGAAATTATAACAGCAATGGGCTCCTCCTCCTTCATACCTGTGCCGAATACGATCTCCTGATCACCAACATAATTTTCCGTCTTCCCACGAGAAATAGGACATCGTGGATGCACTCACGCTCGAAACACTGGCACTTCATTGACTATGTCATCGTCAGGAGGAGTGACAGACAAGACGTTCTGGTGACAAAATCCATGTGTGGTGCCGAATGTTGGACAGACCATCGTCTCATTATCTCGAAAATAAACATACATATCAAACCACTACGGCGTCCTCAATGGGCAAAAATGCAAAAAAAAACTAAATGTCACCCTCCTAAACAGCAATAAAATACAGCTGTCGTTTGAAAACATGCTGGAAGAAAGCCTCAAGCCAAATGCTGCAGCTAAACAGGATGTGGAAACACAGTGGAGAACCCTAAAGGACATAATTTACAACACTGCTAGGGAAATCCTGGGCCCAGCCCCCCGAAAGCATAATGACTGGTTTGATGAAAATTCTGAAGACATCAACCAATTGCTGGCCGAGAAACACCTTCTCCTCAAGGCACATTTTAATGACCCGAAGTCAACATCAAAAAAAGATGCTTTCAAGAACATTCAGAGAGTAGTGCAGCAGAAACTTCGGCACATGCGGGACTCCTGGCTGAGCAGCAAAGCTGATGAAATTCAGGGCTTTGCTGACAGACATGATATGAAAAACTTCTACGACTCACTGAAAGCGGTCTATGGTCCTACATCACCAGGCATAGTTCCCATCCTCAGTGGAGATGGGGGAAAAATTGGTCACCGATAAGAAAGAAATCCAAAGCTGGGCAGAGCATTTCAGCAACATCTTAAATGCATCGTTTTTCTTCGATGATGAAACCATCAACTGCCTTCGTCAAGTTCCCACTAATGATACACTTGATGACCTGCCAAAAATAGTGGAAGTAAACAAAGCCATCCAGCAACTTTCAAGTGGATAGGTGCCTGGTCCTGACTCCATCCCAGCAGAGATATACAAGGCGGGTGGGCCGATCCTAATAGAGCAGCTTCACGAAATCTTTACAAACATATGGGTGAACGAGACATGCCACAAGATTTCAAGGACGCGTCAATAGTCCACCTTTACAAACGTAAAGGAAACCAATCCTGTGACAACCACCGAGGCATCTCCTTGCTCTCAATCGAAGGGAAGAAACTCGCCAGAATTCTTCTCAATCGTCTCACGGCCCATCTCGATTAAGGTCTTCTTCCTGAGAGTCAGTGTGGCTTCGGAAAAGAACGAGGAACTGTTGACATGATTTTCGCTGCAAGGCAGCTGCAAGAGAAATGTCAGGAACAGAACTCTGAAATGTTCTCCACTTTCATTGACCTTACCAAGGCTTTTCATGCAGTCAGCAGAGAAGGACTGTGGAAGATTATGGCGAAATATGGCTGTCTACAAAAGTAGGTCCAAATAGTGGGGCTATTTCGTGATGGTATGCAGACAAGAGTACAGGAAAATGGTGAACTGTCTGAGCCCTTTCCTGTCACCAATGGAGTGAAGCAAGGATGTGTCCTGGTACCAACACTGTTCAGCCTTATGTTTTCAGCTATGCTGACGAATGCCTGCGACAACAGTGATATTGGAATAGACATCAACTACCGCATGGATGGAAAGTTGCTCAATCTTAGAAGACTGATAGCCAAAACCAAAACTAACAGCGACACCGTCAGAGAACTGCTGTTTGCTGTCTGCTCTATATGCCAACTCAGAGACAGACATACAACATAATGTTTCAGCTTTCTCATATGGCTGTGCCAACTTTGGGCTCAATATCAACTTGGAGAAGACTGTAGTTATGTACCAGCCAGCTCCAGGAAATAATCACACCGTGCCGAATATCAAGGTGAACGGTCATAGATTAAGTATTGTGGAAAAATTCACCTGTCTTGGCAGCACCGTGTCACAAACTGCCACAATTGTTGACGAAGTGAATGCAACGCGGCCTTTAGCAGACTGTACAAGAATGTATGGGGCAGAAATGGATTAAGCCTGCAAACAAAGCTGAAAGTCTATAAAGCAGTTGTATTATCCACACTGCTATATGCTTGTGAAACATGGACTGTTTACCAGCGACATGCTAGGAAATTAAACCACTTCCACACAGTCTGCCTTAGGAAGCTATTGAAGATTAAATGGCAAGACTAGATCCCAGACATTGAAGTCCTAGAAAGAGCGTCCATGCCCAGTATCCACACTCTACTAATGAAGAATCAGATTCGCTGTGCTGGTCACTTAACTCGCATACTAGATCACAGGCTCTCTAAACAAATTTTTTACGGTGAGTTGCGTTGAGGTAAACGCTCCCAAGGCGGCCAGAGGAAACGCTTTAAAGACACTCTGAAAATCTCACTGAATGCTTTTGGAATTCATCATGACACCTGGTAGACTGCTGCTAAAGACCGTAATTCGTGGCTTGCATCATTACATAAGGGTGCAGTTACTTGTCAAGCAACCAGGACTGCAAGAGCTGTGAAGAAAAGGCTGGACAGAAAAATCACTGCAGGAGATCCTCCTCCTGGAACGTCAAGCATTCTTTGCCCACATTGTCAAAGAACATTTCGAGCCAAAATAGGCCTTATCTGCCATCTTAGAACCCACGGCTCCATACTTTCAACCCCACTGGATGAAATGAATGGTCATCATCATTCTTGATGGACAAACAACAAAAGATGATTTGATTATGTGGTGTGGTTGTGTGTATGTTGTGATTATGTGGCGAGGTTGTGTAGTGTGATGTGATTATGTGGTGAGTTTGTGTGTATGATATGATTATGTGGTGAGGTTCTGTGGTGTGATGTGATTATGCGGTGAAATTGTGTGTATGATGTGATTATGTGGTGTGATTATGTGGTGTGTTTATATGGTATTTTTGTGTGTATGAGGTGATTATGTGGTGTGATTGTTTGGTGTGGTTTTGTGTATGATGTGATTATGTGGTGTGATTGTTTAGTGTGGTTATGTGGTGTGATGTGATTATGTTTATGATTGTGTGGTTTGGTTGCGTGTATGATATGAATTATGTGATATGGTTGTGTGGTGTGATTGTTTTGGGGTGGTTGTGTAATTTGATGTGATTATATGGTGTGATTGTGTGTATGATGTGATTATGTGATGTGATTATGTGGTGTGATTGTATGATGTGATGTGATAATGTGGTGTGGCTGTGTTATGTGATATGATTTCGTAGTGTTGTGTTTAGAAGAATGATCTCTGTTTACCAGTCATGTCAAAGGCCAGATTATTATGTTTCCGGCCCCGCTGTGTCGTCATGGGACACATTGTATAATTTCAGACAAAACTATATTGTAAATCTACAGTTGTGATCCTTATTGAAGCCTTAAACTTGGTCATGTGACCGACAGCAGGGATTTGATATTCCAGTGAACACCGGAGTGATATTCTTGTTTGGGTAGGGATCTACGCAATTCCTAGGTGTTGATGGACAGACTTGGTGAACTGTGAAGGTAGTTGATACCTACCGAACTGTGTAGTATAGAGACACGTGAATATGTTCAGTTTTAACATTCACCTGGTGAATCATGCAATGGTGACATTGTGGTTATAGGGAGCCAGCGCTCTAGTGATGGGTTGCAGATAAGTGTTTCACATTAACTTGAGAGACCGAAGAGCAACCAGGCTCTTATATACTAGTGTATTATGCTACAGTACTTTTCTTCAGTTGGGGACATCTAGGATTCTAAAGTCGGCCCAGACGTCATCAGCGGAACTTGTGATTGAGTACGTCATCGAAGGATGACCCTCAATGTTTGGTGAAGTGTCTGTCAGGCATTAGTCCTACGCCTGACCAGTCCGAGATCTTGCTCACAGTTTGAGGAAAAAACTTAGGAAGGGTTTATGCCTTGGAGTTCCTTTACACTGGAGGTTCCTCGAGTGAGTCGTTAACTACGATGGGACAACCTCACGAACTGAAGTCACATGCTCTGTGATGAAGACTGATCATCAGGAGATCTTCTCGTGTACATAGTGTCTTCTATGCAGGCTTTCAGTCATCCTTCTCTGAGTTACAGTTGACATATTTAGAAATTAAATTTTGCTTTGTTAGCCATGGCTTTGCGTATTAGTATGACTGTTGTCTTGTTCGAGCCCCCTGTGGGTAGGAATCCATAAGTAGGGAGGGGAAGGTTAGCTGTCCCGACATGTGTGGGGCCTTGTAGATGTAAAGTCCTATTGGGGTGGTCGGAGCAAAGGCTGGGGATATTACCTATAGTAACATACCTGTCCAAACCCCGGGGTTCTTGTTACAGCTATATAGTGGGGCTCGTCCGGGATCTTCTCTTTGTTCTGACATCTCGTAGGGATAGGTTATAGTGTCATTTGTCCTATACCTATTATCTACTTGACGAGTAGGGCTACTGATACCTTTCTCTTCTTCGTGGACAGACATTTAGTTAAGTTAGTATAGATAGGTGTTTACACTGTTAGTTACTTTGGTAATTAGCATTGTAATTTTGGGTTAGCCTATTGTTTACCTTGCATATCTATACTTAGGACTTTGTTACACTAAGCATGGCTACTCGGACTTTAGATTTGTCTAAGGTGCAAGCATCTGCAACCGAGATGGGATTAGAAGGTAATGCATTCAAAGCTTATGTACTTGAAGTAGACGAGACTTCAGAGCAGAAGAGAGAGAGAGAGAGAGAGAGAGAGAGAGAGAGAGAGAGAGAGAGAGAGAGAGCGAAGAAAGTCAGAAGCTGAGCTTGAAGCTCGAAAGCTAGCACTTGAAGAAAAGAAGTTGGCTGTAGACCAACAGTCACAGAAACTCGCAGCTGAACTAGAATCTAAGAAATTAGAAGCTAGAAAACTGGAAATGGAACATGAGTTCCGAATGAAGCAACTTGTGGTAGAGGCTAAATCGGTTGGTGAAACTGAGGGAGCAGTAGGTGGAGAAGCTTTACCTAGCTCATCAGCAGCCAGCAGACCAGTTTACCGTGCTATGAAATTGCCGTTTCCACCATTTGACCCTGACAAAGAGAAGATTGATCAGTTCTTAGGGACGTTCGAGGCTATGTGTAAAGCTATGGGCTTATAGCCTAAGCGTTGGAATTTAAAGCTTTCACAAGGACTCCGTGGCACCGCGTACGAGGTGTATAAGCGTCTTCCATCAGGGATGGAAAATGATTATCCAACCCTGAAATCGGCTCTTTTGAAAAGATTCGAAATGACAGCCCATGCGTACAGGTTCAGAACTTCCAATCGAGAACCAGGTGAGATGTTCTCGGCGTACAGTGTGAGGTTGATCTCATACCTTTTGAAATGGATGGCGTTGGCCGGTTTCAAAGAGGATTATGAGAGTTTGAGAGAGCTGATGATGGTAGATCAGATGCGGATGCAGATTTCCAAGCCTTTGAGAAATTTCTTAGGTGAAAATGGAGCGGAGAGGCTAGACATAGTAAATAAGTTAGCTGAGAGGAATGTGGAAGTCTATGGTGAGACTGGGGATTCCAGTAAGACTGATCCAAAATCAAGGCAGAAGGGGCATGATAGAAGCCCAAGACCAATGGTCCCAAAAATAGTCCAGTATAGCAGATACCTTTTTAAAAGGCTCTGGTAATAAACCCGAGAAGCAAAGCCCTCCCGACTCCCCAAAACGGAAATGGAGTAAGAGGTGGTGTAAATACTGTAAGTCGCCTTCCCATAAAACAGTAAACTGCCAAAGGAAGCCCAAGGACTTGCACTTTGCTTGTCTCGTCTCAAATAGGGTAGACCTAACGAGACCAAAGAAGAGGGTAGAGAAAAACCAGAGTCAAGGAGATCACCCGTGGTTGAGAAGATAGAAGTGAATGGGCAGCAAGTGGAATGTCTCTGTGATACAGGATTGCAGTTTGAGGCTGTAATCTCATCCCACCTTGTGAGCCCAGGGCAGCTCACCGCCGAAACAAGAGAATTCCAGCCGGCCATGAAAATCTCCGTAGCTATGAACTTGCCGATTGCTCGGATTGACATTCGGTGCAAGTATGTTAGGGTAGCATAAAAGCGGCTGTGCTGCCTGATCCTATTTACCCTTTGATCCTCGGTCATCCACATGTGTTCTTGGGGGATCCCACTAACCATTGCCTAGTGAGCGCTAGGCAGACCAGGGTTAAGGATGGAGATGTGCAGTGTGGTAAAGTTGATGACCATTCTCTTGCGAGGTTAGTGAGCAGTGCTCAAAGTAGGGACACGACCGTGCGTCCTTACTTACTGGAGTTGTCCAAAAGTTCCAACCCGCCAACCCCGGGTCAGTTCTATGTAGAAAACCGGTTGCTTTATCGTAGGGCCGGTCAAGGGGATAGCCAGTACAGTCAGATGGTAGTCCCTACTGACTACAGCTCCCGCTTGATACATAGAGTGCATACCTTATCCTTAACCGGTTATAGGGATGTGGGGACAACGATCCATTGTCTTTCGAGCCACTACCACTGGCCTGGAATGACAGGCGACGTGCGGAGATACATCAGGTCGTGCTCAGAGTGTTGGAGTGTTGTCTGGCGGCACCAAAGCACAGGACCAGAAACGGATTATCTCTGCGGATTGGAGATAGTGTTCTCGCGCTTCTCCCAATCGAGGGGACGGAATTCGAACTCGGATGGCAAGGCCCTTTTCCTGTAGAATGGGTAATGTCCCGATCCACGTATGAGGTGAAGATCCGCGGGGAATTGCGAAAGTTCCACTGTACTCTCCTTCAGAATTTGGAGAGGTCCGAGGGAGTTTTTCCACAATAAGTGCGACTACCATCGCGCTAGAGTCGGTTCTGGGTCCAGACGAAGGCGAGGTAGACTCAGTCCTACGCCGTAAATCCTGTGGGGAGGTTCTGCGGTCTCCTAAGGGTTCACTTTTGGTTAGGGCGAACAGGCTCCGTCGGGAAGAGGCTCATAGTGTTAAGCACACTGGGAATCGATGTAAGATAGGCGAAGTCACGTTTGGCACGATGGGACCGTCAGGTGACTCGATCCGCCGACAGGCGCACTGTCCTTGCTCGCGGGAGAGGAGGCAGGAGCGAGAGTACTCCAGACGAACCTGGAGTAAGCGACCATTCACTTCGGTCGACACCCGCGAGCAGTCCACAGGTGTGATGCCGAGTCGGGATAGGGAAAATCCTATTGTCAGAAAGACCGGTCGACCTTTCAGTAAAGTAACCGATAGCCTACACAAGGTGGATGCGGCACGATCCAGTTTAGAGGGTATGCCGATCACCAGGCCGTTACGTTTCGTGCCTAATCGCTGGAGGTAACGTACGTCTGAGGTGGTGGTTGGTGGACCTGCGTCCCTACCAGTGAGGTAGATATCCCAGGGAAAGTGAACATTATGGAACGTCCTTTCCTGTAGATCCAGTCTCGGTAGAGTGTAAATTCAGAGTTCAGAAAGTTCTTAGTCTAGTAAGTTCGAACGGGTCGACCTTCTTAAGTGGGGGACTATGTGACGAAAGGACTAGATTTAGTCTGTCCTCTGCATCATTTCCATTTGGTCGGAATAAGACGAGTTGGTCTCCCTTGAAATAGTGACCATAACTAGGGACATCCCCAGTTAAAGTAGTCCGTGACGTCACATTTCTGGTGACTTCTGGAGGATGCTAGAATATCCTCGGCAAAGTGCGTACGTGGATTGCTATCACGTTGGACCCACAAGTGCTCGGGGCTCACGGGGGTTTGAATCTCTCCGTGACCCATGGGATTTTCGAGGCCCGACGAGATAATTGTGAGCGCGCACTTGGCTATCGGACATCAGTCGCCGTTCAGATATCGTCAAAGACTGTCGCGATTCACTGGCTGCTAGAAATTGATGTCATTACATCCGTCAGCCAAGCGGGACGTCTGCAGTCAAGGAATGTGGTGAACAAGATTCTAAGGTATTGTCTCTCTACCCTATTAGTAAACTGAGGTGTGTAAATAATTCGCCGGCAGACGAAATACGTTTAATTGCTGACCAAAATAATTGTCTCCGCGGAGCACATAAATTGTCCGTCGCTTATCTGCAATTATAATTATCTGCTACTGATCGGCTAGTTAATGTGTAGGTCAGACGTGTCCGGTAACAACAAATGTTGTGAGCTTGTAAAGATCAGGCGTGTTAATGTCACTTCTGCGTAGCGGTGTAAAATTGATGTTATTTTAGCTGATAGAATCAAATGTGTTAGATTACCATTATCGGCATTGTTAGGGAAATATATGATGATGTTCTCACTGCTATGTGTAAGTAGATTTGGGTAATTTACTAGCCTTGAATCAAATGTGTTAATTATCTGGTTTAGTGATTACATACTCAGGGCGGTAAGGAATTTTGACATTAGTTAAACTGTGATGTTAGAATCATTTAATAGTGATGAGTTATTAGCATGAGCTAGCCAGTGATGTGTCATTTGCTTAGCTAGAATAGGATTGTAACATATGCCTTATCAGTGGTGTGTAATTCCTGGACTCAAGGTGTTTATGTCCATTGGGATATGAAGGTAAGTATTTGCTAAGTTAGGCAACTAGTGCTATTTCACCTTTATATAGAAATGTCTTATATTTATCTGATAGAGGTAGATAGGAATAACCGGTGGATTTCTGATATCATTACTAGTATATATGCTGCCCGCATAAGTGAATAGGCATGCCTGATCGTGCTTATTAGGTCTGTCCGACCGACTGGTTATTGAGCTGAACGAATGAGTGAATCTGCGTGCCCGATCGTGGTTATAATGTGCGGCCGGTACGTCCAACAAGGGATTGGCCTATCCGACCGAAGTGATGATGGGTAACCGATGGTTGAATTTACATATCCGACCAAGAGCGATGCGTCGCTCGGTACTCAAGGCCGTTGCGCTAATGTAGAGCCGATCTTCAAACAGAACCTTGTCTATCTCTACTGCTCTTCTCTTTAATAAACCTGATTCGGTTAGTGGAGTCACTTATGCAATGAAATGAGGAAGTAGTAGTGACCTCGGTGCTAAGTGGGAAGAATTTGTGGGACTGGAGATTGAGGGGATGAGGGGCTGGATGCCACTCTCAAATGGATGACGTGGCCTAACTCGCCACGGGACCAAGTGCTCTTAGCCCACCGCAGCTGTGGGAAGGTCTTCTCAGTGGATGGCCACCATAGCTGTGCTAAACCGGCACACATTTGACCGACATGGATGAAGGTCACCTAATAAAGGTCAAACCAGGTTCTGGGACGGAGATCCCAGAACAGAAGCTATGGCTGTGTTATGAGTTTGTTAATTAAGTTTAACAATTCATGATTTATAATTTGTTGATACTAGGTTAATGAATTATGAGGTATATAATTTATTAATGGTTTATAGTTATTAATGAGTTATGTTTAATTAATTGATCATTGGGTTAAGTGATTGATTAATTGTTGAGTTATGTATGTGAGGAGGATATGTCCGGCTGGGCACCTCCTAGATAATGTAACCGCTACACTGAAAGATATGTAGGTGTATTTTAGGGTTGTGGTTTTTCGATGAAACAGGAGTGGACTAACCCCAGGCAGCGTATATGTTGACAGAGTCAAACAGTCTACGCTGGTGTTATCGGGCTATCTGTGGCCCAGACGAGTTACTTGAATATACACTTGTGTACTATTGCTTTCTCTTGCGCTCTCATGCCTGTACATTGTAGTGAAGAGTTGATATGTGATGTTGATGATCAAATGTATAATATATATGTGATATGTATATACCTCTGAGGCATGAGTCATTGTTGAGATGCAGTGTAGTCCTTGTTGTAGTTGAGTACACACAACACACTACATGTTTCAGGATCTGTTATAGATATATGTTCGATGGAGATTCGTGAGTTGGACCATGAAGTCAACGGGACCTACTCGTTCCTGTGCCAATCAAGATGATGTTTGAGGCATTACTGGGAGCGGTCATCAGAATCTGCTAAAGTCAACACTTGAAAGAACTGAGTTGAGAATAGCACGGTAGGTCTATGCTAAGACCGCCGCAACGAGTCCGACGAAGATAAAGTCAACCGATCCAGGTAGGGTCCAAGACTGAAGCGTCTATTGATTCCTGCCAGTAAGGTACTGGTACAGTCCTAACTCAGTGAGGACCTTGGTACTTTCAAGGCAATAAATTTCAGTTGTGTTTAGAAGAATGATCTCTGTTTACCAGTCATGACAAAGGCCAGTTTATTATGTTTCCGGCCAGGCTGGGTCGTCATGGGACACATTGTATAATTTCAGACAAAACTACGGTGTGAATCTACAGTTGTGATCCTTATTGAAGCCTTAAACTTGGTCAGGAGACCGACAGCAGAGATTTGATATTCCAGTGGACACCGGAGTGACATTCTTGTTTGGGTAGGGATCTACCCAATTCCTAGGTGTTGATGGACAGACTTGGTGAACTGTGAAGGTAGTTGATACCTACCGAACTGTGTAGTATAGAGACATGTGAATATGTTCAGTTCTAACATTCACCTGGTGAATCATGCAATGGTGACATTGTGGTTATAGTGAGACAGTGCTCTAGTGTTGCGTTGCAGATAGGTGTTTCACATTAACCTGAGAGACCGAAGAGCAACCAGGCTCTTATATACTAGTGTATTATGCTACAGTACTTTTCTTCAGTTGGGGACATCTAGGATTCTAGAGTCGGCCCAGACGTCATCAGTGGAACTTGTGATTGAGTACGTCATCGAAGGATGACCCTCAATGTTTGGTGAAGTGTCTGTCAGGCATTAGTCCTACGCCTGACCAGTCCGAGATCTTGCTCACAGTGGGAGGAAAGAACTTAGGAAGGGGCTATGCCTTGAAGTTCCTTTACACTGGAGGTTCCTCGGGTGAGTCGTTAACTACGACGGGACAACCTCACGAACTGAAGTCACATGCTTTGTGATGAAGACAGATCATCAGGAGATCTTCTCGTGTACATAGTGTCTTCTATGCAGGCTTTCAGCCATCCTTCTCTGAGTTACAGTTGACGTATTTAGAAATTAAATTTTGCTTTGTTGGCTATGGCTTTGTGTATTAGTATGACTGTTGTCAGCTGTCCCGGCTTGTGTGGGGCCTTGTAGATGTAACGTTTTATTGGGTGGTCGGAGCAAAGGCTGGGGATATTAACTATAGTAACATACCTGTCCAAGTCCCGGGGGTCTTGTTACAATGACAACGCACGGTTCATCCATGTACAGAACTGATCTACCGTGAGGGTTATGACGGATTTATTGCAACTATTTTATATTATTATTGCATTACTTGTGTGTTATCCCATCTTTATAGACGCAAATAAGGTTAGTTTATGTAGGTATACAGAGACCCCGGGCTAAAGTGTTGACAGTAAGTTGCGGCTCTCACACAGGTGTTCACAGACAGGTGAACGATGTGCTCGTCAACCGGGAACTGACTGCTCGCACGATATCATGCATGTAGCTCAGGTTGGAGCACCCGCCCCACAGTACGGCAAATGATCTACTACCCCACTTGCGGGTATTCAGTCTCACTAAGGTTTGCAACAGTAGCCACCACGCGTCACATCATACACAAATATGGAGAAAACATCAAGCACATATTCATTCATTCATTCATTCATTCATTCATTCATTCATTCATTCATTCATTCATTCATGCATGCATTAATTAATTAATTAATTAATTCATTCATTCATTCATTCATTCATTCATTCATTCATTCATTCATTCATTCATTCATTCGGTAGCATGTCCCATGAATACCCTTTCTGCTATAACAACCGTTCAGAAAACTTCTTAATCATAAGCAAAATGTCTCGCATCCGACACCAATCTGGAGATCATCTTCCACTTCCTGCACCCCATCTTCTCTTTGGCCTTCCTCTTCCCGGGCATATACGCCACCATTATTATTCTCTCCAAAATTGTGTGACGTTTCAAGTGACTAAAAAATTTAATTGTCTTTGTTTTGTCGTCTTTAGTAACCAACCTTCTTCACTATTCAGATTGTGTCGTATGGGTACGTTTGTTCTATTCTGTATCCAAGATATCCTTAGAACCAGTCTATAACATTTATATTCAGAGACATTTATGCGCTGTTCAGCTTGTTTAGTAAGTGTCCAGTTCTCACAGGTGTTTGTAGCAATGGGTAAGATGCAAGCTCTCAAAATCTAATTTTAGTAGGTCTATCTGTCAACCTCCACAATGTATTCAGTTGGTTTAGTTTTTGAAGAGCAATAGATATTCGTCTTTTAATTTCCTTCATTAAGTCACCATTGTAACTAATTAATGAGCCAAGATATTCGAAATGTTCCACTACCTCCAATTTTTTCCCTATTGCCTTATATTTCTTTCTCCATAATATGTGTATCTGTATGCAATATATATGTTTTTTCTATGTTAAGATACATGTTGTCATTTTCGCTATTCGTTTTGGTTGAGGTTATTAGCTTTTTAAACACAACTCTGTGATACGGATATCGAATCTCTGGTATTTCATGACCACCGATAATTAGGGCATCATATGGCTCCCTGTTTATATCATCTCTTACATTTCTCATTATATTTTCGGCGTACAGGTTAAACAAATAGGGTGACAGCACACACCGCTGACGGACTCCTTGCTTGATGTCAAACCAGTCTGATGTCTCGCCATCTATTCCAACCGCTGCTTGGTGGTCTAGATAGAGCATTTTTATGAGTTGTACTACATTCGATGGGAAGCCAATTTTCCTTATGATTTCCCAATGTTTCTGATGATGTGCACAGTCAGATGCCTTTGGATTATCCTCAAAACATGAGGATAGGTTTACATAAAATATTTTACACTTCTCTATTATTAAACATATGTTGGGTATGTGATCTCTTTTTCTTGTTTCCATGTCTGAATCCAGCTTGAACAACGTTAATAGCTTCTTCCATTTTCGTACGATATTTTCCCCTTATGATTTTTAGTAGAATTTTCCTTGCATGACTGTTCTGGGCAACAGTTCTATAGTTGGTGCATAATTTCAGGTTGCCCTTTTTTGGTATTGGAATGAAGATAGTTCTCTTCCAATATGATGGCCATATACCATATTTCCATATCTTTTAACATAATGCGTGATAGATGTGTATGCTTCTTCTCCTCCTTCTGTAGTTAATTCAGCTGATATTTCATCACATCCTGGTGATTTACCACGCTTTAGGTTCTTTATTGCCCAAACAATTTCATCTAATGGGGGATGGCATGTGTTTTCAACCTAATATATCTATCAATATATGTCATTGTAGCGAGACTGTGGTGGATGGCGGCAATCTGGCTCCTAGAATTTTATTTCCCGACATCCTAGCTGTCACACTGAGAATCTTTCCTGTTCACTTTTGGTCCTCTAAGAAACTTATACTTCAATTCACAGGTTAGTTAGTTAGTTAGTTAGTCGCAGTTCCAACTTCACAGCAACGGGTCGTCCCCGTTATGCTCCATTCCTGTGCCAGTGAATATCACACAAAATGCTCCCCACTGCCCAATGTGAAAAGTGGAAAAGACAGGAGTCTCGACAAACAACAGCCCGCACAGATTCACTGTGCATAATGACGCCGCCAGAATGTCAACACACCAGTCCCCCAAGAAACACCCAATTCATCTCTGATGGAATAGGCAGTCATTGTCCTATCTGGATGTTTCCTAGATGTTCACCTACACAGTCCATGAACATACAGTTCATCACCGACGGCAGTGGCAGTCAACCAGAAGCCCAGCAGCCACGCATTTCAGCATAAGGCAAAATCTGGTCAACTCTGGGACATAGCCACCTGCCATCGCTCCGAACATGCAGTCACGTTCCAAAAAACCTCGGGCAGATTTAAAAGCATTTCACACAAAACTCACAGCTCACAGTGTCGCGCCACGCACTCACTCAGTAGCAGGGCGACGGAACCATCAAGCCTCCTTAGTCGACTCTTACGACATGCGTGGTAGGCTACAGTGTTGCTATTCTTTGCTTCCCTTATGGGCCCCGGCAACACACGGGAGAATTCACAGGTAATCTATCCAATCCACACACACACAAAAAAAAAAAAAAAAAAAAAAAAAAAAAACACGCAAAGAAATGAAAAACAAATAAACACTTATAAATCACGATGAATAATAACACAATAAGTGAAGAATTTAATAACGACCACCTGGTTTGTAAATACGGAACAATCAACAGATTAGTACACATAAATGTCTTTATGAAGACTGCGGAGATAATTAGGGAAGTACCTACTGGCTCATCATGGAGTCTAAAATTATACTAGGTTGTCAAAAGTCATTGCACTGTCCAAAAAAGCACCGATAGATTCATCTTGTCAGTTCCTTAGATTCTCAGGTTAGGTGACTTGGGACCTCTTGAACATCACACAGGTTGATGAAAAGGAATATTGGAAGTCTTTCTTGCCTCAGGCGGGATATCTTGCTAGATGTATCTGACCTACACTGCATAGTCAGGTCTTATGATGATTATGACTTCAGAACTTGACTTGATTGATTGAGTAGGGCTTGAGTATGTACAATCACTTGATGCCATACTGGAATTCATTGGAACATGACTAGAACATTCTCCAGCATTTGAAACTGGGCTTGACTATATTGGAAGGTGACTGGTACCTCACCAGTTGTTGGCGATACTCTGTGTCGTGTCCTCCTTTAAAGTGTCGTCCCTGGAGTGAAGAGAGTCAACACCCACATTATAATATTTTTTCCCTTATCAATATCCTGGAGAATCCACCAGCTTCCGTCCAACACACTCCATCAGCCCGTGGACACCTTTTCCTATCACTCTCTCACTGTCGTACTTTGCCCCCTCTCATAATTCCCCAACGCAATATACTCAACAACTCTTGCTTCTAAAAATTAATAAAGATTAATTTATTAAAAAGAAAAATGTAACGTATATGAGACGTGTATGCGAAGAAAATGTGTGTCGTGTATTTTAATGTAAATGTATAGGTCAGACCACAGAGTTCATGTTCAGAGTCCACTCATCATGGCAAGGATCACACGACATCACAAGACTCATCACAAGGGACCTCACCGAAGTCGTGTCCTTCTCTCCAGACATGTCCTCCTCCAGGAACTCTGATGACCATGAGATCTGAATCCCATCTAAATATAATCCGTGGAAAAAATCTATTATTGTTCCTAACGCAACTGTTCCTAATAGTTTATAGAACCTCCGGCTTCATAACTCCGGCGCGGTGAAACAAACCTGGAACACTGTCCTATGAACAGGACTTTTTGTCTCTTGCTAAATGTTCTCTAGTTCTCACTATTAAAAAGTTATTGTCTATACTCCAATAGAGTCCTTTATTTTTGTTCTAGTCACAAGTGAACTGAATATCCATCACGACTGGTGTGTTAAAACTGGTATGACCTAAACTCATTCGGTATTTATCCGGTAGGATTCATATACCATGCAGCTCCACTGAGCAATGTTGATCATCTTCCTCTAGCATAATCTCTGTTGTAAAGTTGCTGGCCAATCTTCCTGCGCCAAACTTTATCCGGGATCTGATTTTCTCTTGGTTTCGTGTTCTTAATTTCAACCAGAGGGAACGGCACTGCAGTTTACACTAAATTACATCTAATGGTAGCCATACAGGCTCGTGTAAACTAAATCAAATATCTCCTTCACACGTTAGATGTTCTAACTGCTGCAGTGACAAGCATGTCTGCCTAGATCCACATTTTCAAGTTTCCCTAGTTGGTCCCAACTCGGGTTTTTATGGCAACTCCTAAAGTTGATCACGTGACATTTTCCTTTATGCCCACACAGGTGGCATATTGGGCAGACCCTCCCTTGTCAGGGATCCATCCTCCCTGGCTCCATCAATGTTAGATTTGTCATCACTGGTTTTGACATCCAAAACAATCTAGAGAGTTACTGTACAGTTCCAACAAAGGGTTTCGATACCAAGCTGCCAATCATGGTTTTCCAAACAACCTTACATTGTGCACGTGACGTTGTTGATGTCCTGCAGGTGTTCCACTGTTTCCAATAACAAGCCCTCAACTTTCTGTCATGTGGTGACAGTCAAATCCGCCATTCCGTTTGATGTCGGGAAATACTAAATGACAGTCTGACCGTTTTCCCCCTAGTCGGGCACTTCCGACCTGTTGATAAACTGTCAATTATCTGTTCAGTGGTGACAATCCCAGCCGCCATTTCGCCTGATGTCCGGAACTATAAATGACAGACAGGGCTGTTCCATGTACTGAGCTGGGCAATTCTATGTGATTATAACTGTTATTAAACTGTCAACGCGGTGTCTGATTCAGCGCACTCACTTCCCAATGTTTACTATTTGCTGACCCGATGTAACTCGTGCAGCTGTATTTACTCTGTTAGTTAAAATCGCTGTGGCCTAGAAAATATCCCGTTAATCAAACTTCTGTATTTTCATTATCTGGTTAACTCATGGCGATCTCGTGACACTCTGGGATCTTGATATTTGATTGTAATTTGACCGGGTCCTCATCAATTGTAGATGATACGCTGAAATTTTGAAATTTGATTTTAATTTACTAGTGTGTCCTTATTTGAGTAGGATAACCACAAACAAGGAGGGTGCCTTAAAGTAGAAGAAGTCAGGATTTACGTCTGTAAAACACTGGTTCGAACCTCACATAGGACAAAACTTCCACATTCACTTAGGCTCTCAGATCACTTGGAGCAGGTCTAGACGTGTATTGACCTAACCAGGAAGTCATGTTTTCTTCAGAGACTGCCAGCAGAAAATGATGATAGTTTTCTAACTTCACCTTCAATTTCCTTTAGGCATTCTGTCACAGTCTACAGGAGAGAATATCCTGGAAAATGTACCTTAGGCCGAGTCCATTGTCTTCTTATTTAGATTCTGTAGCAAAGAACCAGGATCTTGACATCTCTGACTAATCCAGTTCAATCACTCAGAAGAGTATTGACATTAATTTACCTTGACCCTCAATGTTGTGCCTCGGCATTAGTAAGGTAGCTCAAGGAGTAAAGTTCCTCAACAATCCCTTCTCTGTTTCAAGATCAATGGTAAGAACGAACGAACGAACATACTTTATTTTCAAAGGGTAACAAATTGGGCACGCAGGCCCGTCTTACATTCGGCCCTTCCAATCACTCATCTTTCTTTCATCAACAGTGCATAGGAAAAAAACATTGTCACATGAATTTTGTAAACATAAACAATGCACATTACTATGTTATGAGACACATCAACCACCCACCCACACATCTCCCACTCACTCCAACTCCACCACCCAAGCACACACATAACCCACACACACATACATGCCCCTACCCATCCACCACATCCCTACACCTACACATCTCCCCACCCACACACACCTCTCACCCACCACACACCCCATCCACCCACACCCAAAGCACACATACATTCCCCAACCCACACATCCCCCACCCACACACATCCACCCACCTACACACATCTCCCCACCCACTCACATATCCTCTACCCGTCCCATTACCCACCAACAATCACTCACCCACATATCCTCCTCCACCCGCACACCCAGCCAAACACACATTCCTCAGCCACAAATTCCCCACGCACACACACACCTCCCGGTCAACTCACATATTCCGCACCTACCCATACACAAATTCAGCACCCAGCCACATAATCTCCCATCTCCCCCAGCCCACTCACAGATCCCGAGCCCACCCCTACAAACATCACCCACCATCTCCTAACCTACACACACTCACCCACCCGCATATCCTCTACCCACCCACACATCCTCTACCCACCCATCCCCCAACCAAACATCCCTTAACCACACACCCTTACTCATATACAATCACCCAGCTACACATCCTCTACCCAACCACACACCCTCCACCCACCCATCCCCCAGCCACACATCCCTTAACCACACACCCCTACCCATATACACACACACACACATCCCCACCCACGCACAATCTCCCCGCCCATACACACATACCTCACATACATCCCACCCACCAACACATCACCCATTCACAAACACACACCTCCCATCCACACACACACAACCCACACACACATCCCCTCACACATCCCTAGACACACGTACAAGAAAGGAGTTGTTGATCCGGACCCAGTATGATTCTGTATATTTCACAGGAAAGTAATCACTAGTAAGATAGATGCGAATGAGGATCACTTTTTATTTGACCTCTATGAGAACTAGTCCAAGGTAGCGTACTTAAAAGTTCTCTGGTGTGGAGTAAGTACTTAATTATAGATTCGCAATAATGGCTAAATCGCCATGATGGTAATATTCCAACACCCACCGGGAACTACCCCATGTAGAGATTCAGAGGAAAGGGTTGGATGGTAGGACATCGTTTTACATGATACAAGGTAGCCACGGGTTTACTGGCCAGGTGTTAATTAAATTAAGTTAATTAAACTGAAGCACTTAAATCGAAAGACCCCAATTTCTAAATTTCGAGATTGCCCACTGTGAATCTGGGTCAAATTAGACTGCTAGCTTTAACTGTATGTTCTTCCAACATGGAAGAGAAGATTGATGGGAAGAGGACATTGGTCGGTGTTGTTCATTATGTACATCGACTCACATTTAAAATAAGTAAACTACCTTATTGAGAATTGGACACACCTGCCATGACACACGAAGCAGATCTCTTAGTATGTATAGTGATAGATTGGGGAAGGGGTTGGGAAGAGCCCAACCTGCTTTAGTTTCTTTACAGTCGTTAATTCAATGTATCTATCATTGTTTGTATCTCGGAACAGTCATAACATCTGCTGGGAGATGCCTTGAAGAGATTAGAACAAGAATCGCCATGGCAAAAGTAGCCTTTATCAAGATGAAAAACATTCTGACCAATAAAAAGATGTCAATTGAAAAGCGAAAAAGAGTGTTGAGGGGATACATAGAGCCTGTTCTTTTGTATGGATGTGAAACTTGGACAATATGCAGTCAAGCTGAAAAAAATCTGATGGCTGCAGGAAAATGCAAAGAATACCATGGACAGACAGAAAAACCAATGACCAAGTACTACAGGAGACAAATGAAAATCGTAAATTGATTAGGGAAATTAGACGTAGACAGTCAAAATTTTTTGGACATTTTATGAGAAGAAATGGGTTTGAGAACTTAGTGACAACTGGCAAGATCGAAGAGAACAGACCAAGAGGAAGACCGAGAGGTATATACCTGGAGGGCTTGGCCACATGGCATGGACGAGACAGGAACACTGAGCTGATCCACGACGCTGGTGATCGAATGAAATGGCGAGGCCGGCCCTCTAGCATTTTGAACATTGATTGACTCTTGGGATGAATCTCTCTGGCTGTTGTATTGTCTTGCTGACTGATACTGTATGTACTAGGCACTTTTAAAGAGGTAGTTTGCCGTTGCTTTCCTATATGGCAGTGACCATACTGGCCAGATGACCGTAACCATTGTCTCTCGAAAGAGATTCTCTGTCTGCCGTCGCGAAACTTGAGACCATAACCAACAAATATCTGTCGGCTGCCCTCAAAATTTCACCCACCACCTGCCTTCCGTGGCTTCTTTTGAACACTTCCAATAAACGAACACGAAATAGCACCACATAATCCACAGGAAAACACTAAACAGCGTCTCCTAAACAATAAACGCGTCACTTCGTCGCCATTTGTACCCGAAGATCATCAGTTAGTGATATCAATATACATCTGCACACAATATCTGATGTCTATGAATGTATGCCATCAATCAATGGGATCTGTCCATGTCTGTCGCCAGTATCTGATATTTATGAATGTATGCCATCAATCTATGGAATCTGTCTATGTCTGTCGCCAATTTCTGATTTTTGTCTATGTAACGGAGTGTTTCGGGTTCACCTTGGGTAGTGAGAGTGAACCACACCCGAGGTGTCTCTAGCACTCCCGTGTATTCTAGCCCCAGGGGTTGGACGAGCAGATACACTTTTTTTCTCTGTGGTTGATCTCAGGTTATTTAGTTACGTCTACAAACCCCTCCAGATTCTAGACCCCCACTAACTACCTACACCTGTTGAACAATGAACACTTAGGCATCGTCCGAGACCACACTCAATCATTATACAAAGAGCAAGTCAACTTACATAAAGTTTATTCTACCCTTGAGAATATAGAACTGAAATGAACATCCTGATAGAAGAATCTATGTACACAAATAGAAGATAGAGTAGAGATATACTCAGAGATGTAGGTGTCTTCATCAAGTTGAGAAGTAGATTGGATGCAGATGTCCCGTCCAGTCGGTCCGCCACTCACCCGGCTTCCTTCCAGTGAGATGACTAGAACCTTGGAGACCACTCCGTCTCCCGAACGTGGAACCACAACAATAGAGTCACTGCTGGATCACACTTCACTGGACCAACTGCATCTCTAACACTCCCACGGAGTCACTGGTACTACAGTTCTCGAACACTACCCCGTTGGAGACAATCTTCCTGGACTTGGCTCCAAGTATTGGTTACTTCGATGAACTAAATAGTCACTGACCAATCTAATGGTCTGTCACTCGTAACACAGTCCCACTGCAGAACCGATATGGCATTGACCAATTCAATGGTCTCTTACAGTCACACTTTGTAGGATCTGATATGGCTACTGAAAAGTTACTGAGTCCTTCTAGAACACAGTTGATAATCTGGATACGGAAACAGTACATGAATAGAATCAGACATCTATTTTACGGAAACAATTCAGGTTCGACTATAATCCCTAGTCCCTTCCACCGGGTTACACTTGACACACGTCCATACTGGTGTAGTTCTTCTCAAGACCTGCCACTCGAGCTGTCCAAAGAACCATTCAAGTGTCTGAAGATTAGTTACTTCTGCGTTTAGGCAGAACCCCCGTCAAACCAGACGGACCGGTGTTCCCTGTCGAGCATGGTTACTCAACATGCTGAAATGTTCCTGGCAAAAACAGAGTATCTTCTATTTTAAACGATCACAAACCATCACTTCCCACACGTGCACCTTCAGGGCAGTTGTATGTCTTGAAGCAACCTTCACGCATGGTGAATCACATTGGGTACCTGGTGTGATGGAGTCTGGCGTGATAAGTAAAGAACTGAACCCTTCGCTCTGTCACACGAAGTGGTTTCCTGCCAACAACAATTATAGTTGACTGGTTCCTCAACAGGCAAACTCCTGAAAAGGAAGAGCGACCGGTGAGAGTATACTGGCCCAAACATTAGTCCACATGCATCCTACCAATAACTACTCAACTCTCAGTCATGCTAGTTAGTTATTCATATAACCAAAGCATTATCTCTATATGGAGAGTAGTCAAGCATGGGTTCACAAATGTCAGCTGGCCTCACAGAACAGCCCGTCAAACAGAGCAAGAAATCAGAATGACGAGTCTGATCATTGGTCTCACCTATCCCTAATCATCTACCAGTCGTCGCTAACGTCAGTAATGATACAAGGCTGTTATTGTTCTAATTTAATCGAACTAAACAACTAGGTAAAGAGTCCCTAGACTCGTTCCTAACATCATCAATGTACATTAAGAAACATAAACTTGATCAATATACCATCCCTCGGGATATAGGAATAGTACATGATCACATCCAATATGTACACAAGCCTGTTTGCTGGTGGGACCACCTGCCCACGCCACAGCAAACTCTTCTTATCAGACTCTACCTTAGAGTCAAGAAGCCTTCTTGAGAATACATGTTCCCCACATGTTCCAAGGGTACTGTTCCAGTTCTGTCCTCCCAAGTGGTTTAGCCTTGGCCTGGACTGAACTTCATCGTTGGTTTGGTCTACCAACACATACTTTCATAACTTGCTTTCACATCCCCCATATTCTATATTTCCCCAGTCTCCTACCGCCGCCTGCATCCTTCCATACTTCCAGCACCTTAGCATTCACTCGCACTAGCGCCAGTATGAAAGAAACAGGATAGCTCAGACAAGATTTCAGAACGCATATTTATATCGCGACGGCACGCAGTGTTATCACGCGTCGAACTATTCGGCGTTCGGGATTCCCCCAGGAAGTATCACATGCTATGACCTAATATATATACACAATGTCACATCATATATATATAGATATAACACCAAAGCCACTTACCTTTCCACAGAAATCCGCTGTTCCACACAATGAATTCACTATTAAGTTACTACACAATAGTTACATCATTCCTGGTGGCACAGAACTAAGTTCTTCCTTTACTTAGTAACTCAGCACAATTTTGTCTGAATCTCCACCTACCAACTTACCTGGTTTTCTAACCGTTCTTCTGGCTTCAGCAACTGACTGACATACTCTAAGTTTCCATCCGACACAAGTAACTATGTTTTATTCTAACACAGCAACCTAATAGATGCAACGATTGGCAATATATAGTACATATATTTGGAACCCAAATCGCCCACATCACATTACGGCGTTCCTAACAGCTGATTCGCGAGCACACAGTAAACAAACCCACGATTAATTGTCACCTGCGTTATCGATCGGTTTGCTAATTAGTATGCGAGGACATCCGCATAGGTAATGAGGTTAGAACAATGGCGTGTGGAACACACGTACAAAGTTAAATGATTTAAACAAATATCTACCTGGATGGTGAAACCAGCTCTCCAGTCAGCTTCCGAACTGTTCAAGGGCTTCTCAGCTTCCTTTTCATAACAGTCAGCCGAATCATGGTTGAGGTGAGACGCAACACAAAAATGGCTCACATTCAGGCCAGCGTCTGTTCTCTTCGAACAAAAGTAAGTGAATGACTGGTTTAGCCAGTTTCCCGCTTCGTGCCAACTCAATGCGCACTAGAAGCGAGTGCTTCTTGAGAAAAGATACTTTCTCGGGAAAACGTCATTCCCCGCCTAGAGTTTCTAGATCTCTCTGCACGGGAATTTAGAGCGATACCCAACATCACGGGTTACTCGAATTCCGGTGTTTCGAGAAGATTCTAGATAATAAGTCCTCCATCGGCTTCCCTCCGTCTATTTTTAGCTGGGAAAGTCCCCGATGACGCGCCAAAATAGTGCGGGATCTGGACGACCCAAGACAGATAAACGCGTTTCGTCACATAGGCCCCCACTTTAAGAGGATCGACCCCGTCGTTCCACTTCTACGCAGAAGCTGTCTATGTCGTTCGTTCTTCTTTCTTCGAGACCGGATGGCGGGAGAGAAAGTCGGCTCCGACATTTTCTTTCCCTGGGATATATTCTATCCTGAATTGGTAGGGTTGCAAAAGCAAGGACCATCTCAACAACCGTGGATTAAGTTTCTGGGATGACGCCAGAAACGTAAGTGGCTGGTGATCAGATTGTACAGTAAACTGTACCCCATATAGATATGGTTGGAATTTCTGAACTGCCCAGACCAGAGAAAGGCATTCTCGTTCCACGGTTGAGTAATTCCGTTCAGCGGGTAACAACTTCCGACTGGCATATGCCACGGGGCATAAGATAGACTGATCTTCTCGCCCCTCCTGTAGTAGAGCTGCTCCGATTCCAATGTTGCTAGCATCCGTTCGTAGCACGAAGGGTTTTTCCAGGTTAGGTAATTGCAGTACCGGTTTCGCGGTTAATGCTTGTTTCAATTTACCATACGCCTCCTCCCATAGCTCCATCAGTTACACCTGTAGCAGGCACTTGTGCCTCAAGTAGCTTCATTCGATACTCATGGTCACGTTTTTCTTTCTCGGCTTCCAACTCAAGCCGTTTCATTTCAGTATCAGCCGCTATCCTCTTTTCCTCAAGAGCCACTTTACTGGCTTCCAGTTCTCTTTCTGCTCTCCTCCTCTCTCTTTCCTCTTGGCGAAAATTTCTTTCCACCTCTTGGACATAGGATTTCAAAGCATCTCATTCAAGACCAGACTTACGTCCAGTTTCCTGAACTGTGTCCAAGTCTATCTCTTGGGTAGACATGTTGACTATGATAGGTGGGTACTCAAGTATGTGTGGGTGAAGCAATACAATGAATCAATAATCAATAGTACTAACTAATCACCACAACACAAATGTCCGTCAGACAGTTAGGAGATAGGTAGAAGTAGTAGAATCTTATGTAGACTGAAGTAGAGGATACAGACAAAGTCCCTATCCCTATGTGAGAGGTCTACAACACACAAAGATCTTGGAATAATCCCGGACGAGCCCCCACTCTGTAACGGAGTGTTTCGGGTTCACCTTGGGTAGTGAGAGTGAACCACACCCGAGGTGTCTCTAGCACTCCCGTGTATTCTAGCCCCAGGGGTTGGACGAGCAGATACACTTTTTTTCTCTGTGGTTGATCTCAGGTTATTTAGTTACGTCTACAAACCCCTCCAGATTCTAGACCCCCACTAACTACCTACACCTGTTGAACAATGAACACTTAGGCATCGTCCGAGACCACACTCAATCATTATACAAAGAGCAAGTCAACTTACATAAAGTTTATTCTACCCTTGAGAATATAGAACTGAAATGAACATCCTGATAGAAGAATCTATGTACACAAATAGAAGATAGAGTAGAGATATACTCAGAGATGTAGGTGTCTTCATCAAGTTGAGAAGTAGATTGGATGCAGATGTCCCGTCCAGTCGGTCCGCCACTCACCCGGCTTCCTTCCAGTGAGATGACTAGAACCTTGGAGACCACTCCGTCTCCCGAACGTGGAACCACAACAATAGAGTCACTGCTGGATCACACTTCACTGGACCAACTGCATCTCTAACACTCCCACGGAGTCACTGGTACTACAGTTCTCGAACACTA
The DNA here is from genome assembly GCA_963921405.1 of Cepaea hortensis. NCBI lineage: Eukaryota > Metazoa > Mollusca > Gastropoda > Stylommatophora > Helicidae > Cepaea > Cepaea hortensis. The sequence goes on along the minus strand of OY992888.1, from coordinate 2,654,466 downwards.
CCCCGTTGGAGACAATCTTCCTGGACTTGGCTCCAAGTATTGGTTACTTCGATGAACTAAATAGTCACTGACCAATCTAATGGTCTGTCACTCGTAACACAGTCCCACTGCAGAACCGATATGGCATTGACCAATTCAATGGTCTCTTACAGTCACACTTTGTAGGATCTGATATGGCTACTGAAAAGTTACTGAGTCCTTCTAGAACACAGTTGATAATCTGGATACGGAAACAGTACATGAATAGAATCAGACATCTATTTTACGGAAACAATTCAGGTTGGACTATAATCCCTAGTCCCTTCCACCGGGTTACACTTGACACACGTCCATACTGGTGTAGTTCTTCTCAAGACCTGCCACTCGAGCTGTCCAAAGAACCATTCAAGTGTCTGAAGATTAGTTACTTCTGCGTTTAGGCAGAACCCCCGTCAAACCAGACGGACCGGTGTTCCCTGTCGAGCATGGTTACTCAACATGCTGAAATGTTCCTGGCAAAAACAGAGTATCTTCTATTTTAAACGATCACAAACCATCACTTCCCACACGTGCACCTTCAGGGCAGTTGTATGTCTTGAAGCAACCTTCACGCATGGTGAATCACATTGGGTACCTGGTGTGATGGAGTCTGGCGTGATAAGTAAAGAACTGAACCCTTCGCTCTGTCACACGAAGTGGTTTCCTGCCAACAACAATTATAGTTGACTGGTTCCTCAACAGGCAAACTCCTGAAAAGGAAGAGCGACCGGTGAGAGTATACTGGCCCAAACATTAGTCCACATGCATCCTACCAATAACTACTCAACTCTCAGTCATGCTAGTTAGTTATTCATATAACCAAAGCATTATCTCTATATGGAGAGTAGTCAAGCATGGGTTCACAAATGTCAGCTGGCCTCACAGAACAGCCCGTCAAACAGAGCAAGAAATCAGAATGACGAGTCTGATCATTGGTCTCACCTATCCCTAATCATCTACCAGTCGTCGCTAACGTCAGTAATGATACAAGGCTGTTATTGTTCTAATTTAATCGAACTAAACAACTAGGTAAAGAGTCCCTAGACTCGTTCCTAACATCATCAATGTACATTAAGAAACATAAACTTGATCAATATACCATCCCTCGGGATATAGGAATAGTACATGATCACATCCAATATGTACACAAGCCTGTTTGCTGGTGGGACCACCTGCCCACGCCACAGCAAACTCTTCTTATCAGACTCTACCTTAGAGTCAAGAAGCCTTCTTGAGAATACATGTTCCCCACATGTTCCAAGGGTACTGTTCCAGTTCTGTCCTCCCAAGTGGTTTAGCCTTGGCCTGGACTGAACTTCATCGTTGGATTGGTCTACCAACACATACTTTCATAACTTGCTTTCACATCCCCCATATTCTATATTTCCCCAGTCTCCTACCGCCGCCTGCATCCTTCCATACTTCCAGCACCTTAGCATTCACTCGCACTAGCGCCAGTATGAAAGAAACAGGATAGCTCAGACAAGATTTCAGAACGCATATTTATATCGCGACGGCACGCAGTGTTATCACGCGTCGAACTATTCGGCGTTCGGGATTCCCCCAGGAAGTATCACATGCTATGACCTAATATATATACACAATGTCACATCATATATATATATAGATATAACACCAAAGCCACTTACCTTTCCACAGAAATCCGCTGTTCCACACAATGAATTCACTATTAAGTTACTACACAATAGTTACATCATTCCTGGTGGCACAGAACTAAGTTCTTCCTTTACTTAGTAACTCAGCACAATTTTGTCTGAATCTCCACCTACCAACTTACCTGGTTTTCTAACCGTTCTTCTGGCTTCAGCAACTGACTGACATACTCTAAGTTTCCATCCGACACAAGTAACTATGTTTTATTCTAACACAGCAACCTAATAGATGCAACGATTGGCAATATATAGTACATATATTTGGAACCCAAATCGCCCACATCACATTACGGCGTTCCTAACAGCTGATTCGCGAGCACACAGTAAACAAACCCACGATTAATTGTCACCTGCGTTATCGATCGGTTTGCTAATTAGTATGCGAGGACATCCGCATAGGTAATGAGGTTAGAACAATGGCGTGTGGAACACACGTACAAAGTTAAATGATTTAAACAAATATCTACCTGGATGGTGAAACCAGCTCTCCAGTCAGCTTCCGAACTGTTCAAGGGCTTCTCAGCTTCCTTTTCATAACAGTCAGCCGAATCATGGTTGAGGTGAGACGCAACACAAAAATGGCTCACATTCAGGCCAGCGTCTGTTCTCTTCGAACAAAAGTAAGTGAATGACTGGTTTAGCCAGTTTCCCGCTTCGTGCCAACTCAATGCGCACTAGAAGCGAGTGCTTCTTGAGAAAAGATACTTTCTCGGGAAAACGTCATTCCCCGCCTAGAGTTTCTAGATCTCTCTGCACGGGAATTTAGAGCGATACCCAACATCACGGGTTACTCGAATTCCGGTGTTTCGAGAAGATTCTAGATAATAAGTCCTCCATCGGCTTCCCTCCGTCTATTTTTAGCTGGGAAAGTCCCCGATGACGCGCCAAAATAGTGCGGGATCTGGACGACCCAAGACAGATAAACGCGTTTCGTCACAGTCTATGTCACCAGGTCATGTTTGCCACACTATGAATACTGTCATCACAGTATACACTATATTTGCTTGTGTCGACAAACAATCATGGTAGGGGAGGAACAGGAAGACTAAAGAGAAGATGGGTGCAGGATGTGGCGGATGATCTCCAGATGGGTGTAACGGACGCGGGACATCTTACTTATGACCGAGAAGTTTTCAGGAAGGTTGTTATTTGGAGCGAAGTCCTGGAAAGAGCATGCTTCTGATTGAATGAATGAATGAATGAATGAATGAATGAGTGAATGAATGAATGAATGAATGGATATGTATTTCACCAATCTCTGATATCTATCAATATATGTCGTCGATCTATGATATCTCTCAATTTCTGTCACCAATCTCTGATGTCTATCAATGTCTGGCATCAAGCTCTGATATCTCTCAATGTCTGTCACCAATCTCTGATATCTCTCAATGTATGTCACCAATCTCTGATATCTCTCAATGTATGTTACCAATCTCCGATGTCTATCAATGCCACCAAGCAATTGTTGCCACTGTTCAATCAACACCATCACAACAGTACGCATCACATTTGCTTGTTTCGACAAGCAATGAAATATTTTAGTTTTCATTTACCACCTGTCCCTTGATAACGACATAAAACAATGTCCATCCCCTATCTTCGATTATATCTTGCCTTCAGCGATGAGTGAGAAGTAACGTGAAGCCCCGTATAATCAGGACAAATGTATTGAACAACAGAAAGTTGGTGACAGTAAATATGTTAATAACTGCGCCAACAGATGTCAAATTGCTGAAACAGAAGATATATAAACACAGAGTCCTGCAGCAGAACTATCCAGTTATCTAAAGAAAGTGTGGGTAAGTTACAGCAGGACTGTAAAGACGAGCGAAAGTGTGGCAAGTTTCAACAGAACTGTGAAGACGTCTAGAGAAATTGTGGGTAAGTTAAAGCAGAACGGTGAAGACGTTAGGAGAAAGTGTGGGTAAGTTACAGTAGAACTGTGATGACGTTAGGAGAAAGTGTGGATAAGTTACAGTAGAACTGTGATGACGTTAGGAGAAAGTGTGAGTAAGTTACAACAGAACTTGTCTTCGTCACCTGTTGGTTGTACTCTCGACCACTAGCCTGTATGGCTGTGGTTGTACTCTCGACCACTAGCCTGTATGGCTGTGGTTGTACTCTCGACCACTAGCCTGTATGGCTGTGGTTGGATCCCGTGTGTGCCGTGGTCATGGCCATTGCTCTACAAATACAGAATTTGTGTATGGGTCCTGCCGTATTGCACTACAAACACAGAATTCGTTTATGTCTCCTCTCTTTCTATTAGTTCAGTGCTGTGTATATTCTTATTTTGCTTTCATCCGGAGGTTTCTTTTTCCAGACGTAATTGCGTTGTGCCCGGTTTTGCTCCCGTAGGCCAACACATCCGACTTTAGCGAGCATCTGTTAACTGGATTAATCTTCCCGGGTGCTTCGAAGGACATTCCACTCTCACTCGGACGTTTTTGCGTTGTGTCTGTTTATTTGCGCCCTTAGGCCGACACATCCGTCTTTAGCGGGCGTTTGCTGACAGGGTTAGCCAGATGGTCAAGTCAGAACGGTCGAAGACATCCCGGTCAGCCCACAAGGGAAGGCAGGGGCAGACCATGGGCATTCCTCGCCATCAAAGGAGGATTCCATGATTGCAGAGCCGACACATAGCGCTCTGGCACTAGGCTCACCCATTGAATCGTCACGTCCTGCACATGGCTGCTTAGCCTCACTTCGGTATATGGAGCTTCCCGTTCACCACAGGCTGTTCCTCCGAAGACCAGGAGGAAATCTGTATGCAGATGACGTACACATAATAAGCTTTCGCTTCGGTATTCACTAGCCAAGCAATTACATTTCGCGTAAGAAGTGGTTATTCGCTGTTGTGGCTAGCCACGTGACGTACGTTTACGTCATCGGGACAATGTGTTTGACTATATTATTAATTTTTGTGGATCTACTATCGTGGCCTCAGTAGTATCCATCGATCCATCATGTGTCATGCCGATAAGCGTGGGCGGTCATGTTTGCCATCTCACTCGATTTCCAGAGTCGTGGATCAGCTCCATGTCTCTGTCTCGACTATGCCACGTGGCCAAGCCATCCAGGTATTTACTTCTTGGTCTTCCCCTTGGTTTCTTGCCTTCTACCTTGCCAGTTGTCTACAAGTTCTTTCATTCATTTCTTCTCATAACATGACGCTAAATATTGTGACTGCCTACGTCTAATGTCTCTAATCAGTTTACGATATTCATTTGTTTCTTGAAGGACTTGTTTAATGGTTTTTCTGTCTTACCATGGTATTCATTGAATTTTCTTCCGAAACCACATTTCCACAACCATCAGATGTTTTTCAGCTTGTCTACTCATTGACCACGCTTCACATCCATACAAAGGTACAGGTTCTATGTAGTACTTCAACACTCTTTTTCTCGTTTCAATTGATATCTTTTTATTGGTCAGTATGTATGCGTGTGTGTGTTTGTGTGTGTGTGTGTGCTTGTGTGTGTGTGTGTGTGTGTGTGTGTGTGTGTGTGTGTGTGTAGGCTACCGAGTGACGCACTGGTCAGGGGGTAAACGAGGTCACCGTCTGCTGGTTGGTCATGTGACAGAGCGGTATTCTCTGTGGAAGCGATCGACGTGTCTTGCGAAAGTGCAAACAGCATCAGTCTTACTTGAGAACATGACGCCAGGGCAGATAACTGAAATATTGGATGATAACATGACACCAGGGGCAGACAACTGAAGTATTATGTCAACAACTCAACTGACAGGCCTCATTGGGTACTTCTCACACACCCATACAAGACAACTTGCAAGTCGTGTGGGAGGCAAAATGCATGGTCCATTTTATTGCCGTTGGCTCGCTTACAAGCGGTAAACAGTCGCTAATGCAATACACAATATACAGCCACAGAATTATCTAACACAAACTGCTAACCCTATGCTAGTTCTATCTATTAGTGAACACAAAACTCCTAACGCTATTCTAAACGATGTGAACGCCTCAAGTCCAGTCTCCCGTCTGCCTAACCTCTCTCCCGTGGTTACACACCACGCGGGGTGACCTTCACCTTCGTGCGTGTTACCTCACATCGCACTCTGCTGGCAAACGTGGCCTGTTGAGTGTCTACTCAACTGTGCTATGGCTTCACGAGGTGTGGTACTATCGTGATTAGAGTGCTAACTCTCCGAACACCGCCTGCGTGTCTCATGAGGGAGTGGCTAACCCTCTCCTATTACCTCATCTCCCCTGCACTTGCCTCGGGCACCGTATCTCCTCCTGGTCTCTTCAGGGTTGACCGCTCTCCCTGGCGGAGGGGATGCGGTCGAGTCTTTGACACACACCCACCCCTCTTGTGTTGCGTCATCAACTTTCACTCATTGGTTGTGACGCAAGAGGTTCCTAAACAAAAAATTAGTGTCTCTAATTTTTGTCAAAGACTCTAGATAACCTGGCTTTGGGCATTCCAATAGACTATTAATAACTATTGTCACAATGTAGCAAAGCCTTACTTGGCTACTGGCAATCGCCACAAACTTGACTGGTTGGCGTGAGCCCCTTCTCACATGCTATATTATATTTATCAGAGGTATGTCTGAACCGGACCGTTGTCTTATAAGACCTGCCCTCACATAGTAAATTAACTTACTACCCATACAAAGTTGACTTTCTTAGGGTCAACACATGAATTATTTCATGTCCCCCATATAATATTTAACAACCATTCTACAAGAGTGTGTGCGACAGGCTTTACCTCCTTCGCTTCCGCGCGTAAGACTTTATTTCACTGTTAATTTAGTTCTTCGTTGTCTATTATGTCCCCTGGCCCCATAGTTATCTGTCTTTGATTTACAAATAGTGTATGCAATTTATATGTTTGTTTTTCTGTTTGTTTGTGTGTTTGGATGTAATAAATCTACTAATCTAATTTCTATCCTCTATTTATAAATTCTATGTGTATGTATGTTAGTTTTTTGAGTGTCATAATTTGGTTCAATGTGGCCACAAACAGGTGTATAACACTAATTCGTGACTACATTCACTTGTTATGAAACCCAAAATACTGTAATCTAAGTTCTAAACTATATTACAGACAACACATTCACACTAACACAATTTCACTAACGAAAACTTTACATTCTAACATACCATTCTAATTCTATAACTAAGTATTTAATGTGTTACCTAAATTTATTAAATTTGTTATGTTAATTATATGATATGATTATATTACTTCTTATTTTTTTCTAATCTAAGTGATGTAATCTAACTATTTAAATGCAATTGTTGTGATGTGAGTTATGTACCTTAATTAAATGGATTATGTGACCACAATTTATGTACTTTTCTAAATACTATGCTAAATAATGTTTTTAAATGCACAAAGGAATTATATGAGTGATGTTCTTAATCTAACTGGTGTAAATGCTGTATGTTACCTTATCTACTCTTTTTAATCTATTATGATGTAAAATGATGATACTAATAAATGGTAATATTTGAAAGATGGTATGGTTTCATTAAGATGGAATAAACTAACTACAATGAAACTAAGTGAAATATAACAATCTAAATGGTACTATTCATATCATAAATTTAATTTAACTTGTAATAAACTATTCTTATGTCTAAACTAATATTCTAATCTAATTTTAATGGGTTAATTACTGTACTAACTACATTATTAAAATAAATGAGAATTGTTATAGTTCCTAACCTACATCTAATTTATCACTATCTTAAAATATTATATTACATATCACAATAAGTTTATATACATAGTATTTGGTTTACACAGGTTAGTAGTTGCCTTCATGTATGTGCAATGGTTGTATAGGCATAATATAACCACACATTTTGCCTGGGTATCTGAAATACATTACACAGTCATCTTAATGTTCTCTCGGTAGTGCACGTGTAGAGTTCGCTGGTGTTGTAGCTCTGTCTTTTCGTGTCTGTAATTAAGCACTGTTCTGACACTGTTTTCTGCGGTTCATATATATGATACACCGGAATGGAGCTTAGTTGGAAATGAGCTGTCCTAGTTCACACGGTGGTATCTAAGTATAGCAGCACAGTTCTTAATCTGATGTCCACGGACACATGATAGTTCATTGTTTTGGTACATGACTACACCAACAATGTGGATATGTATGTAAGCTATTTTAGATCTTATATTATCAGATATTCATGTACCAACCATCACTCTACATTTAACTGTTGGATTTCAGGTATTTTTACCCCAGATGGTAAAACTAGTGACCACCTGAATATCCGGTCATTTTGATGCACACCACTATGTATGACCGTGATCAGGGAGTTGTCGGTCTGGACAATGCAGTGAACATCCGTCAGAACTCGATGGAGCCTTCTCACCGTATAGATGAAGCCTAGGGTTGCAACTGTGATATGGAATCTTTGGACTCAGCATGTGTGATCTTACTGCTCACGTAGCAAAGCGGATGGAAGATGCCCTAAAAAAAAAAATTGGCCTAGTACTGCAGTGATGGAGATTCTGCTGGCATATGACCTAAGATAATAAATGAGCCTAGGATTAGGCAAGCGGAGGGATTGGAATATTTACAAAAAAGGATCTTCAATTTTGACAATGCAGGAATTAATAATGCATCTTTCACATTTCATTTCCAGAAGATTTTAAGACATTGGAAAATATATTTGTAATTTCTGAGTAATTTACTAATCCCAAAAGGTTTCTGACCTGTTTCTTTCTGTTAGACATGGTCAGATTCATAATTTTGGTACTACTTTTCAGGTCAGTCTACAGTTGGACTTGAGAAATGACATGACCCAAAAATGAATTTATTTTAGGCATAATTTGACTTTGCTGGTTTGACAGTGAGACCGAAGCGTCGCACTCTGTCAAAGGCATGTCTCAGTTTCAGTAGGTGTATTGTCCAGTCATCAGTATTATGATTTATTCATGTGTATTCTATAAGTTCACTACATGTATGCCCCTCGTCGGATTTGCCAGTCTCACTAACCAGTGTAGTTGCGTTGTGTATGTCTGTCGTCTGATCACTTGGTGTTGGTGCAATCTGTTCGTCTGTCACTACTTCTGTCTCTTGTCTTGAAAAGTGAGGTTTCCGCATGTTGACATGGAATATCTCTAAGTGTCTGTTTATCGATATTTCATAGTCAACATGTACCATGGTTATGTGCCACTTTGAATGGTCCTTGCCATTTCGTTTGTATGGAAGTAGCCTAAATCTGTCTTGATCAAGTTCCAGATTACTTGTTTTCGCACATTTGTTTGTGTGCTTGTAGTAGAACTGACCCTTCCTCTATCAAATGGCTTGGGTGCCAGTGTAGAGGGTTGTATTTCAGCTGTAGGATGTTTACCCTTCAACTTTTGTATCAATTGATGACAGCCATTACCAGCAAATAGATCATGACAAAATAATTTGTTATTGAAAAAACTTGGCCTGGCATTGCTGTATGCACGATGACCCGCACATGGTGTTTTGTGTGCATTGTTTAGCACACCTAACTGATGTTGTTCAAGTAACACCTGTTCATGGTTACTAGTAATATGACATGTAGTTGAAATGCCATTATTACGTCTAACGAACCAAGATGCATTCTTGGTCATTTTGGCTTTGCCTCTTGACAATTTTAAGTATGGAGACACATTAAAATCAGATTTCTGCTGGTGTATAAGTTTTTGTGTGTTTTTGTCATCTGTGCTGGTTGGAAAAAGCATTAGTAGTGTCTCATTTTGCAATGGGTCATGATGTTTTGAAGTGTCAACTCTGGTTGTTGCCTTAGCTGCATTTAATTTCTCCCATGCAACTATTTCTTCACTAGTACATTGTTTCAGTTGAGGTAAGCACCCCAAAATTAAATCTGTACAAGGGTTGTTAAGTATTGCACAAGTAAAGGTACCGGAAAGAAAAGGAGAATCAATACGGGCTTTTGCCAAAGGGTAAATTTCAACGTTACCCGAAAAGGTTCGGCATTTCACAGTGTCACCTGTGTAATCACCCGGACTCACTAGTTCTTTTCGAAGACCAATAAGGGTGCTGCCGCTATCCAGCAAACATTGGCATGGTACATCATTGACCATTGCATTGTGGAACACTAACTTGCCTCTGGAGGCTAATGCTGCATTCACACTCTCAGATGAGCATGGTACTGTATGTCCACATTCCAGTATTCCGTCTGCATGGAATTGGTGACATCGTTCACAGCTGTCAAAGCTTAATATATCGTTAGCAGCACACACATCCTATGCTTGGTTAGTTGGTAAGTCACTTTCAATCTCACACTCATTCTCACTACCACTATCTGAAGAGGTGTCAATCAACATAGCGTTGTTAGCTTTCAAACGTTGGCGGCCAAGGCACTTATTAGAATAATGGCCATAAGAGGAACAAAAAAAACATTTGATTGCACGCCTGTATGCAGACCGTTTGCTTTGCTGCTTCTTGATCACATTTTCAAGATGCGCCGGATAATTCGGCGATTTGTCGCACATAGCATAAGTGTCGTGCATTAGTTGACAGTACATGCATATGGAAACTTTTCTGTCTTTCTTATCATACTTCTGAAAAGGTTTTCTGTTACCCTGATAGTTTTTTGATTGGTCTTTGACAAAGGAAACTATCTCAGAGTCACTTGAGGTCTTAAAAATCTCTCTGTTAGAAGAAAAATATGCTGAGCCTTTTTTTTCGAACTGCTCGATGTTTTCAATGTCTGACTGCTGCAAAAACGTAGCAAAAGGAGAAGGTATAGTAGATATACACTTGTCCATAGCTATTAGGTTTTTTAATCTATCAAAGTCTTTTCCTATGTTAGCTGCTTTAAGCCACCTGTTTAGTACACTCTGCACATTTGAAAAATAATCTATAAAAGTTTCACTAGGTTTAGGTTTTAAATTTGAGAACTGAACCTGATACCCAGGGGCATCAAGTAAAAAGTGCTGCATAATCCTATCATGGATGTATTGATAGCTAGATCTAAGTTCAATAGGAATAGACTCTATTACTTTAAGGGGCTCACCACTTAGATTCTTCATGTAAATCGGAGCCCACATATCTAAAGGAACTTGGTGATATTTAAATTGATACTCTACATTCTCTGTCCAGGCAGATATGGAGTCCTCTTTACAATATGGTTTGATAATATTTTTGTATTTGTTGAACTTATTTTCCTCTTGTTGACTTCTTAGTTTAGTGGCAGAGATCTCTGCGTGTGAGTCTACATCCATGCTTTTCATCTTTAATTGTGTCTCTGATTCTACTTGAATTTGTTTTTCTTTAACTCTTGCCATTTCATCTATCTCTTTTTGCTTTAGATCTAATTCCTTTTGTTTTAATTCTTTCTCTTGATCTAATTGTTTTTGTTTCATCTCCTTATCATGTTCTCTTTCTCGTGCGCGTTCGTCCCTCTCCGCATTCTCTTTTCGTGTTTGTTCCTCTTTTGTTTCTTTAAATTTCTGATCAGCATATTGTTGTAGTTCTTTTCCTGTTAATTCTAGTTCTTTGCCTGCTTTTATGAAATCTGATAAAGTTGCCATCTTACTTTAGTACTTGGCTAACAGTGATAGGCAATGATGACTTTAATCAGTTATTTATCTTTGATATGTTATGTTTGTTCTTATCTGATCACTATCAGTTGTGCTTTCTGTTTTTACCCTGCCCAGATTTATCTTGCAGAAAAACAGAGTATACAAATATGTCAACGCGTTACACGCTGAAAAAGAGATGCACTATTAATCAAATTGCATGACAAAATATATAAGTGTACTCAGCTTAATGTGGGAACGAAGCTCCTTTGACACAGGTCACCTTGTTTGGTACACTGGGGTGGCGACACGTTTCGTACGTAGCACACGGTATTTGGCCCACAGGTGTATGTGCACAGCTGTTGTTTGCCCTCTGATATATAGGGCAGCAGTAAACACGCCTACTAAACGATATGATTTACTCGACAACTAAGGACAATGACTTAGACAATGACAGACTTACGAACACCTAGAATATGTATTAATTAATTTTAATGTCAATGTCCTGTCTTTGTTTTAAACAATAATTGCCTTTCGTTACTAACCTAGTTAATTTCTGTAAACGTTGTGCAGCTAAGTATCAGATGCTTAGCCCGAAAATAGTTCCATCGTGACGATAAGCAAAGAGAAAATAGACCCAAAAATGAATAAATGCTTATAAAGAAATCAAAATAACATAATAATGTGTCAACAAATAAATATATTCATTTAGTAACTTAAATAAGTAAATAATAAACAATATACAGCACAGATTCAGGCGGGCCGCCGCTAAGCGATCTTGTAAACACTCGACTGCTTTATGCTAATGACGCAGAACAACTGTCTGTCAATCACTCTACGTCATCGCGCAGCGCTATTTTTAGATCTCAAAAATCAATATTGTCGGCTGCCTGTGTATTCCTGCGCCGTGAATCATGTTTGGTGCTTATTCAAGAATAAATTGGTAAATATATGAATAAATATAAGAAAATAAGAATATTAATACTTACAGCTTCGAAGAATACATGATTTCATTCAATAAATATATCATAAACACAATTAAACACTATTTTGTCACGATAGGCATATTTCTAGCTCGCAAATTCTCCTGTCTGCACAAATTATCGTTACTACAAAAATTAAACCCTAGTCTGGAGTCCGTGGATGAGTGGATTAGCTTGAACTTTTCGTTCAAGCTTCACTTCTTGACACCACAATTACCCTGTTACTGTGGGTATTAGCTTGGCGCTTTCGTCCAAGCACCACTTTCTGACACCACAATTACCCTGGCCTGTCAACAACTCAACTGACAGGCCTCATTGGGTACTTCTCACACACCCATACAAGACAACTTGCAAGTCGTGTGGGAGGCAAAATGCATGGTCCATTTTATTGCCGTTGGCTCGCTTACAAGCGGTAAACAGTCGCTAATGCAATACACAATATACAGCCACAGAATTATCTAACACAAACTGCTAACCCTATGCTAGTTCTATCTATTAGTGAACACAAAACTCCTAACGCTATTCTAAACGATGTGAACGCCTCAAGTCCAGTCTCCCGTCTGCCTAACCTCTCTCCCGTGGTTACACACCACGCGGGGTGACCTTCACCTTCGTGCGTGTTACCTCACATCGCACTCTGCTGGCAAACGTGGCCTGTTGAGTGTCTACTCAACTGTGCTATGGCTTCACGAGGTGTGGTACTATCGTGATTAGAGTGCTAACTCTCCGAACACCGCCTGCGTGTCTCATGAGGGAGTGGCTAACCCTCTCCTATTACCTCATCTCCCCTGCACTTGCCTCGGGCACCGTATCTCCTCCTGGTCTCTTCAGGGTTGACCGCTCTCCCTGGCGGAGGGGATGCGGTCGAGTCTTTGACATATTAGTTGATAACATGACGCCAGGTGTAGACAACTTAAGAATTGGTTAGTAACAAGAGACCATAGGCAGGCATCTGAAGTATTGGGTGATAACATAACACCAGGGGCAGACAACTGAAGTATTGGGTGATAACATGACATCAGGTGCAGACAACTGAAATATTGCATGATGACATGCATAGTCCTGTGGTAGAGTTTCTCAGTATAATGCAAGTCTTCGTAATGCCACCCTCCTTCGCTGCTTATGCCGCCCCCTTACGGTGCCGCCTGATTCGGCCTCCTCTCCGTATCATAGCGCGGCGCGGCCCTGATGACATGGCACGAGGGGCAGACAACTGAAGTATTGTGTGATAACATGAAGCCAGGGGCAGACAACCGAAATGCTGGAGGTTAACTATTTGTAATGATTTCAATATGTCTTCTACAGTCTATGTGCTGCTTCAGTGTTCGCTCTAAAGTATTCGTTATTTCAATGTATTCCTATCCACCTGCAATTTATTCAAGAACGCTTGTATGTATTCCTGTATATAAGTAATGTATTTCTGTAGTAGTATTAGTAGTAGTACTAGTAGTAGTAGTAGTAGTAGTAGTAGTAGTAGTAGTAGTAGTAGTAGTAGTAGTAGTAGTAGTAGTAGTAGTAGTAGTAGTAGTAGTAGTAGTAGTAGTAGTAGTAGTAGTAGTAGTAGTAGTAGTAGTAGGCCTCTTTCAGTCCTGTAGAGGAATTAGCATCTTTCTCCGTAATCCCGTATATTCTCTTTGAGTAACGTAACCTGCGCGATAATGGGTGGTGGTTCTCGCCGCGTTGGTAACTTACGGGGTATGTGAGCTGGTCGCTCAGAAAGCAATGGCAAGCTGTTGAGCGTAATCTTGCCTAGTACATCAGCAGCAGCTGAAAAATACTGGTGTTGACTGCAACGTCCTGTAAGGGATATGCAACATTTACAAAAAAGGACTATAGAGTTGTGCCGCTGGGGAGGTGCCTGGCAGCACCGCTGGTGACTGTATAGTCCAATGCGAGAGTGACAATCCCTGTCACAGTTTCCGCTTCTGTAAGACGAGGCAGGTCCCGCAGTAAGTGACTGCGTTTTAAGCCTGTGCCGCCTATCCTCAGTTTGTTGGATCAGATTGAGCTCAAAGAGCACCAGTCCGTTTCGTACATCTCTTCTCCAGGAGCATCTGTCTGTTGCAACTCTTTCCCATGTGCCTGGGTCTATGCCAAGGGTTTTCATATCTTGTTTACATACATCCCTATATCGCATATGGGGTCTTCCTGTTGCCTCTTCCCCGTCGCTAGTTCTCCGTATAGGAGATCTTTGCGAATACGGTTATCCTCCATTCGAGATACGTGGCCCAGCTACCGGAGGCGTCTCTGTTTGAGGAGGGAGTTCACTGTGGTAATATCCGCTCTTTCAAGCACGTGCGTATTTGTTATACGGTCTTTCCGAGATATGCCCAGGATACGTCTCAGACATCTCATATGGAAGGAATTCAACTTTCTTTCCTGTCTTGAGTACAGGGTCCAGGATTCAGACCCATAGAGAAGTGTGATAACAACACAAACTTTATATACTTGAGCTTCTGTACGCTCTATTGGGCTATTATTCTCCCAAACTCTCTTAGTTAGCATGGAGTGTATTGTTGCTGCCTGTTCAATGCGTCTGTCTATTTATGCATCTAGATCAGTGTTTCCCAACCTTTTTTGCGCTATGCCCCACCTAAGCCTTTTAAAAATATTTATGCCCCCCCCCCCTCCCTCTCCCAACATATACATAATTTTTAATATTCAAAAATCAAAATGTTCACTAAAGAAACTTGAATGATAGGTTTTAGGAAGAAATCACTAGAAAATTATTGAGCAAAAATAGTAAGTAACTTTTCAAAACATAAAGGAGAACTGAAATTCAAGTACAAAATAATTTTAATGAAAGATTTGTCTATATTATTTTAATTATTAGTAATTATTTATAATTTAAATTTAGTGAGATCCTTGCGCTTGATGCTTGCTGCAAAGAGATTTTATGTCAGGTTCCAATTTAGTTAACTTCAATCTCAGTCTCTCTTCAGCTTGACCGTGACAATCTTATCCAAAACCTTCCTAAATGTATTTTGAAGGGTGATGATCCTAAAGCCGCTAAGCTTTGAATGATCCTTGAATGGTTATGGGAGAGGGATGAGATAGCTGTGCACCCAGTCCTGCGGTACTGATGCTGTCCTAATGCTCTGGTTAAAGCGATCGGTCATCTCCTTCAGGTCTACATCGCTCAAAGCCTTCATGTGGCCATACCTAACCCCATCAGGCCCTGGTGCTGTGTCTTTTGCCTTTTTCAAAATATGTTTAACATCTTCAACCCATATGATGTCTTCATAATGCATATTCTTCATGGTGCCAGATAACTCCTCTCTATCTGCATCCCTGGTGTCTGCATCATTATGATTGGTCTGCGCTAAAAATCTCTGGAGAAACGCCTCCCTTTTCTCTTTGTCCGTTGTCACGTGCACACCATTATCTCCATAAATTGTTCCCACTATCATAGGCTTATCCTTCTTTTGTATTTGCCTGTGCAGTTTCCAGAATTTTCGCAGTGTTTTATCACCTCCAATCTCCTTCATGAAACATTTCCATTTTGCGTTTTTGGCCTCTGAAGCAAAGCGCATGAAAACCTCCACCCTATCTCTCTTGACATTTTCCGCTGTATCCACTTCCTCTCGCGAGCTTCGGGGTGTCTGTCGCACTTTCCTTAGCTGTTTCACTGCAGCTCTCTTTGCTTTCCAAGCATGGTCTACTTCTGGGGTCAACCATGGGGGGCTGCAAAAAAGAAATTTTAATGGTCCTGTTGCATGCCCCCTGTCTGAGGCGTCCAAGAAGGCTGTCGGTCCATTCATACCGGAAGGTCTTGCGCGCTCTCCCGGCCTTAACTTTCCTGGATTTAGAGATCAGGACTAAACATGGCATGTGGTCACTCCCATGGTCATCCAAAACAGTCCACTTTACATCAAGGACTGATGACTGGGAGACAAATTTTCGAATTGCCCCCCTTAACAGTCGAATTGCCCCCCTGTGGGGCGTGGGCCCCACGTTGGGAAACACTGATCTAGATAAAGATTATCTGATATTTTCGACCCCAAATATGCAAACTCGTAATAACAAAATTGTAATTGATGAAATAGAGATAGAAGGGAAAATCCGTCATCAATTGGATAATTTTGAATATGTAGGGGCATTTATAACGTCAGATGAAAGATGCACAACAGAGTTTAAGAGCAGAATATGTTAAGGAAAAGCTGCATTTCAGAAAATGAAGAATATCTAATGCAGTACGTCATTATCATTTGAATGTAAGAAAGAGAGTGCTGAAATGTTGTATAGAACCTGATTTGCTGCATGGCTGTGAATCTTGGAATGCAAACGAACAAATTAGAAAAAAGACTAATGAAACTAGAACATTATATACAACAATAAGAAAGAGACAAACATCTTTCTTCGGTCATGTGATGAGAAGATAGGCATTGGAGAACATCGTGACAATGGAAAGATCAAGGGGAAGAGAGGCAGAAGCAGACCAAGACAAATTATGCTGGATGGACTGAAACGGTGGCAATATCAACAGCGGAGTTGATCCAGAAAGCCAAAGACCGAGATCTGTGGAGAGTCATGAACACCTACGCCAGCCGGCATGGCACTTGATTATGATGAAGGAGCACCAGCATATTGTTCCATCACGTATGTGTTATTTAGGCTGATGGTGAGTCCAAAGTCTGCAGGCGGCTGCAAAACGATCTATGAGGCGTTGGAGATCTTCTGCTGCATGAGTAGTCAGTGCTGCATAGTGTGCAAAATGTAATGCTCTTATGCATCTTGATTTTATTTTGGTCTTTGCCTTGAGTCTTGATGGGTTAACAAGTTTGCTATCAAATCTTGTATGGAGGCATATGACTTCAAGGGCAGTCCCAAATGCCCGTCTTAAGAGAATGGCGAAGACGATACCAAAAAGCGTAGGACCCTGCTTTACTCCACTGCTGATGCTGAATGGCTGGGATGTTGAGTCGCTTGTTATTTATTTATGTACACATGTATGTATTCCTGTACACCTGTAATGTATTCATGTACACATGTAATGTATTTCTGTACAGATGTAATGCATCCCTGTACATCTGTTATGTATTCCTGTGCATCTGTAATGCATTCCTGTACATTTGTAATGTATTCCTCTACACATGTAATATATTCTTGTACACCTGTTATGTATTCCTGTACACATGTAATGTATACATGTACACATGTAATGTATTCCTGTACATCTGTAATATATGCCAGAACACCTGTAATGTATTCATGTACACCTGTAATGCATGTTTCTCGAAGTGTAATGTATTCCTCTGCAAGTGTAATTTAAATTTATCCAAGTGTAATGCATTCCTCTCAAGTGTAATTTAAATCTCTCAAAGTGTAATGTATTCCTCTCCAAGTGTAAGTTAAATCTCTCCAATTGTAATGTATTTATCTCAAAGTGTAATATATTTATTTCCAAGTATAATATATGTATCTTCAAGTGTAATGTTAATCTCTCCAAGTGTAATTTAATCTCTCCAGGTGTAATGTATTCCTCTCCAAGTGTAAGTTAAATCTCTCCAAGTGTAATGTATTTATCTCAAAGTGTAATGTATTTATTTCCAAGTGTAATGTGTCAGGGTCTTGCGTAAGGCAAGAAATGTAGCTCGTTTACTGACAAGTGAGATACTAAATATTACTATTAAATAACTCGACGTGAATACCCGATGATATAATTCGCACTCTTTATTCGCGCAATGCACTCGTCAGAAACAATACAGGCATCGCGCAATTATAATTCACAATATCATTATTTCATAAATACAATCAATCAAAGAATACATCAATGCAATCCACTTACAAGTCAAACACACCAGGCGTTCAGTCTCCAACAGTCATACAGGCTAGCTATCAATGCTTGCTCAAACACTCAGGCCTCATTCAATCGCGTCCGTCCAGTACGGCTCCCAAGCCCTATCTGACCAGCCGTTCAACATACACGTTAGTTGGCGTCGAGTCACCTTGCGTGACCCACAATGTTCACGCTGTGTTCCCGCCGACCCACGACTGCTTAGCGTCGCTCAGTGTTTAGCCCGGCTGGGCTTCTCTGGCGCTGTCGAAGACGCCGCGTTATAACTGTAGTGTTTAGCATAGCTCAGCGTTGAGCTCGGTTGCATTGCCTGGCGTTGGTACAGACAACGCTTTGCAACTCCGGGTGAGAATCTGACACTCTCCACCCCCCTTTTTCATGAAAGGTTTTCCTTTCATGTATTCTATATAGCTCTTATTTACCTTGTCAGAATCGAACTTTGTACTTCATTTGACATAAATCTTTGATTGTTATTAACATTTACAGGCGATTAGCAAACAATATGCATGCAATCTGTATGCTTAACCATCAAGTACACCCGTCAAGTACAATCACTTTGATGGATATTACCTAGCTGTATTGTGACACAGCCAGTCCGGTAGGTTACGGCTAACTCGCCCCTACCTCTCAACCAAAAAACAAAAATTCCAAATCATCAGGTCAGACAGTGAGTATCTACCTGTAAGATAACTCCAACATTAGACCTCTAACCTTTTTTAATCAGAGTGTCCAATGAAGGTCTACAGTTTTGGCAATTCTCTCCATACACAAATGACGTCACATTGACGTGTTACCCATCAGGCAAACATGTTGATAGTTTCAATACATATTTACACATCACCAACAGTTTTTAGTTATGTCCCTTGGTTATAATACAAAAATTTCGGGACGGTAATTTTATCATGCTTTCAACGAAATGAATTACAAGTAAAATTTCATTTCTTAGTGTCATAATTTGATACTTATTGACAAAAGTGCACAAAAGGTCACTGTTGTGAAAAAGTAAATCAAGTTACGATGCTGAGATTACATCTAACAAAAATCAACATATACAATTCCGTATATGGAAATATTTCATACCCAAAGTTTCATACAATTGTCATAGATTTATGAACATTTTAGTATCGTCTGCTAACTTTCAAATTAATATGCAAAAATACCGGAAGTGTACAGCTGTGTTGTTCCACAAATGTGTTATGTTGACATTCACATTAAGGTCTTCCGTTCTAGATGGACTTTAAACAAACGGAGCAACCAGTTGTTGTAATCAGCTGTTGGATAGTTTCTTCCGTGTTCTTCTCGGATTAGGTTGTCACGGTCATCATTCGTACTTGTTAAAACGCCGTGGACTCATCTTTGTGCATGTACTCAGGATTACTTGACGCAGTTCGAGTTCAGTAAGTCTTTGGGTCCTGTAGTACTGTCCTGTGACACTTGTAGTGTCTGTTTCTTATAATATTACATATTTACAATACTATTTACATTATTTCACATATCTCACAGTTATACGACACATTCATTCACATAATAATAATATCTACACAATTTATTTACAATGGGAGATTAAATCTTCCCTATCACATCATTCTTCACAGCCTTACTGACATGATGTTACTATTGGCTGTGGTGTTGAGCACTATTTAATTTGAAGTTTATCTGCAGTGTGCTCGGGTGTTACATGGCTACTGGGTAAGTCGTATGGACATCTAGATAGATGATCGACCAGTGAGTTTTGTGAGCCTCTTATATGTCTGATTTCGAAGCTAAAATCCTGCAGAAGAAGGGACCATCTTGCCACTTTGTGGTTACTTGGAGTTCCTCTGGTGATAATCGTCAATGGACTATTTTCTGTCTCTACAATGAAATGATTTCCTAACAGAAATCTTGAAAGTTTACGTATCGAAAACACAAGAGCGAGGGCTTCAAGTTCCGGCGTGCTGTAATTCCGTTCCCTGGTGTTCAGTTTTCGAGAGACGTAGTATACAGGGTACACGATTTGGTCGTGTTCTTGAAGAAGCACCCCTCCAATGGCTACGGAGCTCGCATCACATCTTAACCTGAAAATAGTGCTAAGATCGGGTAATTTTAGAAAATGGTTCACTAGAAAAATAAGTTAATACTTTCGCAAATGCAGGCCTTAAACATTCGCTGTTCACAATGACATTAGGTTGTTTATTTGTTAGTAAATCAGTGAAACATTTGGTCAATTCAGGAAAATGAGGAATAAATTGTCTATAATAATTTAAAAGACCTAACACACTTCGCAACTCTTTCTTGGTTGTCGGAAGCGACAATTTCAAAATTCTGGACTTGATGTTATCGTCAGTCGATATAAAGCCATTTGAGATCTTATAGCCCAAAAATGAAATTTCCTGGAAGACTATATCGACTTTGGATGGTTTTACTGTCAGTCCTTGTTGTCTAAACCTGTCGAATGTTTGCTGTAGTGCTGTTATGTGGTCTGTCATGTCCTGGGTTGTTAGAAAATATCGTACTGTATTCTTGTAACACTTGTCTGCAACTGTCGGTCTGTGTCTGTGTCAGCTTAGGATTTACCTTTATGTCCTGTAGGTTGGTTGCCGTGTCAAGTACTGGTGTCGGTATCTCGTCAGTATCGTCATCGTCTGTCTGGTCCACTATTGTTGTGCTTGCTGTAGTCTCTACTTGGTCGTCGTCCCTGTGGTAATATGGTTTAAGCATGTTAATATGGAAAATCTTGTGTTTGTCCCTAACTGCAAATTCTTAATCTACTGTCGAAATTTGTCGTAACACTTTAAACGGTCCTTGCCATGAGTCTGTGAGAAGATGTCTGTCACTTGGCAATAGAAGAAGAACGACCTGTCCTGGCGTCAGAGTAATTGTTCTATTTCCTCTGTTAGCGTATTGTCGGTAGATAGCACCTGATTTTTGTAGTGCTTCTTTCGCTAACACACATGATTTCATGATTCTATCGCGCAATGATGTTACATGTTCATACGATGAAATGGGTGTAGGTATAGTTTTACTTTCAGTCAACATAGACTGGTACAAAGATAATGGGCCGCATGGTTTGGCACCATATACAATTTCAAATGGTGAGAATCCAGTGCTGGAATGGGGCACTTCCCTGTATGCAAATAAAATAGCAGGTAGATACGTATCCCAATCTTCAGGGTGTTCTTGGGTAACTTTTGAGAGCATATGTTTAAGATTACCGTTAATCTATTCTATAATACCAGTGGAGTGTGGGTGGTAGGCGCTGTTAAAACACTGCTTCACACCCAACATTTTAGTAAAGGCTTGCGTAGCTGAGGCAATGAACTGACTACCCCGATCTGAGAGGATGGTATCAGGGAATCCTACCCTTGCAAAAATATGGAAGAAGACTTCCATGATGTCTTTGGAAGTTATGTTCTTCATCGGAATTGCTTCTGGTCACCGACTACAGATATCAATTATTGTTACAATATATTTATTTCCTCTCGATGTTATGTGGTTAAGATGACCAACTATATCGACCGAGATCTTTTCAAACGGTCTGCTTGCCAAATCAGTGATTTGCAGTTCAGCTTGCGGGAGTTTACCCTTTTTAACAAGCTTTTGGCAGATGTCACACGATCTGCAATACTGTTTGGTATCACTGCAGAATCTAGGCCAATAGAATTGAGTAAGTAACATTGCTCTGGTTTTAGCATAAGCCATGTGCCCTGCGAAGGGTATGTCATGAGCTAGCTTTAATGCTTGGTTGCGGTTTTCTGAAGGTATTACCGTTTGTTCTGTAGTGCTAGAACCTATGGTATAGTACCGTGTCAGAATTCCGTTTTTCAGAGCAAAATACCATTTAGCGTTCTTTGCTACTCGTGGCTTTTGGCCTATTAGTTTAAAATACTTCTGCAACGATCGATCGGCTTTTTGAGCTGTTATAAATTTCTCTCTGGTTGTTTCAGGAAATGTTACAACTGGGCTTATTAGTTGTAAAGCCTCTGTCTCATCGATTCGATCTTGCATTTGAGCAGTAGATCTGGTTACTGCATTTGTAATATCAAGATTATCATTATCAATACAAGTTGGTGTTACATTTAAACAACTACATTCATGTGTTGGCGTTGCCGAATTGGCATACATACATTCATTTACAGGTGGTAATACATCATGAATGGTGATTTGTGATGAAGGTGAAATGGTATTGTCAATGTTACAAGTGACAGTGGATGTAATACTGTCATGTGGCATATCATTTACCCCAGGAAGGTTACCAATGATAACATCGCAACAAGGATTGGTTAATGCTGCGCATTTGACCTTTCCTGTAAGAAATGGTGTACTTATGTATGCCCATGCAAGCGGGTATTTCTCGATGTTACTTGAGAAAGTTCTGCATGTAACATATTTACCACTATATTGTGATGGTAAGATATAGTCTCTCTTAACGCCAATGAGAGTACTGCCGCTATCTCGTAAAACGGAGGCAGCTCTACCGTTAACATACCCATGGTGGATGTTTAATTTTCCTTGTGAGTTAACCCACTAAATTGGCCTCCTCGTTTGTAACAGGTATGGAATGACCGCATGTCAAAACGCCATCCTCATGAAAACGATCACAGATGGTACATTTTTCATGGTGAAACACATCAATGGAATGTGCTGAGTTTACAAGTTGATCTTCTACACTTTCATCTTCTGAGGAAGAGCTATCAAACATGGCTGCATTAGCCTTTCTGGTCATTACCTTGCCTTTACAACCATGACGCCAATGGCCATACGCCTTACAAAGGAAGCATTTGGTGAGACGTTTGTAGCTCTTTCTATCTTTATCTTGCTTAGATATGTAGTTCTGCAAGTAAGAAGTGTACCCTGGATGTTGGTCACACATTTCAGTTTCATTGTGTGATAAGTGGCAATATCTGCAATGATAAAACTTCTCAGCAGATTGTTTATAGTGCTTTTGTTTGTTGTAGGGCACTGACTTAGATCTACCATATGTAGCGGCTGCTACAAAGACTGTGCTAGTCAATCCACTAGGGAAACATTGCTTATTGGCTGAAAAATAACCTGAGCCACGACTTTCAATCTGTTGTACACTTTCACACTGACATTCAAATAGAAATTTCGAAAATGGAGGTGGGAGGGATGTAATAATTTTATCTCTCAAAATAAGATCTGTCAATCTATCAAAATTACCATTCACTTTGGATGCTGACAGCCACTAAGAAAAATATGTTGTACTTCTGAGATGTAATCAGAGAACGTTTGTGTTGGTTTAGGAGACAATTTACTAAACTGTTCTCTGTAGCCTGCTTCATCTAGCAGGAAATGAGACATAATTTTAGTCTTAATATACTGATAATCTTTCTTCAGGTCATTTGGAATAGACTCTATCACTTTTAGAGGTTCCCCAGAAGGACTTCTCATGTATATTATACTCCATTCAGACTTTGGGATCTGGTAATGATCCATAATACATTAAAAATTTTGGGTGAAGGCTGCCATGCAGTCACCTGTGGTGTAACTTTTAATAAGCCCTTGGTATTTCTTGTATGGCTGATCTTTGTCTGATTTTCTATCTTCTTTCTCTTTGGAAGTTTCCGCTTTCAGCTGTTCAATCTTTTGCAGTACTTCAAGCTCTTCACGTTTATTTCGAGCATTTATTTCAAGTTCTTCTCTCTTACTCTGAGCTAAAATTTCAGCTTGTTTCAACGCAGTAGCTGATTCTGTCTGTTTAAGTTTTAAAGCAGTATCTAATTCAGACTGTTTCAAAGATCTTTCGGCTGCTCTCTCATCACTCTCATTAACTTTTTCCTGTAATAGGAGGTATTCTGCAAACTTTTTCTCACTCCAGACTCTCAACTCTTCACCGGAAAGATTCATCTTTATACCAATTTCGATGTAATCGTTTAAAGTAGACATGATGAACAATATGTATGATGAAATAGATACACACAAAATTAATTATGTTGTTAATAATTTGAATAGTTTACAGTTCTGAATAATACAGCTTATGCTCTGGCCTGATAAACGAAAGTATAAAGAAGAGAAAAAAAATTTTATACTCAAGTATTCCTGGGACAATGTGTCAGACAATGGCTGTTCGGTACTGCCCGAAATCACACTGGATCTCAATTCAGGTCGACAAAAAATTTGGAGTTTACAAGGGACAGGTATGGATGACACAAAACAACCTGTTGTTTTTGGAACAAGAGAAATTAGAACATGTGCAAGTGTGTGGTGTATGTAATGTCACTTAAGTTTTTGTAGGTTTATATGTCGTCAAGTATTTTTGTTAGTCGTTTCACCCAATCAAAAACTCTCTTTTCACACTTTTCAGACTTCCCTCTTACACTACTCCTACTCAATGACATTCAAGGACATGGCCGCCATTTTTTTTTTATCTTTTTCACTAGATCGGTTGAAATTCACTAAGTACGAAGACGCCACGTTTGGACTTATAACTCAGTCTACGCACTTATGATTTATATAAATCAACACGAAAGATCGTACTTATCCTTTAATGTATAGTTATTTTATCACCTAGACGCTGTCAACACATTCGCACATTCTGCTCTATCTTATATTTTACACGTTTGCATTTGTTCAAAAACCCGGACGAAAAGCCTCCACGTTCGCACTTGTCAGGGTCTAGCTTAAGGCAAGAAATGTAGCTCGTTTACTGACAAGTGAGATACTAAATATTACTATTAAATAACTCGACGTGAATACCCGATGATATAATTCGCACACTTTATTCGCGCAATGCACTCATCAGAAACAATACAGGCATCGCGCAATCATAATTGACAATATTATTATATCATAAATACAATCAATCAAAGAATACATCAATGCAATCCACTTACAAGTCAAACACACCAGACGTTCAGTCTCCAAGTCATACAGGCTAGCTATCAATGCTTGCTCAAACACTCAGGCCTCATTCAATCGCGTCCGTCCAGTACGGCTCCCAAGCCCTGTCTGACCAGCCGTTCAGCATACACGTTAGTTGGGGTCGAGTCACCTTGCGTGACCCACAATGTTCACGCTGTGTTCCCGCTGACCCACGACTGCTTAGCATCGCTCGGTGTTTAGCCCGGCTAGGCTTCTCTGGCGCTGTCGAAGACGCCGCGTTATAACTGTAGTGTTTAACATAGCTCAGCGTTGAGCTCGGCTGCATTGCCTGGCGTTGGTACAGACAACGCGTTGCAACTCCGGGTGAGAATATGACAAATGTATGTATCTTCAAGTGTAATGTAAATCTCTCCAAGTGTAATTTAATCTCTCCAAGTGTAATGTATTCCTCTCTAGGTGTAAGGTAAATCTCTCCAAGTGTAATATATTCCTCTACAAGTGTAATATATTCCTCTCCAAGTGTAATATATTCCTCTACAAGTGTAATATATTCCTCTACAAGTGTAATATATTCCTCTACAAGTGTAATATATTCCTCTCCAAGTGTAATATATTCCTCTACAAGTGTAATATATTCCTCAACAACTGTAATATATTCCTCTACAAGTGTAATACATTCCTCAACAAGTGTAATATATTCCTCAACAAGTGTAATATATTCCTCTCCAAGTGTAATATATTCCTCTACAAGTGTAATATATTCCTCAACAAGTGTAATATATTCCTCTACAAGTGTAATATATTCCTCTCCAAGTGTAATATATTCCTCTACAAGTGTAATATATTCCTCTACAAGTGTAATATATTCCTCTACAAGTGTAATATATTCCTCTCCAAGTGTAATATATTCCTCAACAAGTGTAATATATTCCTCAACAAGTGTAATATATTCCTCTCCAAGTGTAATATATTCCTCTACAAGTGTAATATATTCCTCAACAAGTGTAATATATTCCTCTACAAGTGTAATATATTCCTCTCCAAGTGTAATATATTCCTCTACAAGTGTAATATATTCCTCTACAAGTGTAATATATTCCTCTACAAGTGTAATATATTCCTCTCCAAGTGTAATATATTCCTCAACAAGTGTAATATATTCCTCTACAAGTGTAATATATTCCTCAACAAGTGTAATATATTCCTCTACAAGTGTAATATATTCCTCAACAAGTGTAATATATTCCTCTCCAAGTGTAATATATTCCTCTACAAGTGTAATATATTCCTCTACAAGTGTGATGCATTTATCTCCGAGTGTAATATATTCCTCTCCACCTGCAATGTATTCCCCTCCAGGTGTAATGTATTCCTCTCCAAGTGTAATGTATACCTCTCTACCTGTAATGTATTCATGTCACGTATTATTGAATAGCTAGTCCCCACCTTCATGTCATGTTATAATGTATTCCAGTGTTGTTTGAGTCTCCGCTGCCCTATCTCCAGTACAGATATCCACCATGAAGTTGCTTGCTGTATTCGCCATCTGCGCTGTAATATTCTTAGTCAATGGTGCAGCTGTTGGTGAGTATTCTAACCTAGGCAGTTAGTTAGTTCACTAGTTAGTTACTTAGTTCGTTAGCTAGTTAGTTAGTTAGTTAGTTACTTAGTTCGTTAGTTAGTTAGTTAGTTAGTTAGTTAGCTAGCTAGCTAGTTAGTTAGTTAGTTAGTTAGTTAGTTCGTTAGTTAGTTAGTTAGTTAGCTAGTTACTTAGTTAGTTAGTTAGTTAGTTAGTTTATTAGGTAGTTAGTTAGTTAGTTAGTTAGTTAGTTTGTTTGTTTGTTTGTTATTTACTTAGTTAGTTCGTTAGTTAGTTAACTAGGTAATTAGTTAGTTAGTTAGTTAATTAGTTAGTTAGTTAGTTAGTTAGCTAAATAGTTAGTTAGTTAGTTGGTTAGGTAGTTAGTTAATTAGTTAGATAGTTAGTTAATTAATTAGTCAGTTAGTTAGTTAGATAGTTAGTTAGTTGGTTGGTTAGTTAGTTAGTTAGTTAGTTAGTTAGTTAGTTAGTTAGCTAGTTAGTTGGTTAGTTAGTTAGTTAGTTAGTTAGTTAGTTAGCTAGTTAGTTAGTTAGTTAGTTATTTAGTTAGTTAGTTAGTTCGTTAGCTAGCTAGTTCGTTAGCTAGTTAGTTAGTTAGTTAGTTAGTTAGTTAGTTAGTTATTTAGTTAGTTAGTTAGTTAATTAGTTAGTTAGTTAGTTAGTTACTTATATCTATTGTACCAGAGTGTGCTTGACACTAGGGCTATATCTATTGTACCAGAGTGTGCTTAACTGTGGAGAAACAACTTACAGATATGTTCAGTGTTGCCAATAGTTGTGGTTATGTTGTTAGGTCATGGCAAACAAGTTCCCACACAAAAAAACATATCAGTGAGATCTAAACGACAGAAGCAGACTTGAAATAACGACACGATGTTCAGGTAAACACAAACAAACAAAACAAAATGTTTTCTGTCGCATTAACACGCTGTGGCTGTATGAAGTGTTGGGACCCTCACGTGTGTCAGGCCTGAGCTTAAGCTGGGTAGGTGGCAAGTCTTTCTCTCCCGTACCGGGCGGCGAGCCCGGGTGTTGAACCACCGAACTACCTCGCCCATGCCATTGTCAGTGACGATTAGGTCAGGTCCCACCTCGATATTTTGTCCGGGCAGCGCCGTTAGGCTACTCTTTTTCGATTTCCAACTGCCACGGGATTTTTGACGTGCGCAACAATACTCACGGGCGTCCGATCTCACTACCCAGAGACCAGGGAAATTTTATTACTAGAAGTCCACGTGACAAAATCCCGGCCCTCGCCGGGGCTTGAACTCGGGACCTCCAGCACTCGAGGCAGACACCATACCTCACGACCACTCAGCCCCCCTGACGATTAGGTCAGGTCTCAAAAATATAAGAATGTAGGACAATCATTGTCAGTGGCGATTATGTCAGGTCCCAACAATACAAGAATGTAGGACAATCATTGTCAGTGAGGATTAGAACAGACTCCGGTAATACAAGAATGTAGGGCGGCCATTGTCAGTGACGATTATGTCAGGTCCCACCAATACAAGAATGTAGGACAATCATTGTCAGTGGCGATTATGTCAGGTCCCACCAATACAAGAATGTAGGGCGGCCATTGTCAGTGACGATTATGTCAGGTCCCACCAATACAAGAATGTAGGGCGGCCATTGTCAGTGACGATTATGTCAGGTCCCAACAATACAAGAATGTAGGACAATCATTGTCAGTGACGATTATGTCAGGTCCCACCAATACAAGAATATAGGGCGGCCATTGTCAGTGACGATTATGTCAGCTCCCACCAATACAATAATATAAAGCAACAATTTACAGTGACGATGAATTAAGCTACCCCCAATAAAAGCATATAGGGCAGTCTACAGAAACAAACATGATTAATCTACATAGGCCAGTTTTATTTGTTTTGTTTCAAACAGAAAGACATGTTAGTCAGTTTATAATTACCGTGGTAGACAATTGACATTACTGTGCGAACATGTGTATATTTCAACTTGAAGGATTTATCTAATTATTTAACTTTATTTAGTGTGGATTCTGCAGTATTTACCTGATGATTAAAGATTAGGTCAGATACCACCAATTCAAAAATGTTGGGCAGCATTTGTTCACATTTCTGTGTGGCTTCTGTTCCCAGGAAATGTGGCTTTCTCCGCGGCAGTCAGCGCCAACAGGAACTATCAAACTAATGACGTTGTGAAGTTCGATGATGTTCTCTTAAACAATGGAAACGCCTACAATAAGGACACCGGCGTCTTTACAGCCAGCAGGGTAAGCCTACATGTGTTCTCCACCGCCAGCAAGGTAAGCCTACACGTGTTCTCCACTGCCAGCAAGGTAAGCCTACACTAGTTCTCCACCGCCAGCAAGGTAAGACTACACGTGTTCTCCACTGCCAGCAAGGTAAGCCTACACGTGTTCTCCACTGCCAGCAAGGTAAGCCTACACGTGTTCTCCACTGCCAGCAAGGTAAGCCTACACGTGTTCTCCACTGCCAACAAGGTAAGCCTACACGTGTTCTCCACCGCCATCAACTTAAGCCCAGGTAGGTAGGTAAATATATATATAGATAGATGGGTGTGTGGGTGGTTGATAGTAAAACAGACAGACAGACAGACAGACAGACAGATAGACAGATAGATAGATAGATAGATAGATAGATAGATAGATAGATAGATAGACAGACAGACAGACAGACAGATAGATAGATAGATAGATAGATAGATAGATAGATAGATAGATAGATAGATAGATAGATAGAAACAGACAGACAGACAGACAGACAGACAGACAGACTTAACATGTTGTGTCTGTTGTTCAACAGACAGGCCTGTATGTATTTCACGTCCACGGCCTCGCCCTCCCGAATACTGGCTTTTGGTTCACACTCTACCGCAACGATGAGGCAGTATTTAAAGCTCACGGTCTAGTCACGCAGGCCTATTCATCAGGAGGTAAGACATCCTGTTGTTTCCGTTGTTATAGTATGTTGGTATTGCTATTACTTTTGTTGTTAATATCCTAGGCTACATATAAAATAATACAAGAAGTAAACTGATTGCAATACCACAAATTGAATTATTAAAATTATTTGAGTGACAGATTACAACATTATGAGTATATACATTATACAATAATACAATGTACTGCAGCTTTACATAACAGAATTACGAACAATACAAGAACGATGTGGCGATTAGCCTTCATCAGCACACAAATGCATACACAAAACACACAATCACGGAGAAGACAATCCGGAGACTACATTAAGGCATAAGAATGGGATGAGAAGAATAAAACGATGAAAACATTCGAACAACGAAGTGAAAATTAACATTTGAAAAGGAAATTATTTGTTTCTTATCTCAGAATCCCAGGCTGTGATACAAACATGCATTAAACCTTGCTACTCATACATATCGGCGTGAGCGTCTGTGGGTTATGGGAGCCCACACCGGGCCCGCCATTTCCTAGATAAAGCGTAGGCCCTAAGCTAAACCACACCGAGCCTCCCATCTCCTAGATGTTGACTAAGCCATAAGCCAACCCACACTGAGCCTCCCACCTCCTAAGTGTAGGGTATGCTCTTACTAAACCAACCCACACCTAGCCTCCCATCTCCTAGATGTAGGGTAGGCCCTTACTAAACCAACCCACACCGAGCCTCCCACCTCCTAAATGTAGCGTAGGCCTTAGGGCAACCAACCCACACAGAGCCTCCCATCTCCTAGATGTAGGGTAGGCCTTAGGGCAACCAACCCACACCGAGCCTCCCATCTCCTAGATGTAGCGTAGGCCTTAGGGCAACCAACCCACACCTAGCCTCCCATCTCCTAGATGTAGCGTAGGCCTTAGGGCAACCAACCCACACCTAGCCTCCCATCTCCTAGATGTAGCGTAGGCCTTAGGGCAACCAACCCACACCTAGCCTCCCATCTCCTAGATGTAGCGTAGGCCTTAGGGCAACCAACCCACACCTAGCCTCCCATCTCCTAGATGTAGCGTAGGCCTTAGGGCAACCAACCCACACCTAGCCTGCCATCTCCTAGATGTAGGGTAGGCCTTAGGGCAACCAACCCACACCGAGCCTCCCATCTCCTAGATGTAGGGTAGGCCCTTACTAAACCAACCCACACCGAGCCTCCCATCTCCTAGATGTAGGGTAGGCCTTAGGGCAACCAACCCACACCTAGCCTCCCATCTCCTAGATGTAGCGTAGGCCTTAGGGCAACCAACCCACACCTAGCCTCCCATCTCCTAGATGTAGGGTAGGCCCTTACTAAACCAACCCACACCGAGCCTCCCGCCTCCTAAATGTAGCGTAGGCCTTAGGGCAACCAACCCACACCTAGCCTCCCATCTCCTAGATGTAGGGTAGGCCTTAGGGCAACCAACCCACACAGAGCCTCCCATCTCCTAGATGTAGGGTAGGCCTTAGGGCAACCAACCCACACCGAGCCTCCCATCTCCTAGATGTAGGGTAGGCCTTAGGGCAACCAATCCACACCTAGCCTCCCATCTCCTAGATGTAGCGTAGGCCTTAGGGCAACCAACCCACACCTAGCCTCCCATCTCCTAGATGTAGGGTAGGCCCTTACTAAACCAACCCACACCGAGCCTCCCATCTCCTAGATGTAGCGTAGGCCCTTACTAAACCAACCCACACAGAGCCTCCCACCTCCTAGATGTAACGTAGGCCCTTACTAAACCAACCCACACCGAGCCTCCCATCTCCTAGATGTAGCGTAGGCCCTTACTAAACCAACCCACACAGAGCCTCCCATCTCCTAGATGTAACGTAGGCCCTTACTAAACCAACCCACACCGAGCCTCCCATCTCCTAGATGTAACGTAGACCCTTACTAAACCAACCCACACCGAACCTCCCATCTCCTAGATGTAACGTAGGTCCTTACTAAACCAACCCACACCGAGCCTCCCATCTCCTAGATGTAGGGTAGGCCCTTACTAAACCAACTCACACAGAGCCTCCCATCTCCTAGATGTAGGGTAGGCCCTTACTAAACCAACCCACACAGAGCCTCCCATCTCCTAGATGTAGGGTAGGCCCTTACTAAACCAACCCACACCGAGCCTCCCATCTCCTAGATGTAGGGTAGGCCCTTACTAAACCAACCCACACCGAGCCTCCCATCTCCTAGATGTAGGGTAGGCCCTTACTAAACCAACCCACACCGAGCCTGTTGTAGGCGTGTTCATACTTGGGTGAATGTAGCGGCCCCAGATTTCTACAGATTGAGAACGCCTGCTCTAGCTGACCCTCATAAGTCGTCTTGTGTGACGTGCACGTAGCTTACAGCACTACTGATATATGTGTATTTCCATACGGTCTCGGTAACTGTCTGGCAGCAATATCACTAGCAGGCAGATGATAATAGCTCCACCCGCTGTTATCGTTGAATAAAATATTAGTTGCAGACATATTACATGTTTCCGGCTGTAGTGGGTTATTGTTGTTGTTTGTCCATCAAGAATGATGATGACCATTCATTTCATCTAGTGGGGTTGAAGGTATGGAGCCGTGGGTTCTAAGATGGCTGATAATGCCTATTTTGGCTCGAAATGTTCTTTGACAATGACGTTGGATGAAGAATGACTTGCGCGATGACTTGGATTAAAGTGAGGAAGAGTTGCGCAATTCGTCGACCTCACTCTCTCGCCTGAGTCCATCTGAGTTCAGTGGCAAGACAAGTCGCGACGACTGGAGACGAATACAGGTGCAGTGGATGACCAGGGCGCTCTACGTGCCTTGCCGTGCTCATTACGTTCCACAACGCTTCGCAGGTAAACGCCGTCTTGCCCGTTGAATCAGGAATGATTTCTTCCGCACAGTCTGCCGAATCCTGTCTTCACATGCTGGGTAGGCATACCCTAGTTTACCTCTTGGTTTGACACCAAATCGGATACCCATGCCTGGTTTAGCCAGCCTCTCACAGCTGTTGCCCAGGGGGTGGCCGCTGTCGCATGCTGACAGCTACTAGGAGCCACAGGCACGAGCTGGGTGTCAGGCTTGGACCAGTTGAGGATGGGTCCTGAAAAGGACATGAGAGTCATCCTTACCAAAGGTAGTGGGTTATTACAATAACAGTAAAAACATATTACATATTTTCGGCTTTAGCGGGTTATTACAATAACAGTAGTAGACATATTACATATTTTCGGCTTTAGCGTGTTATTACAATAACAGTAGTAGACATATTACATATGTCCGGCTATAGTGGGTTATTATAATAACAGTTATCATCATACTCCACGCCGACACGCCTGGGCGGTTATGTTTCGCCATCTCACTCGATCATCAGGGTCGTGGATCAGCTCAGTGTCCATGTCTAGACCATACCACGTGGCCAAGCCATCCAGGTATTTACTTCTCTGCCTTCCCTTTGATATCTTCCCATCGATCTTCGCAGTTGTCACCCAGTTCCCCACTACATTTCTTCTCATAACGTGACAAACATATTTTGACTGCTTACGTCTAATTTCTATAATCAGTTTACGATTATCATGTGTTTCTTGTAGCACTTGGTCATTGGTTTATTTGTCTGTCCATGGTTTTCTTTGCATTTTATCCAGAAACCACATTTCTACAGCTATCAGATTTCCCCCCCCCCCCCCCCCCAGCTTGACTGCTTACTGTCCACGCTTCACACGTACACAAAAGTACAGGGTCTATGTAGCACCTCAAGCCCCTTTTTTCGTTGCAAAGGACATCTATTTATTGGTCAGTATGTTTTCCATCTTGCAAAAGGCTGCCTTCTGCGTGGCAATTTTTCTCATCTCATCAAGGCAACTTCCATCAGATGGTATGTCTGTTCCTAAATAATTGTACGAACTCATTTGTTTAAGAATATTCTCATTTACTTGTATACTACATTGTGGTAGTTCCTTCTTCCCAGTGACGACTATATTATGTGTCTTCTTTCAATTTAATTATAACCCTAGCTGTTCACTGTGTGCAACAACCGCATCTACTAAATGATGCAGATCCTGCTCATTGTCTGAAATAAATACTATTTAATCCGCATATCTAATGTTACTGATGGTACGTCCTCAAATGATAACAGTCGTAGATAGATTTTATACTGTTTAAAAAATTAAAAAAAAAGATAAAAAAGAAACGCAACGTTTTTGTTGTTACTTTCATAAAAGATATCAGCTGATTGGACATCAGTTAACCTATCAACTGTGTCCATCTGGTCACTAACTTCTCGTGATTACCTGGATTCTACTCACCTCATGAATCGAGAGGTCATGGAAGAGGTCAAGATCAAAACAACATTTTTGACAATAACTAGTGTCAGGTTCATGATAATCCCGTAACAATTACTGAACACAATACTCTCTGACCATATTATATAATGCCTATGGACGCTCCTCGAATAAATTTAGTTGAAAATTCAATGCGCATGTATAGATTATCTCAATACAGAACAACGACTCATCATCATTGGACGTTTATAGGCTGGACAGTCACAAAGTGTAGTAACCAGAGAATTTAATGTGGTTAGAAGCAGAATTAGTCACCTTTGGAGGCGATTTCAAGAAACTGGCTCAGTGGCAGACCGGCCGTGCAGTGGAAGAACCAGAATCACAACTGCTGCCGAAGTCCGCTTCACAAGGCTGCGACACCTTATGAATCGATTTGCATCTGCGTCCTTCACAGTCCAGTCAATTCCAGGAGCTCGTAGAATTTCAGATCAAACAGTCAGGAACAGGCTGCACGACACTGGTCTTTGGATTAGAAGACCCTACAGAGGTACTTTTCTTACGGACCTGCATCGCCAGAACCGACTGCAGTGGGCGAATCAGCATCGTCAATAAAATGTTAGTAGACGTTTGCAATTGAAACAGCAATAATGTTGCGTTTCATGTTTTTTTTTTTTTTTTCCTGAACAGTATATATTTCAGGCTGTAGTGGGTTAATACAATACCAGCAGTAGACATATTATATGTGTCCGGCTTTAGCGTGTTATCACAACGGCTGTAGTGGGTTAAAATGTGTCCGACTGTAGCAGGATTATCACAACGGCTGTAGTGGGTTATTACAATAGCAGTAGTAGACAAGGCCCCTTCGATTTGATCTTACAAACATACCAGATGCATTCAGCCTAGAAGTGAAGAATCGTTGTGAGGGCTTGATATCTACACAGCAGGAGATGACGCCTGATAACATGGCAGTAAACGCTGATAATATCTTGATAACAGCAGCAAAAGATTTAATTCCGACCAAGAATAAGCAACATAAGACATGAATTACCTCAGACATGTTAGAATTAACAAAACACTGAATGGAACTGAAACAGAGCGGAGGAGAAACCAATAACAGCAGGATAAAGTATAAATCTTTAACTCAAGAAATAAGACAGAACACAAGAAGGGGTAAAAACCAATATACGAGTCGTATAAAAGATTGTTGTACTAGATTAGAAAAATATCACTGAAATTGCAAAGATTACGAAATGTTCAAATAAATGAAGTTATTAGCAAGAAATATTCAACCTCAATTAAATGTTATCTGTGACAAGTTGGGAAATACCCTAACACAATCTATAAATGCGATGGCATTACTATTGCAGTGGAATGATACTATAAGTAATATAAATGACTGTGAAGATGTGAATGAGATACAAGAACCAATGACAACAGAGACAGAACCTGAACCCCCATTAAATGAACTTATATGGGCAATAAAGAATATGGAGAATGGTAAATTACCAGGCTTTGATGAGATAGCTGAGCTAAATAAAGCGGGAGGAGAAGAAAGCACACAAGTCTATCACGCATTATGTAACAAGATATGGCAATATGGTATATGGCCAACAGATTGGAAGAGAACGATCCTTATTCCAATACTAAACAAGGGCAACCTGAAATTATGCACCAGCTATAGAACTGTTGCCTGATGAGTCAATCAATCAATCATGTGCCATGCCGGAAAGCGTGGGCGGTCATGACTCGCCATTTCACTCGATCACCAGTGTCGTGGATCAGCTCAGTGTTCCTGTCACGTCCATGCCATGTGGCCAAGCCATCCAGGTATTTTCCTCTCGGTCTTCCTCTTGGTCTGTTCCCTTCGATCTTGCCAGCTGTCACTAAGTTCTCCAGTCCATTTCTTCTCATAACATGTCCAAAAAATTTTGACTGTCTACGTCTAATTTCTCTAATCAATCTACGATTTTCATTTGTCTCTTGTAGTACTTGGTCATTGGTTTTTCTATCTGTCCATGGTATTCTTTGCATTTTTCTCAGAAACCACATTTCTGCAGCCATCAGATGCTTTTCAGCTTGACTGCTCATTGTCCAAGTTTCACATCCATACAAAAGAACAGGCTCTATGTATCCCCTCAACACTCTTTTTTCTCGTTTCAATTGACATCTTTTTATTGGTCAGAATGTTTTTCATCTTGCTAAAGGCTACTTTCGCCATGGAGATTCTTGATCTAATCTCTTCAAGGCATCTCCCATCAGATGTTATGACTGTTCCAAGATAATTGTACCGATTCACTTGTTGAAGAATATTTCCATTTACTTGTATATTACATTGTGGTACTTCGTTCTTCCTAGTGATGACCATAACCTGAGTCTTTTTACAATTTAATTCTAACCCCAGTTGCTCACTGTGTACAATAAGCGCATCTACTAATTGTTGCAGGTCCTGCGCATTGTCTGCAATTAATACTGTATCATCTGCATATCTAATGTTATTGATGTTTCGTCCTCCAATGCTGATTCCATTTAGGTCTTCTACATTTCTGAAAATATTTTCACTGTATAGGGAAAAAAGATCTGGAGACATCACACATCCCTGCCTAACACCTCTCTTAATTGGCTGATACTGTCCCACTTCATTATCAATCCTTATTGCAGTTTGTTGTTTCCAATATATGTTTTTTATAAGTCTAATGACTTTCCCATCAATTTGTAGATCTGCAAACATATCCACCATGTTGACATGTCTAACTCTATCAAAAGCCTTTGTATAGTCAATAAAGCAAAGATGTATATCCTTGTTTACTTCTATAGCACGTTCAATAACTTTTCGTAGCATATACACAGCATTTACTGTACCTTTTCCTTCTACAAACCCACATTGTTCTTCCCATATTTCAGGTTGTATCTTCTTCCTCACTCTTTGCATGATAATTCTTAGCAAAATCTTTGTGATGTGACTCATTATACTAATTGTTCTATGTTGATCACATTCCAAGGTTCCTGATTTCTTTGGGATTGCATTAAATACAGAGTTACATAATTCAGGAGGTATATCTCCAGTATCATATAATGTGTTCATCAGTCTGGTGACTTGCTCTAGTCCAAATTCTTCTAAAGCTTTAATCATTTCTGTTGTGATGTTATCTGCACCGGGGGCCTTGCCAGCTTTCATATGCTTAAGAACATTTCGAACCTCCATCTCCAAAATTGGCGGTCCTTCATTATTAAATCTAATATCATACTGTTCGTCTCTGTTATCATCATAAAGGTGTTTCACATAATCTGTCCATACATGTAGAATCTGGTCTTTCTCTATTTTGATTTTGCCATCTTCAGTTTTTAGACACCCTGTTGATGTACTTGTTCTTTTATTAGTAAGTTTCTGAATTCTTTTGTGCACTAATTTGGTATTTTGACTGTTGTGTTGGTTTTCAATTTCTAAGCACTTTTCCTCAAGCATTGCTTCTTTTGCCTCCTTACATAATATTCTGACTTGTCTGTGAATTTCTTCATATTTGACAGAATTATTTTTGTTGAATCTTCTTGTTTCCATGAGGTGTAAAATTTCTTCAGTCATCCATTTCTTACGACCCACCTTCTTTAATTTTGGAATAGTTGTTTCTGCAGCCACACTGATTGAATTCTTCAACGTTTCCCATTGATCATCCACATCCTGGAAAAGGATCTCTAGATCAGACAAAATTTCAAATCTGTTCTGTACTTCTATGTTGAATTTGTTTTGTATTTCCTTGTCATTACTCAATGTACACAAATCATATTTAGTGTTTCCTGTTATATACTTGACTTTCTTCAACTTTGTCCTCAATGTTCCTGTGAGTAATCTGTGGTCACTATAACAATCAGCACTGGGAACTGTTTTTGCTAGTGTTAATGCGTTTCTAAATCTTCTGCTAATCAGAATGTAGTCAATCTGGTTTCTAATCCTGCTATCAGGACTCCTCCATGTCCATAATCTTCTAGGGTGTTGCTTGAACCAGGTGTTTCCTACAATCATTTCCTGTTCTTTTGCCCACTCTACGAGTCTGTATCCCCTTTCATTTCTCTCTCCTAAACCATAGTTTCCTACTGTGTATCTATCCCCTTGATTTCCTATTTTTGCATTGAAGTCCCCTATTATGATGTTTATTTCTGAATTTTTACATTACTTTAAGGCAGACTCTATGTCATTATAAAATTCTTCTACACTATCTTCACTGGATTCTCCTGTTGGGGCATATACTTGAATAATATTTATGCTAAAAGGTCTGCCACTTAATTTAACTAGTAGAACTCTGTCCGACACGGCCCAATATCCTTGAACAGATTTTTCTGTTTTCCGGTCCAAAATAATTGCCACTCCTCTATGACGATCTTCACCTCCAGAATAAATAATCTTGAAATCTTCCTCTATCTTGATGCCTGCTCCTGTCCATCTCGTTTCGCACATACCTAAAATATTAATTTTTTCCCTTTCAATTTCTTGTTTTATGTTCTCTAATGTTCCGTCGTTGTTTAACGTCCTAACGTTCCAAGTTGCTAATTTTAACGTCTCTGTCCTTGTCTTGCGATGATCAGTCTTTAAGCGAATCATGATATACTAGGCACTTGTAAAGAGGTAGTTTGCCGTTGCTTTCCTCTATGGCAGTGACCTTACTGGTCGGAGACCGCAGCCATTGACTCAAGAAGAGTTCCTCTGCCTGCCGTCGTGAAGCTCGAGGCCATGGCCCACAATATCTGTCGGCTGCCCTCAAATTTTCATCCACCACCTGCCTTCCGTGGCTTCTTTTGAAAACTTCCAATAAAAGGAACACAAAATAACATCACATAATCCACAGGAAAACACTATTCACAGGAAATCCATAGGAAATCGCACGAAATCCAAAGGATATCACTAAATAGCGTCCCTCCGAAAAGTAACGCTTCATTTTGTCCCCATTGTACCGGAAGTCTATATACTTGATGAGTCATACAAGTAAAATTCTATTAACAATTATAATGGGAGGACTTCATAAGACAATAGAAGAAGAGATTAACATGGTACAAGCTTGATTTAGGCAAGGGTGAAGAACAAAGATCACAAACTAAATATGTGGTTAATAATAGAAAAGTGTAGATAATTTAACGTAAACTTATTCTCATGTTATCTGGATTATTCTAAGGCATTCGACCTGTTTCAACATCAGAAGCTTTGAGAAATCATGAGGGATATGGACTTTCCATCACATGTAGTACAAATCATAAAAAATGCTCTATCTATATCAACAAGCAGCGGTTAGAATAGATGTCGAGATATCAGAGTGGTTTGACATCAAGCAAGAAGTCTGTCAGAGCTGTGTGCTGTCAGTTTATTTGTTTAACCTGTACGACGAAAACTTAAAGAGAAATATCAGAGATGATATAAACAGGGAGCAATATGATGCCCTAAATATCGGTGGTCATGACATACCAGAGATTCGGTATGCTGATGATACAGTATTACTGTCCACGTCACAGACTGGTTTAGAAGACCAATAAACTCAACCAAAAAGAATAGTGAAAATTATAACTTACATCTGAACCTAACAAAGACAATGCACACAGATTAAACTACTATGGATACAGAAATATATGTTAATGAGGAAACATTAGAGGTAGTGAAATATTTCGAAAATCTCTGGTGATTAATTACCAACAATGGTGACACAATGAAGGAAATTAAAAGACGAATATCTATAGCTCTTCAAAAGATAAGACAGCTGGATAAATTGTGGAATAGGACAGATAGAATTACAACAGTTAGATTTTTAAGAGTATGCATCTTTCCCATTGCAACATAGGCCTGTGAGACCTGGACACTTACTGAACAAACTGGACAGAGCAGGAATATAAATATTATATACGGGTTCTGAGAATGTCTTGGATACAGAAAAGAATAAATGCAATCATACGACAAGAACTGAACATTTAAGTAAGTTGGCTCCTACAGACGATAAGACAAAGACAATTGACATATTGTGGCAACATGAAGCGTGATGAAAATTTGGAGAGAACAGTAATGGACGAGTATATAATCCGGGAGAGCAGGAGAGGAAGGTCAAAGAGAAGAAGGGTGCAGGATGTGGCAGATGATCTCCAGATGGGTGTATCGGACGAGGGACATCTTGATTATCATCGAGAAGTTAACCGGACGTTTTTTTTTTTTTTTCCGCATATCCTGTCAACATCAGCATCTCTCATCTGATTGCTGATTTCTTGGCACGATTACACTCAGTAGTTTTCCATTGCTTTCTGAGCGGACGGCTCACATACCCCGTAAGTTACCAATGCGGCGAAAACCGTACCGATTCTCACGCAAGTTACGTTCCTCACGTGAAGATACGGGAATACGGAGAAAGTAGCTAACACCTAGGCCAGGGAGACCGGCGGACGGTTGTTAGGGGACCGAATTTCTGTAAGTGGCATGATAATGAATGAATGAGACAGAGTACATATTTCTGGCTGTGGTGCTATTACAACGGTTGTAGTGGGTTATTACAACGGCTGTAGTGGGTTATTAAAACGGCTGTAATGGGTTATTACACCGGCTGTAGTGGGTTATTACAACGACTGCAGTGGTTATTACAACGGCTGTAGTGGATTATTACAACGCTGTAGAGGATTATTACAACAGCTATAGTGGGTTATTACAACAGCTATGGTGGGTTATTACAAAAGCTATGGTGGGTTATTAGAACGGCTGTAGTGGGTTATTAGAACGGCTGTAATGGGTTAGTACGACGGCTATAGTGGGTTATTACAACGGCTGTAGTGGATTATCACAACGACTATTGTGGCTTATTAAATGGTTATAGTGGGTTATTATAACGGCTGTAGAGGGTTATTACAACGCTGTAGTGGGTTATTACAACGGCTGTAGAGGGTTATTACAACGGCTGTAGTGGGTTATTACAACGGCTGTAGTGGGTTATTACAACGGCTGTAGAGGGTTATTACAACGGCTGTAGTGGGTTATTACAACGGCTGTAGAGGGTTATTGCAACGGCTGTAGTGGGTTATTACAACGGCTGTAGTGGGTTATTACAACGGCTGTAGAGGGTTATTGCAACGGCTGTAGTGGGTTATTACAACGGCTGTAGTAGGTTATTACAACGGCTGTAGAGGGTTATTACAACGGCTGTAGTGGGTTATTACAACGGCTGTAGTGGATTATTACAACGGCTGTAGAGGATTATTACAACGGTTGTAGTGGGTTATTACAACAGCTGTAGTGGGTTATTAAAACGGCTGTAATGGGTTATTACACCGGCTGTAGTGGGTTATTACAACGACTGCAGTGGGTTATTACAACGGCTGTAGTGGGTTATTAGAACGGCTGTAATGGGTTAGTACGGCGGCTATAGTGGGTTATTACAACGGTTGTAGTGGGTTATTACAACGGCTGTAGTGGGTTATTACAACGGCTATGGTGGGTTATTACAACAGCTTTGGTGGGTTATTACAACGGTTGTAGAGGGTTATTACAACGGCTGTAGTGGGTTATTACAACGGTTGTAGTGGGTTATTACAACGGCTGTTGAGGGTTATTACAACGCTGTAGAGGGTTATTACAACGGCTGTAGAGGTATTACAACGGCTATGGTGGGTTATTACAACGGCTGTAGCGGGATGTCACAATAACAGTAGTAGATAGATTACATGCTTCTGGAGTTTAGCTGAGTTGAGTTAGGAACCGATATCACTGCACTCAGGACATTCCCATACGTGCTCCGTCCCCTCGTTCAACAGGCCAGCGAAGAGTCATACTACTAATCGTTTCCACCGCTATCTGATTTAAAGTTATCCTGGTCTTCCCTCTCAGTTTTGAGATTCTTCCAGAACCCCTGCCGATCCCCTGCAATCTCATTCTTTCCACATATGGGTTCTCAATCTGTTCTCCGCCTTCTCTACACGGTACCACAAGCGCACGACCACCTCCCCCTTGTCCAGGCAATCTACCACCAAGAGGTGCATTCTCTGCCAGCCTGTCAACCTTTTCAATCCCCCCCCCCACCCCCGCATCCCCGCACGGCCATAGCAAAATATCCATACAATTCTCACAATCTCACAATCTGTGACCTCTGAAGCGACGAGAGCCATTCCACACGAAACATTCCTTTCTCCACCTTACTAAGAATACTCTTTGAATCCGTAATGAATACAGCGTGTGTTGCAGTAGTCTCCTCTAGTCACCGGAATGCCGCTGTTACTTCCCCCACCTCCATTCTCATGCTGAAGATCGTAGCTCATATGCCAGACTCTCCGTTTTCAAGACTCGCCCATTAGCCTTTGCAATAAAACCCCAACTTCTACGCCTGTTTCTCACCACTGACCCATCGGTGTAGATGACTATATGAACTTGATGTGTATTACTCTAGATCAGTTTTTGCACTTCAAACTCAGTGCGGCCCACTGCCCATTTTCTGCACTCACGACCCAGTGTTACAATTACATTGTGCCAGTCCATCATTTTTCTGGTTTTAGTGGGTTATTACAAAGGCTGTAGCGGGTTAATACATAGGTGTTATCGGGTTATTACAATAACAGGATTAGACAGATGACATGTTTCCGTCTGTAGCGGGTTATTAGAACAGCTTTAGTGGGTTATTACAATAACAGTAGTAGACAGAGTCCATTTTCCCGGCTGTAGTGGGTTATTACAATAGCAGTAGAAGATAGATTACATGTTTCGGGCTGTAGTATGTTATTACAATAACAGTAGTAGACATATTACAAGTTTCTAGTTGTAGTGTGTTATTTCAACAGATGTACTGGATATTACAACGACTGTTCTGGATATTACAACGGCTGTACTGGATATTACAATGGCTGTACTGGGTATTACAATAAGGGTTGTAGACGAACTATGTGACTGCTGTTGTGCTGGGGTATTATTATGTCCCAAGCTGAAGTGCGTTAACACAATAACAGCTGTAGAAAGAGCCCACGGCTTCGGCTTGAGTGGATCAACACACCGAGTCAAGACAAATGAAAGTGGAATAGGTCAGCTGTGCAAGAACACAATCATAAATAGCAGAATGGAAGTTGCGGGAAGAATGCCTGCTTCAGCACGCAAACCACACAGATACACACACAAGACAGAGATATAAATATATTAAACACAACAAACATGTCGAGTAATGTTTGTTCTGGAGACTTCTAAATCCTAAAGTACAACTATCAAACCATCGACCAATTGCCGCGAGCTCTATAGGTCAGCTGACAGGAAGTGACGCAGTGAGAAAGGCAACACGCCTGTTGGGGTTAGGGGTCAATCTCTGGACGGAAGACACGCGTGGGATAGTTACGAGACAAAGCAGGGATAAGGCACACACACAGACACATGGGAATAACACGCGAGTGAGGGTTGGGAGGAGACAATTGTAATTATTTAATTAAAACTGAAACCGTTAAATGAAACCTTAATGGAGATTAAGGCCTTGCGAGAAAAGAGAACCCACATGAAAAGTGAGGTAGTTGT
Organism: Cepaea hortensis; assembly: GCA_963921405.1. Classification (NCBI taxonomy): domain Eukaryota; kingdom Metazoa; phylum Mollusca; class Gastropoda; order Stylommatophora; family Helicidae; genus Cepaea; species Cepaea hortensis. The sequence continues at coordinate 2,611,355 of OY992888.1, read as the reverse complement.
CCCTATGTATCATGTAATGTCCTTCGTAAAAAGTGCAAGAAGTACATGCCCTGACCTGATGATGATGGTGATGGTAATGATGATATTGGTGATGGTGAGGATGATGATGGTGATGGTAATGATGATATTGGTGATGATGATGATGATGTCGGTGATGGTGATGACTGTAATGATGAGAGTGATGACTGTGCTGATGGTGGTGGTGTGGTGATTGTGACGATGATGATGATGAAAATGATGACGGTGATGATGATAATGATGATGGTAATTATAATATTAGTGATGATGATGATGACAACGACGACGACGATGATGACCATAAACAATGTTATTGAACTATAGACATCGTTTTGTCTCTCTGTAGGGAATTCCATAGCTCTGCTAGTCAAGTCTCGTGATAGAGTCTATGTGAAAGTTCACTCTCCATCCAGCGTTCAAGGAGACGGTCTGAACAGATACACGACCTTCACTGGCTACCTGGTTAGCCTATAGATTAGCCTGTTACATGTCAGCAATAGATTGGCCTGAGAACATGTCAACAATAGATTAGCCTGTGAACAAGTGATGGGCAGTATCCGGCAGGCAGAGAGACTTCAATATACAAGGCAGACTGCCCAGACATGCGTACACGTGACATTAAAACTGACATGTCCATTGACAGGAAAATATGTCTAAAACAATAAAGTACATCATGTTAAATTGTGTTCTTTTTGTGATTTTGGTTTGATGGGTTGTCAAGGTAGCTGCGATTACGTTTAAACACTTCCCACATTAGTCTAGTGTGTCCTTTCTTGTAAGAATGTTCACTCATGTGTGTGTGTGTGTATGTGTGAGTTGTGTGTGTGTGTGAGTTGTGTGTGTGTGTAGTTGTCAGTGCGAGGTTTATCATCATTAAATGTCCTGCAGAAGCGAGGGCAAGCTTTATCTGATATCATATAATATCAATCGAAGTTTATAGTCAGAATATTCCAGCAAGTGTCTGGCAAGCTACAACACCCCATTACGTGTGACCATCAAGGGTTTTTGGATGTCACCAAACCTGCATTTCATGAAGGTATTCTCTATATCATTATAACATTAATCGATGCTGTCATCATTGCTGTCTGCTTGGCGCATGAAGTTGTATGGCGTTGACATCAGCATGTCTTCCACTCAACTTCACCAGTAACACTCTGTCTGATACAGTCCAATATCCTTTGATCGACTTTGATCTCACTATATCTTTTTCAATTGCTACCCCTCGCTGTTTTCTCTCTCCACCAGAAATGATTATATATATATATATATATATATATATATATATATATATATATATATATATATATATATATATATATATATATATATATATATATTCATTCATTCAGTAGCATGTCCTTTGAAGAACCTCGCACCCATAACAACCTTTCGGAAAAGCTCTCGATCATAAGCTAGTTAGTTAGTTAGTTAGTCGACAGATCATCCTCGTTGCACATCGAACCATTCAGTCCATAAGTGCTCGGATCCCCTCCTCAGCAAATCCCGCAGCGTGTAGCGTCTAACGACGCCAGTTCTGTGTTGGTTCATCAATCTTCTTTGGCTTCCTGCGTAGTGTTCTTGTTTGGCCACCCCTCTTTTAATTTGCTGCTCCCGCAGTCTGGCCATTGTTGTAGATTCACAGTCATCACTTGGTTCTCGCAAAAGTCTCACTTCTCGTAGAGCATTCAGAATGTCAGCCTGGTCCATGGCGCGTCCGCCCTCCACAGTAACCTCACCTGCGAGCTTGTCAGCCCGCTCATTTCCTTGTACTCCCGCATGACCTGGCACGAAGATGAAACTAATCTTTGCCAGCCGAGACCGCTTCAGAGGCAGCAACCATTCTCTTCGGATCGACCCCTCCTCTATCCTCTTGATCATGTTCATTGAGTCGCTAAGGAAAGAAGCCCTATTGAATGTCTGTGTCTCGAGCCATGTTATTGCTTTACTTACTGCCATGACTTCCATGGTCAGGCTACTTGTGGTTTCAGTGAAAGCACCAGAGTCCTCCTTCACAATTCTCCCTCCGGCCCGAGCTGTAAAGGCCCATGAGCTTCTCACATGTCGGACGACCGACCCATCTGTGTAGATGACCGCGTCACCGTCTAGCGAATTCTCGAAAATCAACGCTTGTACTTCAGCCTCAACAGCAGCCGGATTTTCTTGTCTGCATTTTCTATCTATTTGGATGCAAACTGAAAAGGATGTGCAGAAATCTGTTGGCACTTGAACCCACTCCTCGCCAGGTTCTAAGTCCTCAAGTGAACACACCTGTTGAAGAATGTCTTCGGCTTGACCCATCCACGACCGTCCTCTTTTTAACCTGCTGCCCTTCACCTTCCTAATTTCATTATGCAGTGGATGTTGTGTGTTTGCGTTAATTCTGAGGTAGGCGCGTGCCCTGCAAACTTGTATTCTCTCTTCAATGGTTGAAAAATCAAGAAGGTAGCGCATCGCACTGCATGCTGTATCACTTGTACATCCAAGAATAATGTGCATAGCTTCATTCTGTATCCTTTCCATCCTTTCTATCTGCTTATGGCTGAGAGTCAGGATTGCCATTGCATACTCCAAAACAGACATGACCAGCCCCTCGTACAGAAGACATAGATGGCGCTGCTCACAGTTTGCTGCCGCCATCACCCGCATCGCTAGCCAAACCCCGCTTGGCCTTTGTTATCACCTGGTCTATGTGCACATTATAAGCAAGGCTTCGATCAAACCGTATCCCCAGGTAATTCATTGCCTGCGTTCTTTCCACCGTCTCTGAACACAGCATTACAGTTGGTGTTGGATTGTTGACAATATGATTATTCAACGAGAACCAAGTCACTGTTGCCTTTGTTGGGTTGACCATTGCCCCAGCTTTATCACACCAAGTACTTATGCGATTGAGTTCGGTTTGTAGTTCCACAGCAACCTCCTCTCTATCCTTACCCTGACGATACACTAAAACATCATCGGCATATGACAATGTCCTGCCAGGTCCAGTGATCTGCTCACTGGTGATTCTCACTGTGTAGGCGTTGAACAGTACCGGAGATAATGGTGATCCCTGTGGTAGGCCAGGATATATTGTTGTTGGTTCCGAAGTCCAACTGCCACATCTAAAAACTACTTTCCGTTGGAAGAGGGCTGCAGCGATCCAACTAAGGAGGAATGGACTTACGTTTAGTTCAAGAAGCTGAAACATTAAAAAATCCAGTGGTACTCTGTTGTATGCGTCCTCAAGATCAATCGCTGCAGCGACGGTTTCAGTGCCTGAGTGGAAACCTTCATAGACATCATGGGCAAAGACTGCTGCATTGGTCCAGGTTTCTCTTTTTGGACGGTACCCACCCAGGGTAGGTGGGAAAACACCTTGCCTCTCTAGTTGGCTTGATATTTTCCTGGCAATTACCTTCTCCAGCAGCTTGCCTATTGTATTCTGCATGGTTATAATTCGATATCCCTGAATTTTTTTGTGGTCTTTGTCAGGCTTCGGCAAGGGAATCAGGGAATCGATCATAAGCAAGATGTCCCTCGTCCGGTATACGGAGATGGAGATCATCCGCCACATCCTGCACCCATCTTCTCTTTGGCCTTCCTCTTCCTCTCTTTCCAGGCATATATCCCTCCATTATTGTTCTCTCCAAACTTTCGTAACGTTTCAAGTGACCTCAGTATTTCAATGTTCTGTGTTTTATCGTCTTTAATAGCCAGCCTTCTTCATTATTCAGATCTTGAAGTATGGATGCATTTGTTCTGTTCTTTACCCAAGATATTCTTAGAACTCGTCTATAACATTTATATTCAAAGGCATTTATGCGCTGTTCAGCTTATTTAGTAATTATCCAGGTATCACGGGATATGTTACAATGTGAAAGATGCATGCTCTTAAAAATCCAATTTGTGTAGTTCTATCTGTCCCACTCCACAAATTATTCAGTTGTTTTAGTCTTTGAAGAACAATAGATATTCGTCTGTTAACTTCTTTCAGTATGACACCATTGGTGGTAATCAATGACCCACGATATTGGATATTTTCTATCACCTCCAAATTTTCCTAAATAACATACATTTCTTTCTCCATAGTAGTTTTACCTGTACGCATTATCATTGTTTTTGCTGTGTTAAGGTATAAGTTGTGATTTTCACTAACAATTGGGTTGAGGTTATTAGGTTTCCTATACCATTCCATGTTGTGGATAGTAATACTGTATCATCAGTATATCGAATCTTCAGTATGTCATGGCCACCGATATTTAGGGCATCATATTCCTCCCTGATTATATCATCTTTGACATGTCTCAATATATTTTCGGCGTACAGGTTAAACAAATAGGGGGACAACACGCAGCCCTGACGGACTCCTTGCTTGATATCAAACCAATCTGATGCCTCGCCATCTATTCAGACCACTACTTGTTGGTCTATATAGATAATCTTTATTTCTCATGATTTCCCAAAGTTTCTGATTTTGTACACAGTCAAATGCCTTTGAATAACCCACAAAACATGAGAATAGATTTACATTAAATTCTCTGCACTTCTCTATTATTAATCGCATGTTGAGTATGCGATCTCTTGTTCCTCTTCTTTGTCTAAATCCAACTTGAACCACGTTAATTTCTTCCTCCATTTTCTTACGAAGTCTTCCCATTATGATTTTTAGTAGAATTTTATTTGCATGACTGATCAGGGCAACAGTTCTATAGTTGGTGCATAATTTCGGGTTGCCCTTTCTTGGTATTGGAGTGAAGATAGTTCTCTTCCAATCTTTTGGACATATACCATATTTCCATATCTTTTTACATAATGCGTGAGATTTGTATGCTTTCTTCTCCCCCCGTTGTAATCAGTGCATCTGGTATTTCATCAAATCCAGGTGATTTACCATTCTTCAGGTTCTTTATTGCACATGTATTTTCATCTAGTGAGGGTTCAGTTTATGTCTCTGCTATCATTGGTTCATGTATGTCTTCATATCCTCACTGTCATTCATATCATACATTCCACTGCAGTATTCCTGCCATATCTCCAGAATTTGTCTAGAATCTGTTAAGGTATTTCCCAACTTGTCAAAGAAAACATTTAATTGAGGTTGAACACTTCTTGTTAACAACGTCATTTCTTTGAATATTTCGTTATCTCTTCCAGTGTTATGATATTGCTGTATTCTGGTATAGCAATCTTGTATATATTGGTTTTTGTGGTTTCTTGTGTTCTTTCTTATTTCTCGAGTTAAAGATGTATACTTCATCCTGCTGTTATCGGATTCACCTCCTTTCTGTTTCAGTTCCCTTCGTTGTTTTATTAATTTTAACGTGTTTGATGTAATCCATGGCTTATGGTGCTTTTTCGTAGTCGGAATTAAATATATGGCTGCTGTTATCAAGACATCTCTAGCTTGTGTCGTGTCCTCCTGTAAAGTGTCGTCCCTGGAGTGAGGAGAGTCAACACCCACATTATGATATTTTTTCCCTATCAATATCCTGGAAAATCCACCAGCTTCCGTCCAACACACTCCATCAGCCCGTGGACACCTTTTCCTATCACTCTCTCAGTGTCGTACTATGTCCCCTCTCATACTTCCCCAACGCAACATACTCAACAACCTTGCTTCTAAAAATTAATAAAGATTAATTTATTAAAAAGAAAAATGTAACGTATATGAGACGTGTATGCGAAGAAAATGTGTGTCGTGTATTTTAATGTAAATGTATAGGTCAGACCACAGAGTTCATGTTCAGAGTCCACTCATCATGGCAAGGATCACAAGACATCACAAGACTCATCACAAGGGACCTCACCGAAGTCGTGTCCTTCTCTCCAGACATGTCCTCCTCCAGGAGCTCTGATGACCATGAGATCTGAATCCCATGTAAATATAATCCGTGAAAAAATACTATTATTGTTCCTAACACAATGGTTCCTAATAGTTTTAGAGAAACCACGATCTCATAATTCTGCACAGTGAAAAATAATGGAACTCTGTCTCATGAACATGACGGTTTCTTCTAGCGAAATGTTCTATATTTTCACTCACAGTCATAGTCATAGTATAGACTAAAATGGCTTGCTTTATTTACTAGATATTGTCTGACAGTTCTGATTTCCTTGATACGTGGAACAACTACACTTCAATGTTTGGTTTCATCTAATGTGACCATCAGTTCCTACTGATCTAGTTCCACGTGGGCTGAACATCCATCACTTCAGGTGTGTTAAAGACTGGTATGAACTCATGTAGGATACTTATACCATTCAGCTCCACCGAGCCATGGGTATCAGCTTCTTCTAGCACCGACCCATTTAGAAGGTGGCTGGCCAATCTTTCTGCATCATAATTTATCCGGGATCGGATTTTTCATTGGTTCCGGGTTCTTCATTCAACCCAGAGGGAACCTGTAAAATAAATCATACAACTGGTGATAGCCTCCCCGTCACTGATCTCTATTAGATGATCGTGGCCATCGGCCTCGCTCAGAAAATACAGTGAACCTAAACTGTCAGGGACAGATGACTGAACACAGAGATTTACATCAGGCCAAGACAAGAAAAAAAAAAAAAAAACAACCAACAGCGTGCGGAACTCCCCCACCAGGGAGCACCCACTGGAATATCCCAATTATCCCTCATTACTCAATTCTCAACTAGTAAAGTTTATCAACACTTCACTAATCTATTTTCAACTAACAGTGCTAATCATCACACTCTAGTTTTAACAAGACCACTGCCTATATTAATTAGGCCTAAATAGACTATATTGACTACCTTATTCAAAACCGCCTCATTCCGGGATGGCTACTACACTTTGCCATAACCACACATGCTAGTTAATATTAAATTAATCTAACACTGTAGAGCTCTCCCACAAACACGTCCATCATAATCCACGGTTTTGGTCAACACTGTTTCTCCCAATCATGGTTTAAGGCAAAACCTAAAATTGGTCACGTGACGGTATTGATGTCCAGCAGGTGTTATTTGGGCATATCATCCATTGTCAAGAATCTATCCTCCCTGGCTTAGTCACTGTCAGAGTTGTCATCACTTGTTTAGACATCCCCCACCAAGCTAGCGAGTTACTGTATGATCCCAACAACAGTTTCCACAACAAACTGCCAATCTGCTGTCGAGGGGTGACAATCCCAGCCATCCTTCCATTTTATGTCGGGAAATTCTAAATGACAGACGGACTGTTTTCTTCCGAGCTGAGTACTTCCGCTCTCAATCCAACCTGTTTATGAACTGTCCAAGCGCTGTATGATTCAGCGCACTCACTTCCACTACACATCTGCAGCTGTTAACTCTGCCCGACCTGTGATGGTTGACATCCGATTGTAACCAGGATCCGACGGGTTCCATCTGTATTCGAATGTTGACAAACTGTCAAAGCGATGCAGGGACCCGTCTTACTCACCACCGAGTGTTCCCAATCCGTCGACCAGATGTAAACACGTGCAGTTACATTTTCTGGATTTGTTGAACCAACCTTTGGCCTCGACCAGGCCGCTAATACAGAACGCCTGTTATTCTCATCACTGGTTAAATCATGTTGGTCTATTATGTGACACTTGTACTGCCAGTTCAACAGCTGTCATGTCCCCATGTATAAACATCAACACCTCACAACGATTCTTCAGTTCTATGTTGTATGTATCTGGTATTATTGTGAGATCAAAACGAAGTTGCCTCGGTCTTCAGGTAAGCATTTTGAGATTTACTTTCACATCTGCATCTAATAACTGATGATCTGTATCACAGTCTGCACTTCGTAGAACAACTAAATATTGGTGGTCATAACGTACCAGAGATTCGGTATGCTGATGATACAGTATTACTATCCACATCACATAATGGTATAGAAAACGTAATAACCTCAACTTAATTGAATAGTGAAAATCACAACTTATATCTTAACATAGCAAAATCAAAGATAATGCATACAGATAAAACTACTATGGAGAAAGGAATATATGTTAACGAGGAAAAATTGGAGGTTGTGGAAAATTTTGAATATCTTGGGTCATTGATTAGCAATAATGGTGATGCAATGAAAGAAATTAAACGACGACTATCAATTGCTCTTCAAAGACTAAGACAACTGAATAAATTATGGAATGGGACAGACATAACTACAAAAATTAGATTTTTAGGAGCATGCATCTTTCCCATTGCAACATACGCCTGTGAGACCTGGACACTGACTAAACAAGCTGCACATCGCATAAATGCCTTTGAATATAAATGTTATAGACGAGTTCTAAGAATATCTTGGGTAAAAAAACGAAAATATGCATCCATACTTCAAGAGCTGAATATTGAAGAAGGTTGGCTTTTTAAGACGATAAAACACAGAAAATTGAAATATTTTGGTCAGTTGAAACGTCACGAAAGTGTGAAGAGAACAATAATGGAGGGGTATATGCCTGGAAAGAGTGGAAGAGGAAGGCCAAAGAGAAGATGGGTGCAGGATGTGGTGGATGATCTCCACGTGGGACATCTTGCTTATGATCGAGAGGTTTTCCGGAAGCTTGTTATGGGAGCGAGATGCTGAAAAGGACATGTCACTGAATGAATGAATACTATTGTTTTTTAAATAATAAAAAATTTAAGAAGTAAAATATCAAAAAGATTAAAATTAAAAATCGGAAAATATTAGGTCAATAAAAAAATAAAGAAAAAAAAAGAAAAGAAATGAATAGTGTAGAATCATCAGACACATTTACAAGTAAAAAAAAACGTGTTAGACCTGTCTCTGTGTAAGACTTGCCTATCTATAGGACATGTATCCGCTAGAGCAGGGGTGGGCAAACTACGGCCCGCCAAGTGATTTTATGCGGCCCGCGAGGGCATTTAGAAATAAAAAAAATTAATTCGTTTTTAAGTTATTTTGTTATTTAAGTTATTTTACAGAATTTCGTGTACCGTTATGATGAGTGTCAATAACAAACATAAAATTGAAGCTGAATGTTTTTAATGATGAACGGACAACTAAGTACTGTTTTATAAAAGTTGGTAGCAAATCAGTTTGCTTGTTATGTCGTGAGTCAGTGGCTGTCTTCAAGTAGTACAACTTAAAAAGATATTATCAACCAAAACATTCCGATTTCGGATACAATTTAACGACCGAAGAGAAGGAAAGGAAAAGTTGGTGAAATATTTGGAGAAACAGGAAAATCTTTTCACTAAGCAGTCTTCAATTCAAGATGCTGCAACTCAAGCTAGTCTTGTGCTGTCACACAAAATTGTAAAACAGAACAAGCCATTTTCTGATGGCGAGTTCATCAAGGCAAGGAATGTTTGCTAGATGCAGCAAACATTATGTGTCTTGAAAAAGAAAAGAAAAAACAGATTTGACAACATTACTTTATCAAGGAGAACTGTGGTCAGACGTATTGACAAGATCAGCGACGATTCGATGCATAAACTTCAAGATGCAAGTAAACAAGTTTTGTGGTACTCTCTTGCATTGGATGAGAGTACCGATGTACATGATACTGCCCAATTATTGATATTTATACGTGGAATAAACACTTCTTTCAAACTCACTGAAGAGTTACTGAGTGTTGAGTCACTCCAAGACACATCCACAGGCAATGATATATTCAATGCTGTTACTAACTGTATTGAAAGAACTGGGTTGGTTTGGAACAAGATGGCAAGTGTTACAACTGACGGGCCGGTCTCTCTGGCTGTGGGGTTACAACACTTTCTCTCTGTAATCCCGTTTATCACGCAGAGTCTCGTAGCGGAGCGAGAGCTGAGGCGGTTCGACCCCCGCTCGTGACTTGCGGGATACTGAGCCGGCCGCTCAGAAAGCAATGGCAAACTACTGAGCGTAATCTTGCCAAGAGATCAACATACAGCTGAAAGATGCTGGTGTTGACAGCTAAGTCCTGTAAAGGATATGCTAAAAAAAAAAAAAAAAAAAACAACTGACGGATCTTGTGCTTTGACTGGACAAAAATGTAGGTCTGGTAAAGTTGATAAGAGATCAGATAAAAGCAGAATATCCAGACCACAGATTATTACCATCTCACTGTGTGATTCATGAAGAAAGTCTGTGTAAAACTGTTTTGAATACCAAGCATGTTATTGCCCAGTTGTCAGTTTCATCAACCTCATCAGATCAAGAGGACTTAATCACAGACAGTTCAAGTCATTACTTGGAAACTGAACATTCCGATGTCCTGAACCACACCAATGTTCGATGGCTGAGTCTCGGCAAGGTGTTGAGGCTAGTGTGGGAACTCAGAGAAGAAATAGTGATGTTCATAGAGATGAAGGGCATTGCATGTGACTTTAATACTAACATTGTCAATAAAGAGTGGCAGTTAGACTTTATGTTTGCCATTGAAATTATGGAAAAGTTAAATGAACTGAATGTCAAACTTCAGAGCAATGGTGTGTTTGCACATGCATTGTATGTATATGTAAAGTCATTTCAGGCACAACTCTCACTGTTCTCCAGACAAGCAAGTGAAAAAAGATTGTGTCACTTCCCTTTGCTGAAACAAGAAACCATTTCTGGTGAAATGACTGAAAAATACAAAGCCCAATTAGATGCATTGATTGAAGAATTTGGATGGAGATTCCAAGATTTCAAGAAATTAGAGCCATAGTTCAATATTCTCAGTTCACCTTTTAGTGCAGAAGCTGATACAGCCACAGTAGGAGCTGCTTGACTTACAAGCAGCTCATGATCTGAAAGAGAAATTCAAGACATAAGGTTTGCTGGATTTCTATGGATCTTTATCACAAGAATGATTTCCCAACTTGAAAAACTTTGCAGCTAAACTATTATAATTATTTGGATCAACATACATTTGCGAACAAGTATTCTCTTGCAAATCTAAGAATAGGTCTTTATTGTCGGACTGCAACTTGCATGCGAATTTCAACAAGTAAACTTGCTCCAGATTTCAAGAATATTGTCAAATAGTGCAAACAGTTGCATACATCTCATTAGAAATCAACAACTGCAGTGACAATGTAGTCGCTGTGTGTCTAAATTAAAGCCATTGATAGATAATAAAGAATATTTGTTATAATAACAAGTTGTAAAATCGTGTTAACAAATTAATAAAAGTTTTTCTCCATATTGTCAAATATAATGTTTAAGTGTATAAGTAAAATAAAATTGAAATAATTAGTTATTTATACTGCTTAATTAATAACCTATAAATAATCAATAATTACTTATTGTGAAAGGTTGCTGTAAACAAAAAGATATATATATATATGTATATATATATATATATATATATATATATATATATACATATATATATATATATATATATATATATATATATATATATATATATATATATATATATATATATATGCGGCCCGCCAATAGCTTTACATGTGTCAATGCGGCCCTCTGCACGAAAAGTTTGCCCACCCCTGCGCTAGAGCAATGAAGACAAACGATGTATACACACCAAAGTGCTGGTGTAGTGCAAGTGTGCACAATTGAGACAAAAAGTCCAGAAAACATCTCAGCGCTTCTAATTGTGGTTAGTGTCCAGAAACGGCGCGAGCTAAACACTTCGTCTCTACTCTCCCACATTAAAACTTGTTGGTTGTAGTGTGTCCGGAATTTGTGAGTAGTATGACTTTTTGTAAGGGGGGGGGGGGGGGGGGGCTTATGTCTCGGGATAAGACCTCCATGTCAACCCCACTTTAGTCCTGATGTAATGATTTCAGATGGAAATATTAACCTCGCTATATAAGGTGTGGCAAACCCGTGTATTTCGTTATGAATATTAATACACGTCACTAAACATCTAGATAACAGTCCAATAACATATCTAGATAGTCACACCAGGTATGTGTTTATGATCTGAAAGTCTGACAATATCACCGCGTGTTGACAAATCACGTTTGGTCAATTACCAATAACCCGTATAAAATAATGTTTGGGACAGTCAACGAGCCATGTAGAGATACACAATTTGAAACACGCGGGATTATGCAGACAGATGTTGCAGTTGTTTTTGTGCAACTTGTAAACACTGGCTGCATATTTTCATTAAAAAAAAAAAAACAACAACAACAACAACAATTATGGTAAACTATCTCAGAAGACAACTAGCCAGTAAACATTCCCATATGTACGGCACGTTACACCTTCCTTGGGTATTTATCATGCCCATGTTAAACATTGCCTCAGATATTTTGCCCTGGCCATGCGGCTGTACGGGGGAATGAACAGGCTGATAGGCTAGCAAGGAAAGCACCTCTTGGTGGAATTTTGCCTATTGACAAGGGGGAGGTGATCATGCGCTTGTGGGACCAGGTGGAGAAGGCGGAGGAACAGACTGAGAACCCATACGTGGAAAGAATGAGATTGCGGGGGATCAGCAGGGGTTCTGGAAGAATCCCAAAACTGAGAAGGAAGCCCAGGAGAACTTTTAATCAGATAGCAGTGGGAACGATAAACGGTGTGACTCTTCGCTGGCTGTTGAACGAGGGGACGGAGCACATATGGGAATGTCTTGAGAGCAGTGAAGACGGTTCTCAACTCAACTCAAACATTGCCTCAGTGAGTCAGGTATTATTGATTATTTTTCATGCGTTTGAATGCTTATTGTTCTTTTGTTGTCAAAGATTAGCTTCATAAGAGATGTTGAATGAAAGAATGTATGAGAGGAAATAGAGAAGAAGGGCGGAATGTCAGACGGGCCCAATTCTTAACCCTTTGAAAATAAAGAATGTTCGTTCGTTCGTTAGTTGATCATCATCATCATCATCATCATCATCATCATCATCATCATCATCATCATCATCATCATCATCATCATCATCATCATCATGTGCCATGCCTATAAGCGTAGGCGGTCATGTTTTGCCATGTCACACCATCACGAGAGTCGTGGATCAGCTCAGTGTTCTTGTCTTGACCATGCCGCCTGGCCAAGCCATCCGGGTATTTACCTCCACCCCTTCCCCTTGTTCTCTTCCCCTCGATCTTGCCAGTTGTCACCAAATTCTCCATTGTTATTTTTTTCTGATAACGTGACCAAAAACTGTGACTGTCTATGTCTAATGACTCTAATCAGTTTACGTATTCCATTTGCATCTTGTAGGACTTGTTCATTGGTTTTTCTGTCAGTCCATGGTATTCTTTGCATTTTCCTAAGAAATTATATCTCCACAGCCATCAGATGATTTTCAGCCTGTTTGCTAATTGCCCACATACATACAAAAGCATGTGTTCTATGTAGCCCCATAACAATATTTTTTACTCATTGTAATTGACATCTGTTTATTGGTCAGTATGTGTTTCATCTTGCAAAAGGGTGCTCTCGCCATGGCGATTCTTGTCCTAATCTCTCCAAGGCATGTCCCATCAGATATTACGACTGTTCCGAGATGTTATCCAGATATTATTTCTTGTCCTAATCTCTCCAAGGCATGTCCCATCAGATATTACGACTGTTCCGAGATGTTATCCAGATATTATTTCTTGTCCTAATCTCTCCAAGGCATGTCCCATCAGATATTACGACTGTTCCGAGATGTTATCCAGATATTATTTCTTGTCCTAATCTCTCCAAGGCATGTCCCATCAGATATTACGACTGTTCCGAGATGTTATCCAGATATTATAGTAAAGCTAGCGTCATATTATTCTGTCAAAGCTGTGCACGCATGGGTACACCACCTCACTCACTGGGAAGTTAGGTATTGGTCATTATTTCAAAAATTCAGATATATGTCGCAGCTAAAGTAAGGCAGGGATTGTAACTAACATGGACCTTAGCTCCTAGTCAACCTAGCCTACAATGTGGACTATAACAGGTTCAGTAACGTCAAGATGGTCGCAGCTATACCGACCACATCATTAAACTTGAGTTTGATTTGTTCTACAAAATTATAGGGCCAGCTTGCATTGTGCTACATGGTATGGACATGGTAATTTATGCACTTTCATTTTAGAATAATAAATTTCAAGTGCTGTATAATGAAAATATTACTCATGAAGATACGTGAGAAAATATAACATAGACAAAAGAAAGGTGAAACACCAGCAGCAACAGTATACCCGATCACTGGCAGAAATATATAGATCCTTAAAGAAGTATGTGTGGGCGCTTCATAGACTACAGCATACAGTCGACAGTTACCCATGACACAATAACTAAATACCTGCAATAAATAAGTACCTATATCTAAGAGAGAGGATGGATACCAAACTCATTAGTATGTTCTGGGAAGTGTTGTATAGACATAAATACAGGTGACGATGCAATTTGACTGGCCACAACAATGCGTGGCTCGTGAACTGCCAACCTTCTTATGTGGTGTGATTGTGTGGGATAATCTGATTATGTGATGCGGTTATGAGGTGTGATTGTGTTGTGTGGTTGTGTGGTGTGGTGTTATTATGTGATGTGGTTATGAGATGTGGTTGTGTGGTGTGGTTGTGTAGTGTGATGTGGTTATGTGATGTGGCTGTGTGGTGTGGTTGTATGATGTGTTTATGTGATGTGGTTGTGTGGTAGGATGTTGTTATGAGGTGTGGTGTGGTTGCGTGGTGTGATTGTGTGGTGTGATTTGATTATGTGGTGTGGTTGTGTGGTGTGGTTGTGTGGTGTTATGTGATTATGTGGTGTGATTGTGCTGTGCGAAGTGATTATGTGATGTCGTTGTGTGGTGCAATGTGATTATGAGGTGTGGTTGTTAGTTGTGACGTGATTATGTGGTGCTTGTGTGATATTATGTGGTTATGTTGTGTGGTTGTTAGATGTGATGTGATTATGTGGTGTGGTTGTGTGGTGTGGTATGTGTTTATATGGTGTGGTTGTGGTGCGATGTGGTTATGTTGTGTGGTTGTTTATTGTGATTTGGCTCTGTGGTGAAGAAGTGTGGAGTGATGGTGGCTAAGATGTGTGATGTGGCCTTGTTGAGGGGTGTGGTTATGTAGTGTGTTTGTGTGATGTTGTGTAGTCATGTGACGAAGTTATGTATGGTGGTGTGGTTATGTTGTGTGGAGTGATGTGGTTATGTTGTGTGGAGTGATGTGGTTATGTTGTGTGGAGTGATGTGGTTATGTTGTGTGGAGTGATGTGGTTATGTTGTGTGGAGTGATGTGGTTATGTTGTGTGGAGTGATGTGGTTATGTTGTGTGGAGTGATGTGGTTATGTTGTGTGGAGTGATGTGGTTATGTTGTGTGGAGTGATGTGGTTATGTTGTGTGGAGTGATGTGGTTATGTTGTGTGGAGTGATGTGGTTATGTTGTGTGGAGTGATGTGGTTATGTTGTGTGGAGTGATGTGGTCATGTTGTGTGGAGTGATGTGGTCATGTTGTGTGGAGTGATGTGGTTATGTTGTGTGGAGTGATGTGGTTATGTTGTGTGGAGTGATGTGGTTATCTGGGATATTTGTCTGGTGTGGTTTGATACTATAGTGTGGCATTGTGGTGTGACTATATGATGGCACTATGAAGTGTGAGTATGTCTGTGGCATTGAACATTACATTGGTATGAAGCAGGTGTGTGAGGTATTGCCGTTAAATATGGATTCTGGTATCGGTTTACGATGAAAACACAATAATAATTACAATATTAATAATAATAATAATAATAATAATAATAATAATAATAATAATAATAAGATACGATCTGACGTGTGTCCCCTGTCTGGGCCAAAGCTATTCAGCCTATCGACAATAAGCGGCACGACCTCGTGGAGCAGGTGGCCACTGATTGACACGTGTAGTCTGTGTGAGAGCAAACAGCATGTCCCGAGATAATGACAACCCACGGTTCATCCATGTTCAGAACTGATCTACCGTGACCAATATGTGGGTACTGGTGGATTTATTGACTGATTGTATTGCCATTGCATGATATTATTATTATTATTATTATTATTATTATTATTATTATTATTATTATTATTATTATTATTATTATTATTATTATTATTATTATTCCGCGTTTCCATCCTGTTTCAGGATATTGCGGTCAACACCAGCATCTTTCAGCTGTATGTTGATTCCTAGGCTAGATTACGCAAACAGCACGCCACGACTTTCTAAGCGACCTGCCCCATACACTCGTAAGTCACTGGCGCGACTAGAACCCCTTCAGATTCTGCTCTCACGTCAACCACGAGAGTATTCGGGGTTACGGAGAAAGCTGCTAACTCCTCAGCCAGGGAGACCGGCATTATCATTATTATTATTATTATTATTATTATTATTATTATTATTATTATTATTATTATTATTATATTACTTGTTCGTGTTCGCACTTTTATAGACCCAAATAATAGTCTATGTGGGTAGTCTGAGAAACGGGGCTAAAGTGGTGATAGTAAGTTGCCGCTCTCACAAGGGTATTCATAGACAGTTGAACGAACTGCTTTTCAACCGGGAACTGACTGCTCGCTCATTCATTGGTAAATGAAAGATGAGTGATTGGAAGGGTCACATTTAAGACGGGCCTGCTTGCCCAGTTTGTTACCCTTTGAATATAAAGGTCGTTCGTTTGTTCCATATCATGCATGTCGCTCCGGTTGGAGCACCAGCCCCACAGTACAGCAACTGTTCTACTACCACAGTTACGGGTATTCAGTCTCACTGAGGCTTGCAACACTAGCCACCACGTGTCACATCATACACACATACTGAGAACACATCAAGCACATAACAGCACAAACATACATATCGATTAGCACATGATGCTACCGTAAGTAAATGAGCTGGTGTCAAGTAGAATATAAATGCAGTAGACATATTTTAATAGTAACTAGAAATGCTGCAACAACAATGATCAAAGCAGTGCTAGCTGTTGCGGAAGAACTCGTGACATGACAAACTATACACCAATAGTCATTCTGACAGATGCACGGTCTGGTCTCTACACAATTACATGCAGCAAGCACCCACCACTACACGATTTCAACAACGTACAACTATACTGCAGTGAATTCCTCCCAACACCGCACTATCTCAACAAGTACGAACTATACTGCAGTCAGTCCCACCCAACACTGCACTATCTCAACCACGTAGAACTATACTTCAGTGAATCCCACCCAACAATGCAATATCTCAACAACATAGAACTATTCTCCACTCAGTCCCACCCAACACTGCACTATCACAACCACATAGAACTATACTGCAGTCAGTCCCACCCAACACTGCACTATCACAACCACATAGAACTATACTGCAGTCAATCCCATCCCATAGCGGCATAACAGGGTAAACAGAGAAGGGGGGGGGGGGGGGCAAAGCCACGTCTGGCCACACCACCCGATCACACCGGTTGTCGACTATGTCAGAGTTCATCTCCATTCCAATTCCAATTCCAATGTTTTTTTCTTTTAAATCCCATATTCGGTCTCGTGTAACCTGCCTCCTCAGCTTTGGTTATTGTTGAGATCCGTGGTTTTTATGGGCAACCCTGTTTCTTGTCTTGTGCGCTCTATCAAGTAAGTCCTATCTCGGACTTTTTATGTAAGTGTTTGTGTCTGTGATGTCAGCTGGAGGAGTGACCGGCCGGCAAGTTTTCTTGTGGGTCCCTCTCCTGTGGTTATTTCTTCTATCAGTGTTGGCTACTTGTACTTGCTTGGATAATTTTGTCGGAATATGGTGATTCGTAGCTCCATAATTCG